>SJYA01001053.1:1010837-1048938 GCA_006410615.1 Neotragus moschatus | reverse complement strand
CCCCCCCAAAAAAAAAGAGGAAAGAAAAAATTCAGAGAGCCATATAATTCTGCCATTCTGTCTCCAGCTGTACAAGTGCCACATGTCTGAAAGATACCACTAAATGCTGGTTGAGAACTCTAGTGAAAGGATATAATCTTTAAGTAACTCAAAGTGCAATGGAACAGAAAAGGCACTCAGCGCTACTGACCTACTAAACAAGGGCTGAGCTACAATCAGAATGTGGCAGTTATGGTTACAGGATAGCTGATGAATAATTCAGCTGAGTTTAAATCCTTTCTTCAAGTTACAGAGCTAGGCATTATTCTGGCTACCGAGATTTTTATATCTGTGGTAACAAGTTTAACGGCAAGGAAAAAAGTGAAAGTGGAGTCGCTCAGTCGTGTCCGACTTTGCAACCCCTACCAGGCTCCTCCATCCGTGGGATTTTCCAGGCAAGAATACTGAAGTGGACTGCCATTTTCTTCTCCAGGGGGTCTTCGCAACCCAGGGATCGAACCCAGGTCTCCCGCCTTGCAGGCAGACGCTTTACCATCTGAGCCACCAGGGAAGCCCATGGCAAGGAAAATGTCTGTTTATCAAAACATTATTAGAGACAGCAGCAAATTCAGTTTCCCAAAGGCAAGTGGAGGTCAAGTAGTGTGTGAACTGGGCAGTGAGCTGGTTAGGGGAATAATCATAAAGAGAAATTGTAAGGAATAATCATAATGAGTCATGGGGTTGAGGAGACATTTCCAGGAATCAGAAATATGCAATTTCGTGCACCTCCAAAACCAGGCATAAGACATGCTATGTAGGCACACACAAAATAGAGGTTGAGTGCATACTTGAATGAGCTAAAAGTTAAAGAAAGCCTCCAAAATATGGAAGTGGAGAGGAGGAACGTGAATAGGGCACCAATGCAGCCATTCATCGGGGTTACTCTGGAGAAGAGCAAGTGACCCATTTTAACAGGGACATACAGTGTGCACGCACAGGGATGCCGAGTGCATGGCTGTGAGCCTTGCGATAGCCTGACAAGCTCTGCTAGCAGAGCCGTGTGCCCTGGTGTGGACGGTGTGCCCATCTAAAGGAAGGGACATTTTCCTTCTTGCAAAGGCAGTCATGTCCTCTGCCTAAACTTGTATCTTCAGGCTTTTATCTTCCCAGAGATGGTATCTTTTTTTAATTTGAACGAACATGCCCTGTAGGCTCGGGTGCTCTTATATAAGAAGATAGTGTGGAATTGGTCTGGCAAGAGAAGTTAAGGCCATATCGCAGAGGATCCTGAATGTTTCTAGAAGGGATGTTCTTAATTTAGGAGGCAGTAAGCAATGAATCAAAAGTGTTTTCCAGCAGAGATGGGGCCATGTTTGGAGCTTTAAATCAGACCTTAGAGTGAGTAGGATGGGAAAAAAAGGGAGTGGTAAGACCAGAGGAGGAGATCACAGAGCTTTACTTAATATAAGGCGACAATGTAGTTCATGAACTAGACAACATAGATTACGTACGTATGTAACGCGTGAAAGTGAAAATGAAGGTGACAGTTGCTCAGTCGTGTCCAACTCTGCGACCCATGGATGATACAGTCCACGGAATTATCCAGGCCAGAATACTGGAGTGGGTAGCCTTTCCCTTTCTCCAGGAGATCTTCCCAACCCAGGGATCAAACTCAGGTCTCCCATGTTGCAGGCAGATTCTTTACAAGATGAGCCACAAAGGAAGCCCAAGAATACTGGAGTGGGTAGCCTGTCCCTTCTGCAGTGGAACTTTATGACCCAGGAATCAACCCAGGGTCTCCTGCATTGCAGGCGGGTTCTTTACCAACTGAGCTATTGGCGAAGCTCTTGTGATGTATGCGTTTGGTGAAATAAGAAAGTACATCTGCATTAGTAAACAGGAAATCAATGTCTATGACTAATAGAAAAAAATCAATACACTAATATATATCTTCTCTTTATGTTTTTGGAATCTAATTATTTTTAAGTTAAATGTTCCCATATTGATGGCAAGATAAGTGTCTTTTATTACACTCAGTTCCTAATTTTCACTGTTATTTTTCTCTTTAAGTTTTGCATGAGAAAATCAACTCCATCAAAATTGTATGATGGGAATTCTCATAAGACTTAGATCTAAATAAATAGACATTAACCTTTAAATCTTACATATAAACATTAGAAAAAATTTTGAATATGTTGCTCCTGATCCATAGACTGGAGTGCCTTCAGTCTTTAGCCTACCATGTTGTCAATGGAAACATACAATTAAAGGAGACATACATTGAGACATGTAAGTCACTACATTTTATGTGGTTAGTCCAGGTGGGGGGGGGGATTGTTAGATAGTGTCCGTTTGTCCGTCCCAGTTTGCTCTCTACTCCTTCTCATTCTGCTCTCAAAGCCAGTGTCCCATCCACGTGGACCACAAAGGTAGGCCCTCTGTATTCCAGTAGGGTGCAGACTATGGGAAGGCTGTGTCTTCTGACTCCCTCGTTTCAGGCTTGCCTGGGATTTTCTACATCCCTCACAAGTTCTCTGTTCTTCCAATAGCAACCTTCTCTGCTGACCTTCATCCTATGGACTCTGGTAACCGTTTCCCTCTCTTGATCCTGTGGGCTTTCTAGGACAGATAACAACCCTGCTTTTACTAGCCTTGCATTATCTCACTGTTACTTGTAGTTTTCTGAAATTTTGTAAATAATCTCTGTATTAAACTCTCTTCCAAGTATCCTCATGTGAAAATGACATCTGTTTCCTTTTGGGGACACTAACTTAGGGAACAACTCTAAAGCTGAAGGTTGTGACAGTGTGTGCAGTATGGAGTGGAGAGTATATCCAGATATTGCCTGGAGGACAATATTCAAATATTAATGTTGGGAACACAAAGCTAGGTGAAGGAATGGTTCCTTGGAGAACACAAGTTGGAGATTAGAGAAAATAAGCTGATCTGAAGTTCTAGGAAGGTATCAGGAAATAAAAATTAAAATATCAGGGCAAAACATAAAGTAAAAGAGATGTGGGATCAAAAAACAGGACAGTATGGCTATTACTTTATTCCCCGTTTACCCGAAAAACTGCAGGAATGGGAACAACATTATGTATTCATACATCTTTGAACTCCTGATTCAAAACACATAGCTAAACTAAGACAGTGGAGGTTTTGAAGATACAACAACAATTTTCTTTTATATTGGCAGATCAAAACAATAATTTTCTCTGCCCTTTAATGAGTTTTAGAGGAAAGATTGAAGGTGGGAGGAGAAGAAGGTGATAGAGGATGAGATGCTTGGATGGCATCACCAACTCGATGGATGAGTTTTAGTAAGCTCCAGGAGTTGGTGAGGGACAGGGAGGCTTGGCGTACTGCAGTCCATGGGGTCGCAAAGAGTTGGACACAACTGAGTGACTGACCTGATACTGAGATGTATATGTGTTAAAAGTGAAGTGAAAATGTTAGTCGCTCAGCTGTGTCCAACAATTTGCAATCCCATGGACTGGAGCCTACCAGGCTCCTCTGTCCATGGGATTCTCCAGGCAAGAACACTAGAGTGGGTTTACATTTCCTTCTCCAGGGTTCTTCCTGACTCAGGGATCGAACCCAGGTCTCCTGCATTGCACATGGATTCTTTATCGCCTGAACCTCCAGGGAAGCCCCTGTATGTATGCTGATTCCCCCAAATATCTTCCAGTTCTTATACCAAATCTGAATCTTTACTTTTTGTAATGATTTAAAGACAAGATATGTTGTCATTCAGTCGCTAAGTCATGTCTGATTCTTTGTGACCCCATGGACTGCAGCATGCCAGGCCTCCCTGTCCTTCACTACTCCCAGAGTTTGCTCAAACTCATGTCCATTGAGTCAGTGATTCCATTCAGCCATCTCATCCTCTGTCACCCCCTCCACCTCCTGCCCTCTGTCTTTCCCAACATCACTATCTTTTCCAATGGTTTGGCTCTTTGTATCAAGTGGCTAAAGTACTGGAACTTCAGCTTCAGCATCAGTGCATCCAATGAATATTCAGGATGGATTCTCTTTAGGATTGATCTGGTTTGATCTCCTTGCAGTCCAAGGAACTCTCAACAGTCTTCTCCAACATGACAGTTCAAAAGCATCAGTTCTTTGGTGCTCAGCCTTCTTCATTTCCCAGCTCTCACATCCACACATGACTACTGGGAATACCATAGCTTCGACTAGACGGCAAAGTAGTCTTTGTTGGCAAAGTAATGTCTCTGCTTTTTAATATGCTGTCTTTGTCATAACTTTTATTCCAAGGAGCAAGTGTCTTAATTGTAAGGCTGCAGTCCATGTCCATGGTGATTTTGGAGCCCCAAAATAAAATCTTCTGTTGTTTCCATTTTTTCACCATCTAATTGCCAGGAAGTGATGAGAATGGATGCCATGATCTTCATTGTTTGAATGTTGAGTTTTAAGCGAGCTTTTTCACTCTCTACTTTCACCTTCACCAAGAGGCTCATTAGTTCTTCTTTGCTTTCTGCCATTAGGATGGTATCATCTGCATTTCTGAGGTTGCTGATATTTCTCTGGGCAATCCTGATCCCACCTTATGATTCATCAAGTCTTGGATTTTGCATGATATCCTCTGCATATAAGATAATTAAGCAGGGTGACAATACACAGCCTTGACGTACTCCTTTCCCAATTTGGGACCAGTCTGTTGTTCCATGCCCAGTTTTAATTGTTGCTTTTTGACCAGCATACAAGTTACTCAGGAGACAGGTAAGATGGTCTGGTATTTCCTTTTCTTTAAGAATTTTCCACAATTTGTTTCACACAGTTTGATTCATACGGTCAAAGGCTTTAGCATAATCAATGAAGCAGAAGTAGATGTTTTCCTGGAATTCCCTTCCTTTTCCTTTGATCCAACAGATGTTGGCAATTTGATTTCTGGTTCCTCTGCCTTTCCTAACTGTTGAAGCCTAGCTTGAACAGTTTTGAGCGTTATCTTGCTAGCATGTGAATAAGCGCAGTAGTTTGAGCATTATTTGCCATTACCATTGGGATTGGAATGAAAACAGACCTTTTCCCATTCTGTGGCCACTGCTGCATTTTTCAAATTTGCTGCGGTATTGAGTGCAGCACTTTAACAGTATCATTTTTTAGGATTTGAAATAGTTCAGCTGGTATTCCATCAACTCCAGTAGCTCTGTTCGTAGTGAGGCTTCCTAAGGCCCACTTGACTTCACACTGAAGGATGGCTGGCTCTAGGTGAGTGACCACAATATCATGGTTATGTGGATTATTAAGATCTTTATTGTACAGTTCTTCTGTATATTCTTGCCACCTCTTCTTAATCTCTCTTACTTCTGTTGGGTCTTTTTTTTTTTTTTTTAAGGGAATGTGTTTATTTTATTATTTTATTTTATTTTACTTTACAATACTGTATTGGTTTTGCCATACATCAACATGAATTCGCCACGGGTGTACACGTGTTCCCCATCCTGAACCCCCTTCCACCTCCCTCCCCATACCATCTCTCTGGGTCTTTGCTGTTTGTGTCCTTTATTGGTAAATCATAGCAAATGAGATTTGGGGGAATTATTCAGATGATATGGTATGAAGTACGATAACTTCCAAAGATGTCTACACCATAATCCACAGAGTCTGTGAATATGCTTCCTTACTTTTTAGCTGTGATGAAGCTAAGAATCTTGATATTGGGAGATTATCTTGATTAACTGTTAAGTTAGTTAAGTTGTTCAGTCGTGTCTGACTCTTTTTGACCCCATTCACTGTAGCCTACCAGGCTTCTCCGTCCATGGGATTCTCCAGGCAAGAACACTGGAGTGGGTTACTGTTTCCTTCTCCAGGGGATCTTCCCAACCCAGGGATCGAACTCAGGTCTCCTGCATTGGAGGCAGACACTTTAACCTCTGAGCCACCAGGGAAGCCCTGTTGGGCTCAGTATATTCACCAGAGTTTCTGAGAGTAGAGACTTTCCTGGCTATGGTCAATGAAAGGGATGAGAAAAAAAAAAAGAGAGATGTGAGGGTTCTGGCTTTGAAGATGGAGAAGGAAGACCACCAGCCAAAGAACGTAGGCTGCAGGCAAGGAAACAGATTCTTCTCTAGAGTCAACAGAAGAAAATACAGTCCCGCTAAAAACTTTAGGCTGATAAGACCCATGCTGGATTTATGGAATCATAGATAATAAATGGATGTTAAGTTGAAAAGTTTATGAGAATTTGTCAAAATAGCGATAGAAAACTTATACCGTGATGGATTTACAGGTCATAAAACTTGAAAATTTTGGATAAAGAAATAAAATACAACAGCTAATCCCAGTTGTCTTGGAACTAAGTTGATAAGAGTAAATGCTTATGAAGAAAGACCCTACACAGATGTGTGTGGGGGGGGGGGGTAGGGGGCAACCTAAAAAGAATAAGTCAGTAGGCTAATGGTCAGTTCTGCCAATTAGCTAACTACATGAAGAGTCAGTAATTTATGCATAGAAAGTTTGGCATTATTCCCAAACTCAAGAATATCTACTCCTTTGACTTCTATAGAATATGACAGGGATGGAGAGAGAGAGATCCCTTGGAGGAAGGCATGACAACTCACTCCAGTATTTTTGCCTGGAGAATCCCATGGACAGAGGAGCCTGGCAGGGTACAGTTCATGGGGTCGCCCAGAGTGGAACCCTACGGAAGCGACTTAGCATGGAGGCACACATGGAGACAAAAGACCAAGGAACTTAGAGTTTACAGCTGAGCACAAGCTCGCTTCTGCCACTCGAAGTCGCCCCAAACATCCACTCTCCCGCTCACTTCTGTGTGCTCTTCTGTTGAATAGCATACCTGTTTACATTTCTTAATTGCCATCTCTAGCGGCGAGCACACANCATTTTCTGTCTTAAGCAAGTTCTAAAGTGGCCTAAATGAGCAGCATTAGAATCTGATGATACCTACTCCACGGAGGCCTGACGGTAAGTCCTGTAATACATCGATGAGTTTATGGGTTTCTCCGTTAGTAATTCCAGATGGTGAGTCTGCCTCAGCTCTGCACTCTGTGTAAATCATCTCACTCACAATCAACAGATATCCAGCCGTGCTTTAAATGGAAACATTTATTTTTACCGGTTATTTATCACTTTCAATAGCATCTCTTTCAAGAACATGGAGCCCCTTGTTTTTCATAAAATTGAGCGCTTTCTCTGGACGGCAGGTTTTGGCCGGGTATGTGCTGCCTGAAACAAAGTTCTTCCTGAGGTTTTAATGCGTTCAATGTATTTGTGGTTTAATCTGAATAAATACGGCTTAGTGAATCTTCTGCCTCCCTCAAAACTACCTTCTTGCCAACTCTTATTTTGGACTGGAACGTACTTCAAAAGGAAAGTGTGTTTGCCACAGTTGAAAAATGATTGTTGTTAATGCCAGGGTCTTGGTATCAGCTCTTCAAACCACTATCATTAATCTTAATTAGAAAACTAAAGCGAAGGTTTTTACCATTTGCAATTAATATGGGACCTAATTTGGATTCAGATTCCAAACTGAACTCACTTGTCTGCCTGTGTTGGAGAGCATGTTTTATACCTGCCAGTACCAATATTGTTTTAGTGACCGAGGAGAGAGCAGTACCTTGACTGACATCAGAATAATCTGTGTCGACCGTAAGCATTAATCTTATTTAGAAAGTAAAGCTGAACTTTGTCAAAGAAGAAAGATCTAGGGGGAAAAAAAAAAGAGGAGAGAAATTGACTTCAAGGCTCCACATAGTATCAAAGCACCAAGGTTTCATCTTTGACTTTTCTCCATGGGAGAGGTGGTGGATTTGGCCATTTGTAATGAAGGTCTTGTCCTTCACTCTTTCTTGTGTTATTCCTCATTCTTCAGAGGAGACATGAGCTCTTCACGGGAGAACTGTTTAATATTTATTAGATTGTATTTTAGAGAAAATATCTCTAAATTCGTAGAGACATTACCTCCAACTTGGTACACGTTTCAAGTCATTTTTAATTGAATTTATCTTAATGTACTAAACACAGAAATATCTGTAAGAAGCTATTAACCTAGACTATTTATTATATATTTATTATATTAAGATCACCATTGAGCTCACCTTCAGTGTGAACCTCTAAACATGGATGGACTATTCTTTCCTAAAGGTCTGTGAGTGAGGCTGTGAGTTTCACATCTTCTCAGGAGTGTAGTGGTTGGTTGGAAACTGAACTGTGGTGCTTAAAATGTAAATGAAAATTGTCTGATATTCAGAAGATTTTATTTTCAAAAATTTTATCAACTGCTGTAGTAAACTGATACTTGTATCCATGTAAATAAGCATACATATATATATATACACACACAGAGAATATATATTTATATGTATATAAATTAAGTTTATCAAAGCCTGTGTGGATATGCATGTCACATGATTTACACAATTTTTGAATATGAAAAAAGATTAAGAAAGGGTATATGCTACTGCTAAGTCGCTTCAGTCATGTCTGACTCTGTGTGACCCCATAGACGGCAGCCTACCAGGCTCCCCCGTCCCTGGGATTCTCCAGGCAAGAACACTGGAGTGGGTTGCCATTTCCTTCTCCAATACATGAAAGTGAAAAGTGAAAGTGAAGTCGCTCAGTCGTGTCCGACTCTTTGCAACCCCATGGACTGCAGCCCACCAGGCTCCTCCGTCCATGGGATTCTCCAAGCAAGAATACTGGAGTGAGGTGCCATAAGAAAGGGTATAGAGTAGTAGTCAAATCAGGATGATATTCCTAGTATCTAATT
Source organism: Neotragus moschatus (assembly GCA_006410615.1). Lineage (NCBI taxonomy): Eukaryota > Metazoa > Chordata > Mammalia > Artiodactyla > Bovidae > Neotragus > Neotragus moschatus. The sequence goes on along the minus strand of SJYA01001053.1, from coordinate 1,040,213 downwards.
TTTAGTAAATTGATTATTAACTTGCTTTTCAGTTTTAAAACACACAGACAAAAGCTAGGATCAATATTTAAATGTTTTATCTAAGTTTTACTTGACTGGAAATATGGAGTCAGACTGCTAAACATTCTCATAAAAAGGCTTTAAAATAGTTCTCATATTGTCTCTATTTAATTAAACTTTTTATGCCTTGATTATGGTAAATAAAGGGTATAAAGCATTCACATGACTGAAGCTGGGTGTGCATATATGGGTATTTATCATATGAATTTATGTATTTTTTACCCATATTTGAAAATAAAACATTAATGTGGTCAGTAAATATTGATTGACAGAGAACAAAATTAAACAGAAATTTAAACATGCCCTCTGACTGTACTGACTTCAAAATATATCTCAAATGTATACCCCAACGTAAACCTTTCCTCAAAATTCACCCTTCTGACTACTTGCTTCAACCCAGAAGCTTGCTCTAACCAAACAGCTGAATTTCAGCCTCCAGAAAACACCCTGGAAGTAGCATGGAGGGAGATTGGCGACTGTCAAGAATTTTCACTCGTTCAGTGTATTCACTTTTGCCTGGTCAGTTTCATCATGGGAATGGTGTTTCTGTTTTATATAATCAGGTTTTCTGTGTGTATAGAAGTGACTTTTCAATGTTGGAAATTTCCCATCAGAATGCTCTTAAATAGTGCTCTTCGGGCTCTGAAAGATGGTGGATGAATTAACATGGGAACCTTTGCGTAGACAATGTTCATTATTCTTAGTTAGAAAGTCATGTTTTCTGATGGCCATGAAAGGGTTTTATTTTGTTTCTGAATTCTCAGTTGGCAACTAAATCAAAAACCCATTTCCAATAACTGCCAGTACATAGCTCACAATTCCTGTGCTTCATTTTCTTCAGCTGTCCTATAAGGTGTAAACGTGATAAAGCTGCTGAATAATCTCTTGCAAAAGGCATTAGCAGACACCTAGTTTGTATTTTCTTATCACACAGTTTCTCACTAAATACAGCTTTGTCTTTATCTTCTAATCTCTAACTATAAACACCTTCATTATAATCTGAGGGAAATTGTGCTAGTAAACATGGTAAATTGGGAAATGTCTTTAAAATCTGTAGTCTATTAAATCATCCCAGCAACAAGGAAATGCTTTGTAATATATTTGAAAATACTTTAATGGTGGAATATGTTGCCTTCTTCTTTCAGAATTTTTTTTTAAACTTATTCTGTATAGGGTTTTAGAATAGGGAAAGACCATATCAGAGGTAATTTTGACAATGCCAGAGGTAGTCCGTGTTCCACATATAGTACCGTCTGTAGAAAGATACCAATGACAAGTTGTCTGTTAGGGCAAGCTGTACATTTTTGTTATTTCTTGGGATCCCTTTCAAATCGATACTATCTTTTCTTTAATCATAATAAGGAAGAGAGCCAATGGATTAAAATATCAATAAAGTTGAAATAACATTACATTTTAAAAATGTCAACTAACTAGTCCAGTCTTTCTTAAAGAGCACATTATTAAATTGGTTCATCAGCTTAATTACTTTTTTTAAATTTAAGGCCTTTGAATATACAGTGACTTTGGACCACGATGAAAATGGCAGGCTTTCATACTGAACTAAGTATAGTGATATTCATTTTGACATCTGTCCATCAGCTTATTTATTCTGCCTGATATAGTGTTACGATATGTATGTTTCAGAATTTAAGGTAAAACCCCAGGTAATCTGGAAAAAATTCTTTTAAAATTAACTTAATTAAAATTTATTTTTAAGTTAAAGGTAAAAAGCTTATAACACTCTTAAACAAAAATTTCTCTATTTTATTATGTCCTCTTGAAAAATATATCATTGACTTGGGGAAATACTTTCTTATAAAGTCTAAATATTGATACTGACTTCTGGGGGAAAAACAACAGCAACATGAAAAATAGAATAAATATTTCCATATTATTTTCTTATAAATTTATGTTTAGAAATAGTAACTTTGAAACAAATGGGGGCAAAGTCTAAAACTGTCAAATGAGTGCAATATATTAACTCAAAGGGCTTCCCTTGTGGCTCAGATGATAAAAATCTGCCTGCAATGCAAGAGACCTGGGTTCGATCCCTGGGTTGGAAAGATGCCCTGGAGAAGGGAACAACTACCCACTCCAGTATTCTGGCCTGGAATATTCCAAACTGTTTAAGTTAGAATAATACTCAGCATTTTGGAGTTTTCAGTCTCAGGAGATAGATGTGTTCAGTCTTGCAATATTTTCATTGTATGCTTTTCCCACACGCCACTAGAGGCCACACAACTCCAAAAATAAATGAGTGATAACATGGATTGCTAATGAAAGCATAAAAGAAAGTAGAAAGTTAAGCGGAAGGATTACCGCTGTCTGCATGGTAAGATTTTAAATTCAGATTTTCCCTGGAAGACTTTAGATGGTCCTTTTGAAGTCATTAACACTTCTTCACCTTTTATTTCCTTCTCTATTGCAACATATTCTAATATTCTACATCTCTTACACACAGCCACTTACACAGAACATATGTGTGTGTGTGTGTGTGCGTTGTGTATGTTAGCCGCTCAGTCATACCCTTTGGACCTGTAACCTATCCCACGTACCTTGCCAGGCTCCTCTGTCCATGGGATTTCCCGGGCAAGAGTACCGGAGTGGGTTGCTATTTCCTTCTCAAGGGAATCTTCTTGACTGAGGGATCAAACTGAGGTCTCTTGCATTGCAGGCAGATTCTTTACCATCTGAGCCACCAGGGAAGCCCATAAATTTATATATGTAACTGCCCATAGCAAACAGAGTGTTGAATGAAATATACTTCTGAACCTTCTGAATTATCCATTAGATAACTGAATTTTAAAATGTACTGTATTATAGATTGCTAAAAAGTTGCTTTCTTTTTATGTTTATTTTTATATTAGGAAAAAAAGACTTTAAATAGCAATTTATATTTGTAACAAAAATATGGCCATTCTTGGTGTCAAACTTTATATTATGCCACAAACATATTTTTATAATAATTATGTGAAGACCCGCAGAGACAAGCTGCCTTCTTTCTCCAAGAGCACACCTCCTCGCACGTGGTCTGAGAACAGTGTGGGGATAATGTTTCATTGCCAGTAAACAGACCCGTCTTCTGGATCTTTTCTTACATCCCAAGTAAAATTAAATGTAGCATTTTCAGCCTGGTTTCTATATGTTGTGTCTGCCAGTCGGCAGCTTGTCACCTTGAGCAGACTTAACCAATTAGTTCAGTTCTCTGGTTCCTAGCTAGGCTTGAATCGTAGGAAGCTTTCACGGCATCTCTGCGGAAGTTTAAAAAGTGGTCCTTTCGGTGAATAAGTAGTGTCTAGGCTCTGGGAGTTTGTTTTGTGAAAAACCAGTAGCACCTGGGCTGATTTTTATAGAAGACATAATATTCCCAAGCTTTTCTCTGAGCACCTTTCATTGTGGGAACCTCTGTCTTCCTGAGGAGTAAATGTCGTTTCCCCTTCTTCTTCAGCTAGAGAAAGAGCATAAATGACATCATGATAGCAAAGTAATATCTAAGGCAGAGTTCCCCAGATTTTAAAACTGCAATTGCTCACAATGATAATTACTAAGTGATGGCTATTTCATCATGAACAGATCTGAATCCCACAGGAGTTTTCTTCTGTCCAGAAGGATGTGAAGACTCCTCAAGGGACATAGAGGCACATGAAGCCCAGTGTTTCCTCTCAGAAAATAACAATATAGATATAAACTTTAGAGTTTTCTTTAATAGCAATCTAACTGCATGCTATTTTCTGAGATACATCTGAAGTAGTTAGAATAAAAAACTAGGAAGAGATAGAGAATTATCACAAGCAAGATAGGAAAGCAGAATGGCAATGCTATTCTTGAAGAATTCAAAGCAGAAAGTGTTAAACAAAAAATAAGTGCCTACTTTATATCATTAAAAATGACCATAGCATTTGGGAAAGCCCCCCAAATTAACATTTTCCCTGTAAACAAGATAGCTTTGTGACACAAAAATACGAACACAATGAAATATAGACAAAGAATATTGATAAGATTCTTTGAAACAACTTTATCAATGTTTGAAAATTAAATGAGCTAAAATTAAAGCAGTGTAATGACTCGAGTAATTTAAGTAATTTTGAGATATGTAGATATCCTTGAGAGAGATATATATGTGTGTGTGTATATATATATATATATATATGTTATATATAATTGTCTTTGGCTGTGTGGCTGCTTCTCATACCTAATATATTTAAGTATATTTTGTGTTATATTTATACATCATATAAAATTATATATTATAGGTATCTACATAGATATGCTTTCTAAAGAAAAAAGCCTACATGAGATAAAAAGTCAATCAATTCCAAACTTCAGATATTAATTGTTTTTGCTGTAAATACCTTAAAAATGACTGTAAACTATTAAACAACTTTAAATATTTATAGCTTTTGGCACTCATAAAAATTATCATTCCAAGTAATTCTTATATAATGGGGAAAGAAAACTCCAGAATTCTTGCCTAGAAAATTCCATGGACAGAGGAGTCTGGAGGACTAGAGTTTGTGGGGTCACTGAAAGTCGGACACAAGTGAGCAATTGAGCACAGATCTAATATGAAGACATAATTGAAGGGATATTTAATGTTCATGTGCAGGGGTTCAGGAGCATTTTATGTTTTAAATGTGTCAGTTCAGTTCAGTTCAGTCGCTCAGTCATGTCCAACTCTCTGCGACCCCATGAATCGCAGCACACCAGGCCTCCCTGTCCATCACCAACTCCTGGANCCATGCTTGAAGATAGCGATGTGTTAGCATCTCGCAGCATTAGTTCTGTTTACCCACGATGACTTCTGGTTCCCAGTGACCAGGCCCATTTCAAAACCAATGCTTGATTTGGTAGAATATTGCTACTATTTTGTTTTAGCAAGCTCCAAAAATGAAACAAAGGTATAAGTAGCATCTCTTTTTACCTTCTTAAAGAAAAGATTGTATTAATATATACCTGAATCATCCCAAATAACTATAGGGCTCTGAAACACAAGAGCCATTTATCACATTGGATTTCCTTCACTTCACCAAATGCAGAACAGGACACTTTAAGGATCTCCCCAGAAATTTAGAGGGTTAAAGTTTCAGTATTCAAAAGTGAAGTTACCCATTTAAGATTAAAAATTTGCTGACAGTAAGTTTGGGAGTCATGATGGCTTCAAATACGTACTGTTTGGTCATAAACTATTGGCTTGTAGAATAACTACAGTAAGAACGACTGGGCGTTTGAGTCTGTTGCTCCAATGTGAGGTATATTATATAGAACACACTGCTCTTCGCATGAGGAGGTGATAGGTGTGAATCTTGACTTAACTGGGAATATCCTTTGCCCTTGGAAAAGATGAGTCACAAAGCCCAACTCGGGCAAGGACGTTCACAGTTCAAAATGCAAAGCAGCCTAGTGCAGTCACGGAAACAATGAGGAACTGGATGGACTGCAGGCACATTTCTTCAGTTCATTACAAACTGAGTTAGGCCTGGACTATTTCATTTTGAATTGTTTCCTGCAACCTCATAATCTCTTTAATGGCAGTAATTTGTTAATAAAACAGAGGTAATGAANAGTTCAAAATGCAAAGCAGCCTAGTGCAGTCACGGAAACAATGAGGAACTGGATGGACTGCAGGCACATTTCTTCAGTTCATTACAAACTGAGTTAGGCCTGGACTATTTCATTTTGAATTGTTTCCTGCAACCTCATAATCTCTTTAATGGCAGTAATTTGTTAATAAAACAGAGGTAATGAAACAGAAGTATCTGTTTACAGCAGTGCCCATGTATTTCTTGTGCTTAAGCCTGCTTTCATTATTTACAGGGAGAGGTACACATTTGCTCTGGCATACATCAGTAATAGAAAACCACTTTACAGCAGGATAGGAAAGGACATCACCAGCAGCGTATAATGTGTGTATCTGGAATCATTATTGCCCCCGCTGGAGTGTTTTTTCAACCTTAAAGCAATAGATCTTGAAGCAAGCTAAAAGCTGCAATACACACATAGTTTATCTTTAGTCCTTTAAACAATATTTCTTTGACCTGAATGGGCTCTCTGCATCAGCAGTTACCTCTTCAGTTGTTCTCATTTCTTGACTTGGGAACCTACACTCTAGTCTGAACCAATAGTAATTCTAGAAACAAAATTATATTTCAAAGATATTTGAATTCATTTTTCCTTATGTCTACAGAAGTTTATTTTTTCCTTCGGTTTCATGTCTATTGATAGCATAGTAGGTTTGTGTCTATAATCTGTATAAAATATTGAGGATTCTTGATGAAAACATCAAGAAAACACAATTCCCCAAATCTAAAATAGCAATAAAGAAAAATTCAATTCATTGAAAATAAGTAATATAATTTCTAATACTCTGAAGAGAAAGACCAGCTTTTATTTTCAGTTTTGAAAAATTTATTTTAGTTAAATTTAATAAGTAAATTCAAATATAATATTTTTAAAGACATTCATTATTTAAAATATATTTTGCATTTGATAAATTTTTCTCAGTATGACAGCACAGAATACTGTATGAGAAGAAAGGCTATCTAAAATACAATTAAGTCTACTGTAAGCAAAAATCTCTTTATAATACAGTTTATGTTGCAGTACTTTGTTATGTCTTTTATAAAAATCTGAATTCTTTGAAAGTTGGTAGACAGTTACAACAGAAGGTTATAAAAGCTTTATCTATTATGTCAAAACATGTTCTATTAATTAATAATGGATGGGCAAAAGAAGTCTTCTCATTTTAATGATTCCAAAATCACGGATTTTCTCTCTCATAGGACTTGCCTAAAATGCCAATCTGTATATGTCATTTTGCCATATATCAACCATGATGCAATTCCCAACTACACCCCACTGCATGTCCGATGGCATATCCTCATATGTAAAAAAGGAACAATGACAATTCCTGCCACAGATGGAATTTATTCCTAAAGAAGACCTTGCATCAGAACACAAAATGGAAATAGAGGAAACATTTGTTTAATATTAGCTTATCGATAGTATATTTCAAGGAAGTAGTGAAGCCATCATTTACAGTGGTGTTTATTGGGCTGTATATTCATGGCTTGAAACTGAGATTAAGGGATGGGGGATTTTATGTGCCTATTAAAATTATTTTCCTGTGACTAATTCTATAAGATTGTAAAGCAAACTGTGAAATAATTCATGAAAACTATGAGGTCAGGGCACTTTGGAGAAGTCGTCCTATCCATAAATGTTGCTCCTTTCCAGTCGCCAGCCCTTACGATGCCGCAGGCAGGCACAGACAGAACTATATCCACGGGAAGGGAGGAGGCATGTGTCTATGGAAGAAAACCGGGATGTTCTTATGAGCCTCCTGCACAATCTGCCAAATGCATGTGAGGGGTTTCACCTCCTCAGATCACCTCCTGTGGCTAAGCGCTGAAAGATCAGCTACCTGATTTTCCAGGCTTGGTGCAAGATGAAAGTGTAGGACCGCTTTCTTCAAATAGCAGGAAACAAGTGCTAGCCGAGGTATGTCAAATCAAATTCTTTTCTTCTCTGCTTCTTCTACCTCTTTCACAACCTGAACTATATATTTTTAAAAGTTTACTATGTAATGGCCTGCCCTTTGGGCACGGGGATTTCTGGTGGGCTAGTGCAGACATTCACAGGCCTCTCAGGGGCCTCTGCTCTATGTGACAAGTGTGCAAGTGTGCAAGGCCTGCCTGCTGCCCAGTGGCCACCTCCTGCCAGACACCAGACCAACACTCTCTCATAGAAAGCCAGGGGATCAAGCAGGCTCAAACCATGGAGGACAGACAGCCTCGGGGGTCACTGTGACCTCAGGCCCAGGAGGTATCAGCTGCCTGGGTGAGGGGGTGGTGGATAGTGAGAGATTGTAGGGGTTGGTGGAAGAGGCTGGCCCCTGTCCATCTCCTGGTGTTGTGCCAAGGAGAGGGACAATCACCCCTCGGTCTCATCAGGACCAACCTTCACCTTCTGGGCACTGGTGACCAGCCCAGGCTGGCAGTGCAGGGCAGTGGCTGCGGCTCAGAGGTGGAGAAGGGGTTGAGTTTCTTAGTCTCAGGGCGGGGCTCCCTTGCAAATCCCATGCTCAAAGCTAAAATTCTTCAGAATTGCAAAGCAGTGACTGAAGATGCTGGAGAAGGCAAGGGCAACCGTTCCAATACTCTTGCCTGGAAAATCCCATGGGCGGAGGAGCCTGATGGGCTGCAGTCCATGGGGTCGCTAAGAGCTGGGCACAACTGAGCAACTTCACTTTCACTTTTCACTTCCATGCCTTGGAGAAGGAAATGGCAACCCACTCTAGTGTTCTTACCTGAAGAATCCCAGGGATGGGGGCAGCCTGGTGGGCTGCCGTCTATGGGGTTGCATAGAGTTGGACATGACTGAAGTGACTTAGCAGCAGCAGCAGCAGCAGCAGACCGAAGATGCCTTAAACCCCAGGTGTGGGCGCGGGACACAGGCAGAATTTCTGCCACTGCTCTGGTTGCAGGTGGGTGAGGACAACCCTTGCCCAGAAGAGGCACAAAGTATGGAAACTGTACTCCCGGGCTTCAGAGCAGATCACTCCTGATGTGTAGGACATGCCTTCCGGAAGCATCAAGAAATGTTGGAATAGTGGTATTTCAGTTAAAATTATTTATGAATCAAGATCCAAGCAGCATCCTCTGAGTGAGGGGCCTGTGGAGTAGAGCGTCTCTGGAGCTGTTGCTTGGCCCGCCCACAACCTGGCTTCCCCGCCAGTCTAACTGCCCTGGGGACCTCCCCACAGGGGGGTTTACGTTTGTTACCCAACTGACCCTCCAGCCTGCCTTTCCCACTGCCTTCCTTGACTACGGTCACTAAGTGTTTTTCCTCCCCTTTCAATAGATAGCCCCTATTAGGGTTCTCTGTGTGATTTAATTAAACAAGATGCTCCCTGGAATTCAGAGGCAAAGTCAGAAAATGCTTTCTGAAATGGAAACAGGAACACCCGTGAAATTAGGTGGAAAGATCTCAAGGGTGCTGTTTCTATTACTTGTCTCTTTGGAGAAATCTGCTTATTCTCTCACCCCTCCCTGCCCCCAGCTTCATCTTGAGAGTGAGGATAGGAATGCGTCTTCCACTCTTGACCAAAAGGCCTCCTCCCTGCCTGCTCTTGCCTGCTCAGGACATTGTTTTGCCCCACTCACTCGAGACAACTCTTGCCAGATAGTCTTTTGAGAATTTGGCAACCAACTCAGGGTCTTGTCATTACTTCTGGTCTCTCAGGTTACCCTGGGAAACTCAAAGGCTGTTTGCGTGATGAATCCAGCTCGAGAGCCATTTGATTTTCAAGGTGAAAGCACTGTTTCTCTTCCAAGGCCACCCACACCTGAGATTGTCAGCGCAGCTAGTCTTCATGACAGCTCTTCCAGATCTGGAGACCCACTGCTCCCCTCTTACACAGCTCCCAGTTTCTTCTGGTATCTCACCAGCTTGCTCTCCTTATAGCTGCTCTTCCGCACCCATCACAGTTTGCAGAGCCTTGCCTACCCCCCTGCCCCTGAAGCTTCTAAGCCCTACTGTGGTGCCCTTTTTTTTCATTTTGTACTCTCAAATCCTTGGGCTCTCACCTAATTCTGTATTTTTTGTTGTTGTTTTTTCAATACAGCCACTTGGCAAAATTTCAGCTTTGATTCCTCTCACATCCCGCTCCTCTGGTTCTGTGCCTTGTAAGTGACATAATGAAGGGGGTGGAGAATCTTGAACTTTGCTTCAAACCTATGGTTTCAAGCCTTCATTTGGGCCAGACCTTCGTTGTCCTCCAGAGTTTAGCGNTCCTTGGGCTCTCACCTAATTCTGTATTTTTTGTTGTTGTTTTTTCAATACAGCCACTTGGCAAAATTTCAACTTTGATTCCTCTCACATCCCCCTCCTCTGGTTCTGTGCCTTGTAAGTGACATAATGAAAGGGGTGGAGAATCTTGAACTTTGCTTCAAATCTATGGTTTCAAGCCTTCATTTGGGCCAGACCTTCGTTGTCCTCCAGAGTTTAGCGTTCGTAGCCATAGCCAGCTTTTGCACCCAGTCCCTGGGTGTGCGCTCATTTTTCTGTCCCTTTCCCCCTGTACTGGAGTCTATCTAAGTAGACCCACAAACGACTTTCCTACTTCACGGAAAAGCTGGAAGCTGAACGTTTCCACATATTTATTTCCTCTTCCTCGCAAAAGGATAAAGATACAAGTATCTCTGCTGACACCACTCCTCTGCATTCTGCCTCTGCGTGAGCAGAAGGATCAGCTGGCCTCTTTTGGGGAAACATGCTTTTCTTAACCATCTCTTTCTTTAGAAGCACCTTACTGTTTGTCTCTTATCCTCCAACATATAAACAATTGCTAATTTTCCCCACTGTATGTGTGAAAATGAAAGTGAAATCGCTCAGTCGTGTCTGACTCTTTGTCAAACCCATGCACCAGGCTCCTCTGTCCATGGGATTCTCCAGGCAAGAATACCAGAGTGGGTTGCCATTTCCTTCTCCAGGGGATCTTCCCAACCCAGGGATCAAATCCAGGTCTCCCACCTTGCAGGCAGCCCCTTTGCCCTCTGAGCCACCAGGGAAGATATATATATATATATAGGTACTATATATATATAATATATATTATATACATAAAACAAAATTATTTTTCCCATATCATTTTACTTTATCTCTGTTTCACAGTTAAAGTTTTTGAAAGACTATGTTGGCTGTCACAGGTGCTCACATCTCTTTTATAAGCAAACATTCACCCCCAATTCATTTCTAAACATCCTGGGGACATTAAAGATATTCTAAAGACACTTTACTATCTTATCCAGTGTAACTTACTTGAAGTGATAGGTATCACGGATTATCCTTGCCTTCTTGATTCTACCTTGCATACATGCTAATTCACATAAACATTTGCTATTTATCCTTCTCTTTTAAACAATTTTCTTCTTCCTTCTGTGACCACTCCTGCTTTGTCCCTTTCATAGGCTTCTCTCTCTCTCTCTCTCTCTCTCTTTTTTTTTTCTGTTTCAATTTGGGAGAAATTGGGACACATTTTTTTCCTTCAATTTCTAGGTGAAATTATCCAAACATGAGTTTTGGGCTCCTGCTTCTGACTAAAATGGAATAAGAAAGATGGAATTTGTCCTCCTGCCTAAACAACTAAAAATTATGAATAAGTCTATGAAACTTTTATTTTCTTAACACTGCAGATCAAGCAATCAAAGCCAGCGAACCCTGAGAGATAGGAAATAAGTGAAATGAGGACTGGTTGTCCCAGTTTAGTGCTTCAAGGACTTTCTAGGTCTTAGTTCAGTAAGGTGGGCAACGAGGAGGGATCCAGCAGACTCACTGCGATGAAGGGGCAATGCTGGGAAGAGAGGACAGAGGAACCGCGGAGATGTGCAGAGGCCTCTAGTCTTCAGCAGAGCAATGATGGGCAGAGTTTTTGAGGGAGCTATTTGAGGCAGGAAAAAGATCACCCTAAAGGGTCAGAAGAAACAGTACCTAGAGCTCACATCTGGTTGGGGAGAGTACCTGTTCCCCACTTGGATTGGACAGCTACATAATATGTGTGACATTTAATACAATTCTCAGAATGCCTTTCTCAGTATTGGGGAATTATTATCCCAAAAGTAAATGCTGCTTTGGTCCCACTTAACAAGTCTTAAGAGGAAGACTGAAAGGCTCTAACCAAATACAAGTAAGTTAACTGTGTCCCAGAGCAAAGCTCAAGAATAAATATAGTAACAGGAAAATATCTACTACTCAACAAGGTAAAATGTACCATGTATGGCATATCATAAAAAATGTAAAGCATCTTATGGAGCAGAAAGATATGACCTATAAAGGGGAGAAAATCCATTAAATCAAAACTAACCTGGAAGTGACGCAGATATTAGAATTAACAGGTGACATAGATGTTAACTGTATTCCATGGATTGTAACAGATGGAAGAGAGATTGATAATGTTGTGTAATTAAATGGAAGATTTAAAAGACCCAAAACAAACTTACAGAAATAAAAACTACAGTGTCTGAGAAAGAAAATCACTGAAAGAAGTTAATTGATTCTGTATTACAGAGGATAATATTAGTACATTTGAAACTATAAAATCTCTGCCCCCCCCCAAAAAAAAAACCTAGGGAAAAATAAAACTAAACACAGAAACATATATGCCTGTAGGTTGACTCTTCAAGTGGTCCATTATATGTGTAACTAGAATTCCCAAAAGAGAGTAAGAAACAGAAATTTCATTTTTGGAAGTTGTCACCAAAAAGATTCCTAACATGATGAAAATTATTAACTCACAAATCCTAGGAGCTTAGTAAGCCCCAAACACAGACATGTTACTTTCAACTTCCAGATATCTGTGGCTCTCAACTAGGAAAGACATATCTCCTAGATTAACTGCTTTATTATATAATCAGCTACCTATTAGACAGCCTGAACTGGATGTCCTGTATATATGGATACCTTACAGGAAGCATGGCTAATGGTTCACTTATTTGTGAACCAGTATTTACTGAGGCACTGATATGTTCCNTTTCAGTTAAATGCTGAAAGTTGTACCTTGACAATTTAATTGAAGTCTTTTGTGACAATGCAGCTGCACTGCCTGGCAGGTAGGAGGCCTCACGACTCCAGTGCAACCCCAGCTGCCTCTCCACCAGGCGATGCTCCTCCTCTGCCCAGAAATCTCCCTGCTCAGATATGCAGATGACACCATGCTTATGGAAGAAAGGAAGAAGAACTAAAGAGCCTTTGATGAAAGTGAAAGAGGAGAGTGAAAAAGTTGGCTTAAAGCTCATTCAGAAAATGAAGATCATGGCATCCGGTCCTATCACTTCATGGGAAATAGATGGGAAAAAAGTGGGAAAAGTGTCAAACTTTATTTTGGGGGACTCCAAAATCACTGCAGATTGTGACTGCAGCCATGCAATTAAAAGACACTTACTCCTTGGAAGAAAAGTTATGACCAACCTAGGTAGCATATTCAAAAGCAGAGATATTACTTTGCCAACAAAAGCCTGTCTAGTCAAAGCTATGGTTTATCCAGTATTCATGTATGGATGTGAGAGTTGGACTGTGAAGAAAGCTGAGCGCCGAAGAATTGATGCTTTTGAACTGTGGTGTTGGAGAAGACTCTTGAGAGTCCCTTGGACAGCAAGGAGATCCAACCAGTCCATTCTAAAGGAAATCAGTCCTGGGTGTTCATTGGAAGGACTGATGTTGAAGGTGAAACTCCAATACTTTGGCCACGTGATGTGAAGAACTGACTCATTGGAAAAGACCCTAGTGCTGGGAAAGATTGAAGCAGGAGGAGAAGGGGATAACAGACGATGAGATGGTTGGATGACATCACGGACTTGATGGACATGAGTAAACTCTGGGAGTTGGTGATGGACAGGGAGGTCTGGTGTGCTGCAGGCCATGGGGTAACAAAGAGTCGGACACGACTGAGCAACTGAACTGAATGGAACTGAAGCCTGTGGCTGTGTGCTTTGCAATATTCCATGTTGCAGCTGTTTCTCAAAACCAGAGCTTCTAAATTCTTCGAAGGATTTGAATTCCATGATAGGTTTTATTGCAATGTACATTCTTGTGTTTACTTATATTACTATGGACAGTTCCAACAGTCTCCAGAGATAACTTTCATGCAGATGCCCGTGGAATGGCTGTAAAGACAGGCAAGCCCCTCACACTGTACCCCTCCGGGAGCCCTCCTCCCAGCGGGCCACGGCACGGCTGCCCTGGTTGCTGTCTGTGAGTCTCTTGTGTCCAGGTCCCGGCTGGTTTTACTCACAGGGCCCCCAAAATCTGTACTGCCCCCCATGTGCTAGTTGCTGCCATGCACATCTTTGCTCATAGACCTGCTCCATGGTTCCATAGGACTTCATTCACAAATGCAGGTCCTAAGATAAAATTAAGACTGTCAAGAAGGCGATATGAGGACATTTTTTTTGGGGGGGGTCCCCTTTTGAGATAGGACTCTGTAGGAGGGCACAGTCACGTGACTGTGAGGCAGTTGTAATCCCAGAAGTGGTTCGGGCTTAGGTGCCCTTTGGTCAAGAGGCTCGTGGTGTAAGGCTCTTGTTTTCCTTTCCGGGGGTCTCCTCTGTCTTTTCATTCTGTATGTCTTGGTCCTTATCTATTCATTCCATCCTTTGACTGGTTTCCTACATGAAAGCAAAATGGCTACAGGCATTCCAGGTCTTTTATCCGTATAATGCACACCATATAGCAAAAGAGATTTCACTGTTAGTCAAATGTGGGTTACGTGTTCAAGTGCCCATGTGTTTGGCTACCCAATGGGCTTAGTCTAGCTCATTCGTTCCCCCACTAGTAAGGTTTTCTGGAACCATGTGGCTCCTAGCGTGGAAACTGAGGACTATTAGAAAAGCAGAAATTGCTACTGTGAATGGAATCACAAGTGTCCACTACAGAATATTTCTTGATTTAATGACTGACTGAAAGATTGAAGTACTTCATCCTGGGAAAAGATTGGTAAATATGCCTCATTTCCAAAATGCTAACTGAAGTTGTAACTAATACCATATAAACTGATGTCTAGATAATTATAATTGTTAAAAGAATATTGTGATGAGAAAAATTTAAGAGATACTCCCTACTTAAGAGATATTGAAAAAGAAGAAGTTGTCTCAAGGCTTCCAATGACCAAGACTGATTATATTCTTGGTAAATGTGTCTCTGAAGATATAAAAGATAAAACACTATCCTGAGGGAACTATCTTTAAAGCAACAGCAATTATTCCTTTTTCTGTGATTAATGAGCAGCTTCTCTTATATAATTTGGCTTTTGTGATAAACCTACACACCAGGAGGAAATACACAAATGTATGGTAGCTACTAAGAAATTATCAGTTGAGCTTAAATAAATCTTTACAAAAATTTCTTATTTGTTACATTTCCCAAGAAATTTAATATCATTCAAGAGCTGAACAGCCTAAAAAAAAAAAAAAAAGAATAAAGTTAAAACAAGGAAACTGCAAACAATACCTTGGTGATGTTGTCAACTTATGTATCTAAGGATTTGACCCTTGGTAACTCTATACATTTGTTTGTCCATTAATTAATTATAATTAATTTAGATCACAGTTACTGGGCACTCTAATGTTCTCAGCTTTGTGCTGAGATGCAAAGATAAACCTAATATGGTGGACTAGACCTTCAATAATCAGCCTCGAATATCTTCTATTTTTTAATGATCTTAACCAAACCATAGCCATTTTCCCAGATTCCTATCCTTCACTACCGAATTGCAAATATTCCATTGTGTAAGCTTGGCTATGGTTATATATACTCACTGATATCATCTGGGAAATGGTACTGCAAGTGTTACCTGGTTCAAACTCATACTGCTCACCGTTTGGCAGGTCAGTCAATCAAGAGACAAGGTGCTGGGGCAGGGAATAGCAGCTTTATTCAAAAAGCCAGCAAGTCCAGAAGATGATGAACTTGTGTCCCAAAGAATCATCTTGCTCCATTCTGGACACCAGTTTCTTTTATAAAGAGAGAGAGGTGAGACGCTAAAGTGAAAAAGGAGATAAGTTGTCACAAATATTTCCTGAGTCCAGCCAGACTCTGACGGGGATGTTTCCTGTGAGCTTAAAGGAAGATATTGCAGCTTAAAGCTCAGCATGCGAGGCGGGGTTCCCAGAGATGGGCTGTTATATATGTTACAATCTGAGGCACATCCTTTAATGATTTATTAATGTAGCAAAAACAATAGAATACAGTTTACTGTGAAAGAAACAGATCCAATAAAGAAACAAATCCAACAGATTTGTTCTTCTCTGTTACTAAAGTACATAATTTTAAAAGTACGTAATGTACTATAGTACAGTATTTTTATATTTATCTAGAACATTTAAGTTAAATAGGAAAACAGACATGGGATGAAGAAAAATTTACATATTTGATTTATTAACTAATGCAACATATAATCTGGTGAATTTAAAAGGCACTTATTTTTTGCTATGATAGCCACTGAATTTCACTTTGGTGGGGGCTTAGTTACACTTATAAAATAATGATTAAAGGAGGCTGAAAGGAGGAGAAAGTTTCTCCTCTTCAAATCATTCTTATTATGTGTATTCAATTTGCAAGACAAGCAATTACTGCTGTTTGAATCTGGCAAGTAGCCACTATTTTTAATTGAAATGGTATTTTGCAAAATAAAGAGCATGAAGTTATATAAGGAAGTGGTGTTGATGTGTTAACAGGAGTGAGCTATAAGGAATGGCAGTTACATATTTTAGCATGTAAAAACATTTTCCAAATTAGCAGTTAGTAAAATTTCTGTGACTGTCACACCATGTTCATCTATTTCTTGGGTAAACAGGGCACTTATAAAGATGTTTAAAAAAAAAAAAACAGTGCCTCATAAGGGTACTGTTATAGGCACTTGGTTTCAGTAGAACACAGAGCTCTGGCTTAACCAAGTTAAGCAGGCCTTCGGAGTTAGATTGACCTGAATGATCCCATCTTGGACACCTCATAGAGCTGAGAGACCTTGATTAAGTATCGTAAACACTATGAGGCTTCCATTCTCTCATTTCTAAAAAACTCAAAAGTAGTTTTACATTATAGGTTTTTTGAGTGTATGTGAAGATCACATGAGAGATAATGTCTAAAACACTTTTACCCATGCCTGGCATGTAGGTGTTCAGTAAATGGTACCTGTTATTTTTCTATTTGCTTATTGGGAGCATGTAGATAGAAAAGTGTAGAAAATTGATAATTTCTTATAATTTTTATGAAGATGTTTTATATTCAACTGAAGTAGTATTTATTAATATATATTAGTATTCAAATATGGTAATATTCTTTACTCAATTTTCTTCATACAGATTCTCCTTCTGTTCAATTTTGTTCTGAATTTATTTCAAATGAATCCAAATTCAGTATTAAATCTTGCCAAGCCTGTGATGTCTACCCTCACTTCTGAAATTTAAGTAAAGGTTTTGGTGCTTTCTGCCAAAACAATGACTATACAAAAAGAAAAAAAAAAGGATTGTTTATGTGGATTACATAATCAAAGTAACCAGAGTCAATTAATTATTGACTTATTAATTAATCAATTTATTTTTTCAACAGTTNCTCTCAGATTCTATCTTAAACAATTTTATCATATACATTTTTTATTAGGGTAAACAGTGTTGATGTTTTAGGCTATCTTTTTTGCTTCAGAAATATGGAGTGCTCATTAAAACAGATATACCATGTTTCTCTTGCATTTTCAGTAGTTAGTCTAATAAAAGGGCTCTCATGCAATAAAAATTTGACCTTTCTAGGTATAACAGAGATACAGTCCATACCCATCTCAGACATAAACCTAGTACCAGCGAAAAAATAAACGCTTGTTGTCCTGAATTCAGGGCTTCCCTCGTGGCTCAATAGTTAAAGCGTCTGCCTGCAATGCAGGAGACCTGGGTTTGATCCCTGGGTTGGGAAGATCCCCTGGAGATGGAAATGTCAACCCACTCCAGTACTCTTGCCTGGAGAATCCCATGGACGGAGGAGCCTGGTGGCCTACAGTCCACGGGGTCACAAAGAGTCAGACACAACTCAGCAAATTCAGCCATTAAGACCACGTGAATTGGTGACTGCATTTTTTTTTTTTTTCTGCTGACAGATCCATCAGTGGTATGGACTATCAATTTAAATTTGACTGAATTTAAACCAGATGACTTTTATAAAAGCCTTCTGGACATGGTTGGGGAAGGAGACAAGAGGGCAGCATAGAACTTCAACTGCCACATTGTATGCAAGAGCCAATTTTAACAACTTCAGGTACCACATTTCAGACTAATTTAGGCTTTCTAGACTGTATGCTTGGCAACTGCACTCTAGCAAAGATGTGGTTCTCAAAATTACATGGTTACATTTATTTTCCAAATGAAACCCACCTGCAGAGGGTTATCATTTCAAGCTAAACTTCACATCTTCTGTCTGAATTCTCTCTATGAAGATAAAGTTGTTTGAGCTATGATATCCAGCAACACTGTGATATTGTTGGTTATGCTAGATTTGATTCTGTTAAACGGTGTGATCCCTATTGTGAAACAGAGAGGATTTTCTCTGCAGCATGAATGAGGCATTGGTAGTTTCTAATGCAGGAACAGGTCCAATGTTGAGAAAAGCAGGTTTAAAGGGAGCGGGGAACAAGACAGAGAATTAGAAGATAATTTGATTATGAAATACTTCTTCTTAACCAAGTTTTTCAGCTAAAATAGAACCAATAGCTATTGATATTCTAAGCATATCTTTCTAAATGGACATTTGTTTTTTTTTAATCTCCAGAATTAATATTCTCTGCTTTGGACAAAATGTGACCTTATTTTTGTCCTTTTGGAGGAATTATATATAAATGCACATATATATATAGGAGGAATTATATATTTATACACACACACACACACACATATATATATATGTGTGTGTGTGTGTGTGTTCTATATATCATGTGGGCTCTGAAACAATTCTAGAAATGTCAGCAGAGCTCCTAGAGGCAGGAAGTAAGGCTCATTTCTGTTTCAAACTATATTAATTCTGAGTGAAATCAAGCCTATCCTCACATTTATTACTGCAACTAGGTCCAAGTAAAAAATTGCAGATTTTTAATAAGGATATTTCCACTGGTTTCCTTCCATTCTCACAAACTCATAAATCAGTTCCTATCTATCAGCCATTACAGATTTTTCAGTCCTTATGACTAAATGTGANCACATATATATATAGGAGGAATTATATATTTATACACACACACACACACACATATATATATATGTGTGTGTGTGTGTGTGTTCTATATATCATGTGGGCTCTGAAACAATTCTAGAAATGTCAGCAGAGCTCCTAGAGGCAGGAAGTAAGGCTCATTTCTGTTTCAAACTATATTAATTCTGAGTGAAATCAAGCCTATCCTCACATTTATTACTGCAACTAGGTCCAAGTAAAAAATTGCAGATTTTTAATAAGGATATTTCCACTGGTTTCCTTCCATTCTCACAAACTCATAAATCAGTTCCTGTCTATCAGCCATTACAGATTTTTCAGTCCTTATGACTAAATGTGACAGCCGAATACTATTTAAGTCCATAAAGTTGTATTTCTGTTAGTGAGCTAAACACAACATGGGCTTCAATGACACCATCTTTGTTTTTTGGAGTTTATTTTTTTTCCAGCTCATTTAATAACTATCTGAAGAAACTGGGAAGACTTTACTCAAATAGAATATATATTTAGATAACCAGCAGAGCATATATTTCTTTGAACAGTCTAGCAAATAGTAAGACTAAGTAAAAAATCTTGATGAAGGAAGTAGGAGAAAGCAGGATTTTTTAAATAATAAAAAATATATATCCGAACTATTTTTCAGAAACAAATAACTTTTAATATCTTTAAATTTACACTTCAGATCCTCAGCAGCTTTGCATACACATGGTAAACATTAATTTCTGGGTAATAAAAATGTGCTTTAATACCACATCTACAGTTTTATGCATATATTCCAAAAGTCTCAGCAGACTAATTAGAAGTATCACATTTTATGGAATGAGCATTACATATTTTCTTGGCCTCTAAATACTGTGTAAAATTTAAATAAAGAATGTATTTCTCTAGCTGAGAGAAAGGTGGAGAAAATGCTAAATAGAACTGAAATCAGGCTAATAAGGTGAATGTTTTAGGTCTATAATTTCTGTGCCAATGAAAGTTCTTTTGAAGGGTCACAGTGAGAAAGCAATGATAATTAGACTAGTAAGATATTTGAACATTACAAAATTTATGACAGTATCCAAGGCAGTCATACCTGAGGCCAACGGAATAGATGTTAAGAAACAGTCAATAGTACTAATTTGTGCCTATTATTTCTAACTGACAGTCATGTAGCTCTGTAACTGAAATGCTCAGTAACAGTTTTCTACCTAAATTTTAATGATGCCCTTTATAATTCTCTTTTTAATGCAGTTCCTGAACTTTGGAAAGGTTCTTCACTGCCAAATGTCAGTTCAGTGTGAAGTGCAGCCTTGGAAAAACTCTCACTTAAAAAAGTTGCATTGTTCTTTATGTCTGTTGAAAATTGCATGTCTGGTCATGTGCTAACATTTTTGATTAGTCCTCTCATACTGAAAAAAAAAAAAGTAAAGAAAAGATCACTTAAAACTAACAGTTTACTTCCAACTTTCAAAAGTGCTGTTTATGGAATATATGAAAAGAATATTTTTAAAAGAACACTTCCAGTTAGTTCGTCAAATGTCACAAGATGGTCATAAATAATAATTTCATAGTTGCTTAGAGAACTCTAGTAAAGAATTATTATCCTAACATTTATTGTTAAAAATTATTTAATAAGACTCATTGATCATCACTTTCTACCAAATTCATACTTTCTGGAAAACAGTTTGCTCTTTTTCTTGTATATTGTGGAATTATAAGATCCTTCTGCCCATCCTTTTTTGTTTGTTTGTTTTTAATTTATAATGCAAAATCATGTGAAACTAGAATTCCTGAAATGTGCAAGTTAATTCTTTAATTTTAATTTGATGAAAAGAATGCTCAAAGACCAGAAAGAGACTGCCAGGAGTTTTCAAAGTAAATAAATTATTTTTATTAACTTTTCTATTATTTTTCAGTTTGAGAGCATGTGGATTGTTTTGTAACCTGGGTTATGTGCTGAGAAAATATAGTTTAAATTTAGTTGGAGACACTGAACAGCAATTCATCTTGCAGACATGCGGATGTTGAATAAAATTAAGGTCCCTAATACTAGGAGATCAAAATAAAAAGCCAATGGGAGTTTTATCATTAAGGAGAAATTTTAGTACACCCTTTCTTTAAATCTCTTTAACAGTTGTGTCTATTTACAAACTTACTGAGAAAAGTGCATGTGTCTCTCTTAGGAGTCAGAGCTTTGGAGAGATTAGGATTTTCAGGTTTGCTTTTTTTCTGTGGAGCTCTGTCAGAAGTCATTTATAGGCAAATTATTCTGATTAGGAATAGACTGGTTCTCAGGACTGCCATAAAATAAATCTAAATATCTCCACTGTGTTTCTGGACCCAGCCGCACTCTCATTAAGGAAACACCACACAGTTGCTATGCTGGCAGCCTTGATTTTGAACACCAGTCTAGGCTGCATGTTAAACAGTATAAATTGCCTTCTTATTCCTCCAAAGGTCCATAGTGCTTATAATTTAGAACTGAGAGGCCCTCTGCGAACAATGTCCAGAAGCATATACTCATTCTCCCAGAAGAGTCTGATATGTGTGAAACAGATGTCATTAACTACAGTTCTCAATTTTTCATGTTTGACAGGCAAAGCCAAATACTTTAAGAATTATGTAACTATTCTTAATAAGTAATAAGCGAAAATACTCCCAAGTTAAAATTTCATTTCCCTGTTTCAGAGGACTTCATTACCCTTAGTAAAGCTAATAATCGTAATGTGAGAGGGAAAAAAAAAAAACCACCTAAATTTGAAAGCTCCAGACACTAAAAAATTAAGATTTCCTTGGGGTTTTAATAATGTCATAGATCAACTGCTGTGCTTCTCTGTGGTGCTGATTCCAGAATATAGGCTCTATAGCTTATGTTTTCAACCTGGAGAGTCCCTCAGGGTTTGAAAATATGAGAAACTTGCCCTGTCAGAATGCAGACTGCTTAGAGGTAAATGTTTCAGCATCAAATTTATCCTTATTTTTAAAATGTGGGTTTCGGGGTAGTTGTTTACCACTATTGTGATATCTCAAGCTCTCATTTGTGTGCTGATTCACTTTGAAAATGTGGAAAATTATGTATGTCTCAGCGCTAAGGGAAAATACCCAAAGTGAAGGAAATGATGTATTTTTGCTATGAAATTCCACTATGAAAAATGAACAAATATTAATCCATTTTAATGACCTACATGCATACTATGGATTTATAAGATAAAAGGCCGACACCAAGCCAAGTACCTGTGAACAATGATAATTATACAAATTCGTGTCGAGTTTATATAAAGTTCTATGTTAACAAGTTGACCCCATTGACTTTATCCTCTTCCTTATAAGGACAGAATTGCTAGACTGAGTCAGACCTCCGCGAAAGCTTTCAGCGTTTTGATCCTTTGTTCGGAAGAGGAAGAAAATGTTCAGTTCAGGTCAACAGGCGTGTAATGAGGACTTGCTCTGTCGCGGTCACCGGGCGGCACTCAGAAAAGCAGTTCCTAATGCAGACTTGCTTATCGTGAAGAGGGACTTGCATATTCACCTAAACATGGCTGCATATCTTACGGACTTTGCAGAGAAGATAGTGACAGTGGAAAGCAAAGAAACACAACGGGACCTAAAAAGGCTGAAGCCTAAAACCATTAGCAGTTTCAACACAAACATTTCCTTTCCTTCCCTCCATCCTCTCTTCACTGTAGCTTTCTCAATACATAAATAAAGCGACTTAAAATTTTTCCAGTTGAGATGCGGAAGCCATGGGAATTAGGTAATTGGTCTGGCTTTTCCAGAAGCCTTTAACAGGTGTGGGAGAAGGAACCCAGGCCCCTGGCATTTTATTTAGTGGAAGAATTGAAATTAGAAGACTGTGCCTGAGTCTGGTCCCGACACTTCCTGCTTCTCTGTCCTGTTCGTGTAAGCTGCATGACTTTGGAAAAGTCACTTAGATTTGTAGCACCTTACTTCATTTATCTGTGAAATGGACTAGAAGAGCTTTCCTCCCGCTTTACCAGGATGAAATGATGAGTAAATGAAACAGTATACATGAGCAAACACAATTCAATATCTTCTGTACCCTGTTTTGTCACTCACAGAATTTAAGGCAAAATATCTCCCAGATAATAAATAATTCTCATATTAAGAAATGCCCAAATTCTGAATAGTCAAAAATGAATACATTTAGTTATTACTTTTAATAAAGTGATATTTTCACTTATGCATATTCTCAGAAAGCAATATTTTTTTTTAAAAGCAACATAATTCCAGTCAATCCTCAAAACAGTCTGATTCCTAATTTGAAGATATTTTTCTTTTTTATATTCTTTTTGATTACCACAAGATATTAAATATATTTCCCTGTGCTGTACCTTAGGACCTTGTGGTTTATCTATTCTAAATGTAACGGCTGGCATCTACCAACCCCAAATTTCCAGTCCTTCCCTCTTGCCCACGCCTGTGGCAACCTTAGGATTGTTTTCTATGTCTGTGATTCTGTTTCAATTTTGTAGATAGGTTCGTTTTAGATTCCACATATCAGTGATATGTGTTTCTCTTTCTGACTTACTTTTGTTGTTGTTCAGTTGGTCCGTCATGTCCAACTCTTTGCAACAGCTTGGACTGCAGCACACCGGGCCTCCCTGTCCATCACCATCTCCCAGAGCTTGCTCAAACTGATGCCCATTGAGTCATTGATGCCATCCAACCATCTCATCCTCTGTTGTCCCCTTCTCCTCCTGCCTTCAACATCAGGGAAAGATTTTTCTAATGAGTCAGTTCTTCACATCAGGTGGCCAAAGTATTGGAGTCTCAGCTTCAACATCAGTCCTTCCAATGGATTATTCAGGACTAATTTCCTTTAGGATGAACTGGTTGGATCTCCTTGCAGTCCAAGGGACTCTCAAGAGTCTTCTCCAACACCACATTTCAAAAGCATCAATTCTTTGATGCTCAGCTTTCTTTTTAGTCCAACTCTCACATCCATACATGACTACTGGAAAAATCATAGCTTTGACTAGATGGACCTTTGTCAGCAAAGTAATGTCTCTGCCTTCTAATACTCTGTCAAGGTTTGTCATAGCTTTTCTTCAAAGGAGGAAAAACATCTTTTATTTTCATGGCTGAAATTTAATTTCATGACTTACTTTTAGGATTTTTTAAAAATTTTCTAATCAAATGTTGATACTATAAAGATTTATACCAACATGATTAATCATTCTACAAGCTGATTGGCAAAGTATGGCTTCCAGCAATGGAAGTGAAGTCCTGCAAATGGAATGGTCCTTCAAAAAAGCTTCAGTGCCAAAGCATTGTTGATATGGTCAGAGGACACAAACACTAAAGGAAAGCCAAAGCTTTTAATTCTAAATCTAGATAATGTATTTGAATAACTGGATTTATTTTGATTGTCATTCTAGCTATTATTTGAAAAAGATTTATACAGCCAAGGTAATAACTAGCTAAATTAGAGTTCCTTGGAAGATCAACAAAAAAATAGTATTTATTAAAATCTGAATTACTGTAATTTTAGAGATAACTTTGTAAGGTCTGGGCCAATGTATATTTGTTGTATTATCTCAAATGATTAGCCCTGCAGACACTGGTTTGTTCTTACCATGGAATGTAATTAAGTAAGAATTACAGTTATATTTCTCTTTAGATAGAGATGTGTCCATCTATTCTGAAAGTCAAGTTGCAGCTTCTAGACAGGTTTGATCGTTTTGAATGAACCTGTGGGATTTGTTGCATTTGCCTATCCATATGTGTCCCCAGAAATTTTCACAAAATAGCGGAAGACAAACTGCCATAGTAAATGAAAGAAATTTCACAGATATAAAGAACTCCATGAGGGTATGAGTCAAAGGGTCATCTGATATTTGACTTATGAATGTTGTTTGGGAAATACCAAAGGTGTGAATTCATGTGAAAAGTCCTACCTTGAGCTTTTCTTTCAAGACATGTCAGTGGGTTTTTGCAGACCATGAATAAAAAGAAAAGGAAAGATCAGAAAAGGTCATGTTTGCTTTGGATCTGGGAAATTGTGCTTTTATCAGAAGAAAGGAATTTCTGACAAAATTTGAAAAACAGCAACAAAAAGAAGACTTCTGGTTTGACAGCACTCTTCCTGCACACCAGGTTGCAATGTCTCGGTGAGCATAATTGGCTGACGCAAAGGAATACTGGTCGGGACAGTTGGTTAGAGGGTGCAAATGGCAGGTACNTTTCTTTTGCATTTATGCGGAATGGCAAGACATACTTAGAGTGAAAATAAACTTTTTTTCCTTTTAAAACCAGCCTTTGTTTCTCTTGCTCTCTTCCTATAGAGAAACAGCAGGGAAAATTTTTTTTAAATATAAGAATTAATTATCACTCTTGTATTGCCTCCCTGTGGTTTCTGGAAAAATGCAATGCTGACTACAATCCCTGGCTGCAGTGTTTGTCTATGCATGTTTTGAAAATGATTGTAGCNAAACTTTTTTTCCTTTTAAAACCAGCCTTTGTTTCTCTTGCTCTCTTCCTATAGAGAAACAGCAGGGAAAATTTTTTTTAAATATAAGAATTAATTATCACTCTTGTATTGCCTCCCTGTGGTTTCTGGAAAAATGCAATGCTGACTACAATCCCTGGCTGCAGTGTTTGTCTATGCATGTTTTGAAAATGATTGTAGCTATTTTATATCATCAGGCCTCTAAATTATTCTCTTCAAAACTTGCTCAACTTATTTCCTCATCCTTTCTCCTATTCTTGGCTTTAGCAATTATGAGACCTTGGTTTTTGTGACCATTATGTGCCTTTTGAGTGTTCACTTTATCTCTTTTTCCAACAATAAAATTATTTCTGTTTTATGGAGAAATGACTTTATCAGCATGCCATTTGTCCTCCTCCTCCCGAATTCAACCAAAACCAAACCCCTATTATGGTCTTGTGCTAAGTCACTTCAGTCATGTCCAACTCTTCTTGACTCTATGGACTGTAGCCTTCCAGGCTCCCTTGTCCATGGAGATCCTCCAGGCAAGCGTACTGGAGTGGATTGCCATGGCTTGCTCCAGGGGATCTTCGCAAACCAAGGATTGAACCCCTGTCTTTAACATCTCCTAGCACTGGCAGGTGGGTTCTTTACCACTAGCACCACCTGGGCAGTTTACTGATGAGATGAATTTCGGAATGGAATTTGCTGTTGGTGATGTTCAGTCACTACATTCTATCCAAATCTTTGTGACCCCATGGACTGCAGCATGCCATTTCCCCCTGTCCTTCACCATCTCCCATAGTTTGCTCAGATTCATGTCCATTGAGTTAGTGATGCCATCCAACAATCTCATCCTCAGTCACCCTCTTCTCCTCTTGCCTTCAATCTTTCCCAGCATCAGGGTCTTCTCTAATAAGTTGGCTCTTTGCATGAGGTGGCCAAAGTATTAGAAATTCAGCATTAGTCCTTCCAATGAATATTCAGGGTTAATTTCCTTTAAGAGTGATTGGTTAGATCTCTTTGAAGTTCAAGGGACTCTCAAGAGTCTTCTCCAGCACCACAGTTTGAAAGCATCAATTCTTTGGTACTCAGCTTTCTTTTTGGTCCAATTCTCACATCTATCTGTACATGACTACTGGAAAAACCATAGCTTTGACTATATGGACCTCTGTCAGCAAGATGATACCTTTGCTTTTTAATATGCTGTTTGTCATAGCTTTCCTTCCAAGGAGCAAGCATCTTTTAATTTTGTGACTGTAGTCACTATCCACAGTGACTTTGGAATCCAAACAAGGAAAATCTGTCACTCATTCCACTTTTTCTCCTTCTATGTGCTTCTATGAATAGATGGGACCATATGCTATGATCTTAGTTTTTTTTTTGAATGTTGAGTTTTAAGCCAGCTTTTTCACTCTCTTCTTTCACCTTTCTCAAGAGGCTCTTTAGTTCCTCTTTGCTTTCTGCATTTAGGGTGGTATCATCTGCATATCTGATCTTATTGATATTTCTCCTGGCAATCTTGATTCCAGTTTTGTGATTCATCAAGACCAGCATTTTGCATGATCTACTCTGCATGTAACTTGAATAAGCAGGGTGACAACATACAGCCTTGATGTACTCCTTTCCCAATTTAGAACAAGTTCGTTGTTCAATGCCCAGTTCTAACTATTGCTTCTTGACCTGCATGCAGGTTTCTCAAGCGGCAGGTCAGGTGGTCTGGAATTCCCATCTCTTTCAGAATTTTCCATAGTTTGTTGTGATCCACACAGTCAATGGCTGTAGCATAGTCAATAAAGCAAAAGTGGATATTTTTCTACAATTCTCTTGCTTTTTCTATGATCCAATGGATGTTGGCAATTTGAACTCTGGTTCTTCTGCCTTTCTAAATCCAGCCTATAAATAATAGGTCTGTCTGACCTACTCAGACCAAAAATACTGTAATCAGTTATCCCTCTAATTTTCAATCAATTCCATTTTCAGAATAAATGACAGAATATATATAATAAGTAAAGCTATCAAGATTGACACAGTAAATAAGCCTACAGTTCTGATGCAACTCAAATATGATCATTAAAATATGAGCTTGTGTATTACAGACCCAGAAAATAGTAATTCTTTAATCAGACCACTGCAGACAGAAATTCCAAGCTCTCTCTGGCACCTAGTCTCCAAAAATTGTTTGACATGAACAGTATCTCCCACTATGCTTTACTGTATTACCCCCTCTTTCTGAATCTGGGGTATCCTATCATTTATATTAGCTGATAGAATATTGAAGAAATTATGGCTTGCCAGCTCTGGGTCATACATTCAAAAGGACTTGACAACATCCATTTTCTTTGCTCTTGGAAAGCTCACACCCATAAGCCTGTATGTAAAAGGCTGATTACCCTCCTGGAGAGGCTGCAAGGGGTGACACTGTCAACAGGAGAAGTCCTGAGACCTCATGGACAGGAAAAGGGGCCGGCTATATTTCAGTGGAACATGCAGATGATGCCAGTCTCAGCTGCCATCAAGCTAAAACTGTGTGGGAGTTCTGAGGTGAGAGCAGCTCAATTATTTAGATGTGTCCACTCAACCCACCAAATTGTATGAGGTGGTCTGACAGTTGCCTTAAGCTATTATTTTTAGAGATAGCTTTTGCAGAGATAATCAGAACAAATTGGCACTAGAAATTGCTCCATGGAAACAGAGCCTAAAGAACGGAAATTTGTTAAGTAGCTCTCTTATTTTATTAGATTTAAAGGGTTCCATGGGCCAGGGGGGCACTTCTGGCTCCTGGCATGTCCTAACAGAGTGGTCATTTAAGTGATCATATGTAGTTGTCTATAGTGATTAAATGCTTATAGAAGGGTTTTAGGTAACGAAGGCGTAACTGCTCTAGAAATGTTAAATAAGAGATGTAATGGATGTGGTTGGCCACTTCTAAATGCACTGAGAAATGGGAAAAAGAAAATCATAAGCTGAGGGGTTTTAATCCTCAACTCAACCTCTTAGTTAAGAGACTAGAAAACGTCCACAACTGCTCTAAACAATACTTCGATTTTGTATAGTTGCATGGTCAAGGTTTCTGAAAGCCAGGCTGTGACCAATAGCCTGCTTTGTGCTTCAGGACCAGATTCAGTATCATGTACAATAATCACCAAATGCTGAGTGAATGAATGAGTACTTGAAAAGAAGGACCTAGTTTAAAATAAATATGAAAAAAACTTAAGAGAAGCTGTGTTTATAGCTGTGTTTATGCACTCTGGCTTCATCTTAAGGAAGACAAAAAGGAGAAAACATTTGAATATAAGACTAAAAATTATAATTCTGACTCCACTGATTTGAAGAGTTCTATGGGAAACACATCTTTTATATGGAATAGTTTTGGTTATATATGGTTCCTTTTTGGTTTCCTACCTGTTTTTTTTTTTTTAATATTGTTTAATTAAATATATTTTGTGGGAAAACTTATTTTAAATTGAAATGGGTAGGGTTAAATTTTACCTCCAGTCATGATAATTCAGTTATTTTTTTAAAAAGGAGGATGAATTTGTTTCAGAATCCCTTTCAGATTTCTTATTTCAAAATGATTCCTCAATTCAGACTTTCTTTTTAAAACAGCAACAATCATTTCTCAATTCAGGTTTGTGATGATCATTTTAAAATAATAAACAGCTTGTATTTGTGACCCACCTTGAATAGCATGATTTAGCTTTTAGCCATGCTTATACAGAACCCCAGCTCACCATACTCTTGGTGGAAGCACTGGGTTTCATTTTTATTCATTTTCCCTCAAGAGACAGGCACTTGCTCTTTACTTCCATTTCCACTTTGGGGGGCTGTCATTATTGTAGCCTCCGGGTGACATAAACAGCCTGTTCAGCTTAGATTCAGCAAACTTTTAGAATGCAATTTAGTATCTGCTGAGGCCTAAAGGTAAGCAGACATGCCAGACAATATTTCATAGGGGAATATTCCCTATCCACCTATGTTATGAAGAGTGATCTTCATAGAAGTAGTTGCACTCCATTCTCTAAATTGTTTTTAAGTTTCCTTGTGGCTGTCTTAAGTCAATAGAGCAATGTAGTGTACCTTTTGAGAAATCTCCTGTCTCACTTCTCAATACTTTCCTTTCTTTCTTTCTTTCTTTTTTTTTT
>SJYA01001053.1:913254-1010547 GCA_006410615.1 Neotragus moschatus | reverse complement strand
TTTTTTTTTTTTTTAATATTGTTTAATTAAATATATTTTGTGGGAAAACTTATTTTAAATTGAAATGGGTAGGGTTAAATTTTACCTCCAGTCATGATAATTCAGTTATTTTTTTAAAAAGGAGGATGAATTTGTTTCAGAATCCCTTTCAGATTTCTTATTTCAAAATGATTCCTCAATTCAGACTTTCTTTTTAAAACAGCAACAATCATTTCTCAATTCAGGTTTGTGATGATCATTTTAAAATAATAAACAGCTTGCATTTGTGACCCGCCTTGAATAGCATGATATAGCTTTTAGCCATGCTTATACAGAACCCCAGCTCACCATACTCTTGGTGGAAGCATTGGGTTTCCTTTTTATTCATTTTCCCTCAAGAGACAGGCACTTGCTCTTTACTTCCATTTCCACTTTTGGGGGCTGTCATTATTGTAGCCTCCGGGTGACATAAACAGCCTGTTCAGCTTAGATTCAGCAAACTTTTAGAATGCAATTTAGTATCTGCTGAGGCCTAAAGGTAAGCAGACACGCCAGACAATATTTCATAGGGGAATATTCCCTATCCACCTATGTTATGAAGAGTGATCTTCATAGAGGTAGTTGCACTCCATTCTCTAAATTGTTTTTAAGTTTCCTTGTGGCTGTCTTAAGTCAATAGAGCAATGTAGTGTACCTTTTGAGAAATCTCCTGTCTCACTTCTCAATACTTTCCTTTCTTTCTTTCTTTCTTTTTTTTTTCATTTTAAGCATGAGAACTCACCTTCATATACTGTATAGTTATCTGTGATCTATTGGTCCAACTCTGCTGGATTGATGCCAGATTTCAACACTTAGCTCCCCACTGGCAAGCTACTTTCCCACCAGTGGTTAAAAAATGATCACTTTTACGCTTAAGCACACACATTGACATCTCCCGTCTTGAATTCCTCTGAAAAAGAAGAAAAATAGCTAGAGAAGTCTACCATAGCAGCCCCCTCTGGCAGGGATTCGAAAGTAAAAGAGCATTTCCAATTTCAGTCAAACCCAACTGGTTCAGAAAAGTTCAGGCCCTTCAGAAGTGCACACAGGGCTCGCTTTGGTCGCATCAGGATGGATATTCCTATCTGCCCAGTTTCCTTTTACTCAGTTCAGCTGTTTTGTTATCACTTATAGAAAATGTTGCCTCAGCTGGAAAGCTGAATCATATCAGAAACCATTTTTAGGGGAGTTTAATGATGATATTTCCGTGGGACAAAAGGGAAAGAGAGCCCCCTCAGGATTTCTTTAAAATCCATAAAGCCAGGTTTTGAAAAGAATATGATTGGAATGCAGCAAGAAACCTATCCTTAACAATTCCTCTTCATTGAATCGCTTCCTGGTTGTTCTTTAAATGGCAAAGCTTCATAGTAGAGGGCATGTCTACTCACTGGAAAAATGGTAGCCTTCTCATGGCACAAAAACTAGTCAGTATTTCTTTCACACAAAGAACTGAAACAAACTTTTCTCTCTTTCCTGTTTTAGGATGAAATTCAGTTTTGGCCAAAGATTTTTATTTTTCTTCTGAAGGAAAAATGGGATAAGAATCCTAATTTTTTTTTAATGTGCCAATTGGAGTTGAAAGTAAATTCATAATGTTCTTGAATTGAAATTTTTGATTTCGTAAGCAAATGGAATTGTTAGATTACTGTAGTCTAGACAACAAAAAAGACTCTTCATGAGTTATCAACATACAATGGACTAAAAATACCATACTATTTTGATGAAGCTTTAAGTGAAATAAAAAATGTTTCCCTGGGTATTTAGAAAGGATATCTAAGTAGATAAATCAGTACTTACAAAAACAAATAAAAAATCACCATAAAACAGACAAAGTACAACAAAACAGAGAGCAGGCAAGAGTAAAGGATGGTGTTGAATCAGGTGTTTCCCTGCATGATACCAATGCAGGTGCAAAAGGTGTAGAGAAGGACTCTTGGGCTGAGGAAGCTAGGACTTTAAGGTACAGATGCTCCTGAAGTAGTCACTAGAAGACATAAGAGGTGGAGTTAATGTTAGAGGTTATATCTTGACCTTTTAACTCTCTAGAATAAAGAAATGGACATTTCTATAAAGCCAGTGTGACAAGCAACCCTAAAAGTCCTTAAGTTAAAGGAGATGAACACAGTTAAAGGACGTATGGTAAAAGAAACTAAAAGCATCAAGAAAGACTTTGCAAAGAAAGGAGAAATACCTGAATACTGTGTCCTTACAAAGAAGACAACATTCAGGAACAGGAAGTCATAAACAATTACAACTGTAGGGCAAAGGTTAAGGAGGGTGATAACTGCTGGAAGGCTAAGAGAGAGAAGGACAGAAACAGATCCGTGAGGTTTGTGATGAGATGGTTTCTGTTGACGTTACAGCAATTTCAGTGGAGAAGGTGATGGAATTTTGAAGAGATAAATGAAAAATCAGGGGCAATAATTAGATGCCATTACCCAAGAATTTTAACTGGGAAAGAAGAGACAAATAATAACGAAGTAATAACAACAGAGAACTGTGTTTATGTCTGTGTTTTGATAACCAGTTTGATATAACTGGTGTTTTATAATTCTTTTTTAAAAAGCTTTTTCTTATCTGAAATAGGAGGATATGAGAAAGAATTGGAAGAAAATGAGACAAAATTTTGTTCTCTTTCTATTTCAGAAGAGATATGTAGAAATAATATTCCTCAAAATTGAAGAGAATGTAATAAAGCACCACTCTACTGGAGCAGAGGAGTGAGTTTTAGAGAGAGGGAGTTTATGTATCTGAAATCACAGGGATATATGAGAAGAGAAAAGGAAGAAAGAAAAAGGTTCAAGTAAGGGTGAGGTTATATGTGCATACATACATGAAATGGTCTTGATCACTTAATGTAGAGTGCAAGTAACATGGAGAAAAGAGGTTGGAAGCTGACAGCATATTAGAAAGATGGAATATTACCTGCAGACTATAAGCTGGAAAACCTAAAGACAAATAAGTTGAAGATTAAAACAAATTTTAATTTTGTTGCTTAAACATTCAGAAGGTTATGCCTGCTTTGTAACTAAAGGAAATCGACACAGAATAAAGACTGTGTAAGTTTTGAGTTCTGAAAGTCCCATACTCCTAGCCCAGCCCTGCCACAGTTCTTGAACTTTTTATGGCTTTACTTTAGGTTAGATGAGTTGAAGGTTTCTGTTAGCATGAAAGCAGTACCAAAATTATTACTACATTGATGGCACTGTTGGTCAGTATGGGTTACTCATGTAGTAATTAACTATGCTTAACCTAAAGAGATGGATCTTTAACACCAAATCTCTGATGGCTCAGTGGCAAAAAAATCTGCCAGCAATGCAGGAGACTTTGGTTTGAANAGTTGGTAACGGACAGGGAGGCCTGGTGTGCTGTGATTCATGGGGTCGCAAAGAGTAGGACACAACTGAGTGACTGAACTGAACACTTAAATTATGGGCAGTGGCGGTGGTGGTTTAGTCTCTGAGTCATGTCCAATTCTTGCGACCCCATGGACTGTAGCCTGCCAGGCTCCTCTTGTCCATGGGATTTTCCAGGCAAGAATGCTGGAGTGGGTTGCTATTTCCTTCTCCATGTAAATCATAGACTTATTCTACTTTAAAAGGAATGCAATTTCTTTGTTTCAGAAACACCAATGACCTGGAAGGAGACCTAC
Source organism: Neotragus moschatus (assembly GCA_006410615.1). Taxonomy (NCBI): domain Eukaryota; kingdom Metazoa; phylum Chordata; class Mammalia; order Artiodactyla; family Bovidae; genus Neotragus; species Neotragus moschatus. The sequence continues at coordinate 1,006,877 of SJYA01001053.1, read as the reverse complement.
CAGTCAGTCCCCAGAAATAGAGCTGAATTGTGAGGCTTTTTCTTCTTGTCATTACTCTGCTTTCATAATGGATCCTTATCTAAAAGCACCGAGGACCTGACTCCTTCCTCTGAAGTCAAGAACGTGTCTCCATGCACACAACTGCAGTCTCTCCTTAGCTCGGTCAATATTTATATTCATCGTAATATTTAACGGGGCCTATGATTTACTACTTGGTAAACTCGCCTTTATGAACAAGTAGTTAACTGCATCACATGTGAGTGATATAAGCAGTTAAAGATGTTCAGGATCGACGTTGAAGGAGACCAGTCCCTTAGCTTGTAAACATGAGCTGATAACTCCTGGGGTCAGAGACAAAAATCTCACTTCCTTTCACCAGATCAACTTCAAAGGATCCTGGAGTTTTGGTCAAAGTGTAGTATCTCTTGTTCCCACAGTCCTTGAATAGCGCTGTGGGTGAGAAAGCCCGTAGAAAATGGTTTATAACAAAGCTGAATGATAAAACGTTCACAAGGTTCCTTAGTTATAGTTTCTTCTAGTTAGTCCTATCTACAAAGCATGTACATGAATTAAGACTAAACCTCAGTTTTAAGGGAAAAATATCCTTTATGGCTTTGTTTATTCCACAGTAACCGCTGCCCACATTACATTGATCATTCACAAAAGGGTACTTTGAGACCATACAACTATTTTGTAAAGAGTAAAGTACAATAAGTAAGATACTAGTGTGGATGAATAATAGTCATAAGTACTGTGATAACCATTTGGCTTGTTTTCTGAGATATTGATGATTATTTCCTTAAATTTATTTTTTAATGGATTATAGTTGAATTATGTCAATTATTGCTGTACAGCAAAGTAAAGCAATTATACACATATATACCTTTACATTCTTTTTCATACTCTTCCATTATGGTTTATCACACGATATTGAATATGGTTCCCTGTGCTATTCAGNACTGTGATAACCATTTGGCTTGTTTTCTGAGATATTGATGATTATTTCCTTAAATTTATTTTTTAATGGATTATAGTTGAATTATGTCAATTATTGCTGTACAGCAAAGTAAAGCAATTATACACATATATACCTTTACATTCTTTTTCATACTCTTCCATTATGGTTTATCACACGATATTGAATATGGTTCCCTGTGCTATTCAGCAGGAACTTGTTGTTCTCCATTCTATATGTAGTAGTTTGCATCTGCTAACCCCAGCCTCCTATTCCATCACTCTCCCACCTCTCTCCCCCTTGGCAACCCTTAGTCTGTTTTGTATGTCCCTGGTTCTATTTCTGTTTAATAGATAGATTCATTTGTGTCATATTTTAGATTCCACATATAAGTGATACCATATGATATGTCTTTTTTTTCTGACTTACTTCCCTTAGTATGATAAATTCTAGTTGAATCCATAACCACATGACTCCCCGCCCCCCCCTTTTTTTTAACACCAAAGCATTTTGTACTGAGGCACAGCCAATTAACAATGTTGTGCCATTTCCAGGTGAACAGCCAGGGGACTCAGCCATACATGTGTATGTATCCATTCTCCCCAAACCCCCTTCCCATTCAGGCTGACACATAACGTTGAGCAGAGTTCCACGAGCTATACAGTAGGTCTTCATTTGTTATCCATTGTAAATATAGCAGTGTGTACATGACCTTCCCAAAGTCCCTAACTCTCCCTTCCCCAGGCAGCCGTTAAGTTTGTTTTCTAAGTCTATGAGTCTCTATTTTATAACTTTACTTGTATCATTTCTTTCTAGATTCCACATAAAAGGGATGTCATATGATATTTCTCCTTTTCTGACCTAGCTCACTCAGTATGACATTCTTTAGGGATGACCACCTGACTTTTTAATCTGTAATGATTCTAGTTAATATTTATAGCAACCACTATGTATTGGGCATGGTGCAGCATTTTCTATTTATTTATTTTTTTAATTTTTATTTTTACCTTATTTTACTTTACAATACTGTATTGGTTTTGCCATACATTGACATGAATCTGCCACAGGTGTACATGAGTTCTCAATCCTGAACCCCCTCCCACCTCCCACCCTGCAGCATGTTTTAAAACTTCCGTCCAAGTAATACTTCTTTTTAATAGTAAAGATGATATACCATCTGTGCATGTAAATAGTTCTTCTACTTTCTATGGAAATGAACTCATCACAACTGTTGCTGTTATTAGCAAGAGTTTTGTATTGTTTGATTTTTGCTAGGTTTGATGTTTCTCCCTAGTAATACATTTTAGGTGGCAAATCGATGGGAAAAAAGCATATATACCCCAAACAATAGTTTACAAATAGAAACACACAGGCACCTAAAAGATGCCTGAAAATTTTCTTTATATTTGGACTCTTGCATATTATACAAAAAATGGAGGGCTGAGATATTGAGATATACTCGAGTGCCTTCTGAATGATGGAAATTTGTGTTCAGTATAATTTAAGCTTTAAATGTATTTTGATGTATTCAGTTTCATTTTTATTTTATCAGTTAAAATGGTAAACTTAGCTAACTCTGTTATTTAGAACACTTATTAACCTGTTCATCACCTTTTTTTTTTTTTGGAATTGGTATTTTCTGGTCCTATCAAGTAGAGTGTTCAACAGAGAAGACAACCTGGTTGGGAGTTCAGACCCCTGGCTTGAGAGTTAGGTTATGAGGACTCAAGACTGGCTGTTGACAACTCTTAATGGGAGAATTTCCTTGGGCAAGTCAAGTCACTTCTCCCAGGGCCCAGTTTCCTTATCTCTGAATTGAAAGCCTCAGCCTGGAGTACCAAAGTTCATGGCAGTCCAGAGTGAATATGTTGAAATTATTACAAAAAGACCAAAGACCTAGTGACCTCAAAAAGCACTTTACACTTCTCTTATTATGAAAGATTAAAAATAAAATATTCAACAAACATTGAATGAATTCTTTCCATTTATTACTAAATTAAGCTGACAGTTTCATTAGTTACGGATGGCTCTCATTTGGCTTGGGGGTCAGGGTTGCTAGATAAAATATAGGACACTCAGTTACATCCACCTGTCCCATGCAATTTAGGGCATATTTTAAAAGTATTTATTGTCTGAAATTCAAATGTAGCTGGGTATCCTGTATTTTCATTTGCTAAATCTGGCAATTTAGTGGATCAGAAAGGGTGAGGAGAGGGGAGAAAAACTAAATTGAAGGAAAATTGACAGAAGGAGTTTTGGAATTATCCAGTTGTGAATTTACAAATAAACAGAAGGAGAGAAAAATGAATTAGTCAAGTAGCATTTTCCAAAGTTTATTCTGTTGGACCAACCCAGAATGAAACTCTGTTAAAAAGGGAAATAATCCTTTCTTTATAAATGTTAAAGTAAGCTGGAGAACTACTTTATATTTTATCTTCTCCTTAAGGGAAGTTATTTTTCTTATTGCAAGACTTCCCAGGGCATTTATAGGTGAAAGTTAGTTGTGCCTTTTTCAGAGGGAAATACTCTCTGTTGAGCTGCCTCTGCTTATTTAACCAGGATCTCTTCTTGTGGTCCTAGAATACTATCAACAATCCACAGTGTTCTTGAACACACTTGTGAACATCACAGTTAATAAAACCACAACAGTGTACGGCATGGGTCAGTCATTCCAAACAGCACGGAGGCTTCTTCCTGATTGGGTAGACATGTGGGTCACTGTGGTCAATTATTCAAGGAGTAACCGTCCCGGGTTACTCCAAACCATAGATAATTGCCAACTATCATTACACAGCACAAATGCATTCATTTAAAATGCCAGTTTGGTATATACCGGCAATGCTGATTATAAAACACTGTAATTAGTTACTGTAGCTTGGTGGCAGCTGACCCAGTATTAGTAAGCATTTTCTTCATTTAAATTTGTTATCTATAACTTGTTAGTGATAGATACTCTAAAGGATCCAGTGTTTGATTACAAAGAAAACAGAACCCCATGTCTACACTGAGCTTGTTGGTTGTTTGCAAAGGAATGTGACTATTTTGAAAATTAATATGTACTATCATAGTTGATGAATTAAACTGTTTTGGTTTAAACATGTTATTAAATTCGTAGCCACTTTTAGCCATTAATTTTGATCAATTAACACACTGAAATAACTATCATGGGAGTCTACACATTTTCAGTTGGACCTCATCTGTGAATAGGCTGATAATCCTCTTCCGAGTGACTACAACTGTTCCCAAACAATTAGGTGCAGTGGTGTAAGCGCCACTAAGCCTTAGGAGCTCACCTTCCCTCTTTCTCCCATCCTAAAATCTAACCTGAATCGAAGGCTAAGTAATAGTGAGGATACTAAAAAAGCAGGTCAACAGAATATGTAGCATGGTGTGGGGGAGGGAACCCAAGATTTTAGAATAATCTCACACTTTGTAGTCTATTTCTGGAAACCTCAAAAGAGTNTAGGAAGATCCCCTGAAAAAGGCAATGGCAACCCACTGCAGTATTCTTGCCTGGAGAGTCCCATGGAAAGAGGAGCCTGGTGGGCTATAGTCCATGGGGTCAAAAAGGAGTCAGACATGACTTACCAGCTAAACAACTTTTCACTCATATTGTCACAGTGAAGTTGAAGTGAGTTAATACATGTAAACAAGGTAGAACAATTCTAGCACATGGTAAGCATGATATAAATGTTAAGTGGTATAGTTGCTTTTAGTATTTAATGCTGTGTACATACTATACATCTAGTAAGTATTGTGGGGTTTTTTGAGGCAATACATACAACTACACACATCTAAAAAAAAAAACAACAAAAACCAAATTTTACACTATTCCTTCAGATTACTCAGCACTCTTAGATTTTTTTCCCTGTCCATCATGAAGATAAGAAAGAACTGAGTAGAGACATGGAATGGTCTCAAAAGAAACACAAGTCCAGATGTGAGCATTCTTTTTCCTCTGAAAGTGAAAGTGAAGTCTCTCAGTCATGTCTGACTCTTTGCAACCCCGTGGGCTGTAGCCCACCAGGCTCCTCTATCCATGGGATTCTCCAGGCAAGAATACTGGAGTGGGTTGCCATTTCCTTCTCTAAGGGATCTTACTGACCCAGGGATAGAACCCAGGTCTCCTGCATTGCAGGCAGACACTTTATCTTCTGAGTCACCAGGGAAGTCCCAAGTAGGTATTAAATGGGGAAAAAAAAAACATAAGTATTTGCATACTGATGTTTAAAAAGTCAATTTACCATTTTTATTAGAAAATGCAATAAATTTTATAACATTTATGCAATTTTTATTATTTCCTGTCACTGAAGCTTTTCTTTAACAGGAGTATAAATTTCAGGTACCATCCATGGCATCTGATTGTAATGGTAGGTTATATTTTTATTTACGACCCATTTGAAGAAAATGAAGTAAATACAGTATTTTTACAATGACCGTAGAATATGTCAGAATACACATATACATGTATATGTTTGTCAGAATATCATAAAAATGTTACATTCTATTGTACCAATTTTCTTCTATATTCTTGAATATTGGTCATTCATATTTATATATATCAAATAAAAAGCATATTCACATAGCCGATAGTGGTTGGGCCTCTGCTATTCTAAAATTTAAGTATAAACAAACATATTTTATGTAAAATACCTTGTAAGCATGAGACTTTAAAAAGCTCGAAAAGCTTAAAAAATTCCTCTAATATTTACAAAGTGAAACACAAATTTCAAGTGTTAGACTATAAAGATGAAAAATAATAGTAGGTGGCAAAGATTACACATGAAGGAATTTCATTTTCTGTGGAAGTTGCAAATTGACCTCCAATATGAGAAAAGCACTTATTAAAATAGTTCGCTTGCTTTCTAAAAGATATCAGTTCTATTAGAAGTCTGGTAAAATGTCTTTACATGGCAATCAGTTTATTAGGCTTTCAAAGTTGAAACATGGAATTCAATCTTTTATAACCAGGAATTCCTGAACACAAGCCCCCTTAGCACAGTCCCTCAAGGCTGGGTTGTAACTTGGCTCCTGATAACTGGCAGATTTTAGGTAGCAGATACTCAGCATTTCGGGGCTTCTTTGGCAGCTTCGATGGTAAAAAAATGTGCCTGCAATGCAGGAGACCCTGTTTCAATCTCTGGGTGAGGAAGGTCCCCTGGAGNATAACCAGGAATTCCTGAACACAAGCCCCCTTAGCACAGTCCCTCAAGGCTGGGTTGTAACTTGGCTCCTGATAACTGGCAGATTTTAGGTAGCAGATACTCAGCATTTCGGGGCTTCTTTGGCAGCTTCGATGGTAAAAAAATGTGCCTGCAATGCAGGAGACCCTGTTTCAATCTCTGGGTGAGGAAGCTCCCCTGGAGAAGGGAATGGCAACCCACTCCAGCATTCTTGGCTGGAGAATGCTATGAACAGAGGAGCCTGGTGGGCTATATAGTCCGTGAGTCGCAGAGAGTCGGACACGACTGAGTGACTTAAACACACATGCACTCAGCACTTCATGAATTTAGCTAAACATTTAAATGTCCTTTTCATATTTTCTAAGTTGTTTTTGTTTTATTTATCTTCTTTTTTAACAAAACATATACAAGCTCCCAAACAAAATCTGATTATTCTTCATTAAGTCTGTAAATTTGTTACAAACTTAAGGATTCTGCATTTCATTTCCAATCTATAATAAATCTAATTACCAATATAAACTTATTATAAGTATACAGAAAGTGAAATTAAACAAACAGAAACCCCAGTTATCTTACTGCTGAGTCTTATGTGTGGTTTGCCAATTGGCTGATTATTTATAACATTATCATAAAAAAGCGCATGCATGCATGCATTGGAAAAGGAAATGGCAACCCACTCCAGTGTTCTTGCCTGGAGAATCCCAGGGACGGAGGAGCCTGGTGGGCTGCTGTCTCTGGGGTCGCACAGAGTTGGACACGACGGAAGCAACTTAGCAGCAGCAGCAGCATCAAAAAATACATAAGTGTGTTGGCACTCTTTTTATACTTTNGTGCATGCATGCATGTATTGGAAAAGGAAATGGCAACCCACTCCAGTGTTCTTGCCTGGAGAATCCCAGGGACGGAGGAGCCTGGTGGGCTGCTGTCTCTGGGGTCGCACAGAGTTGGACACGACGGAAGCAACTTAGCAGCAGCAGCAGCATCAAAAAATACATAAGTGTGTTGGCACTCTTTTTATACTTTCTCAAACCTAGAGTTATAATATACTTTACCTTCATTCTGTGATTAGTAAATATTTTGTCTTATTAATCAACTATCTTTCTTACTCTTTACTTACAAAATATGGTTAGAATCACCGTATAGAAAAATTCTATCCACTCACGTATGAGAATAATAAGATCTGGGCATATGGAGAGATCTCAGATTTTCACAGGTAAGGAACTTGAACTCCAATTCAAGAGGGCAATGCTATAGATGTGTTTTAGATTCCAAAATTTCTTCATGCTTCAACCAATGCTAAGATGTATCTTGATAAGAGCTGTCACATTCTAAAAGGGCTGAAGAATAGGTACTATAACTATCAGATGAGTTCATTAGGAACCAAAAAAAACTTCAGATAAAAAGGCAACAGTCAAGAAAGAAAACGGCTGCATTGGTTCTGTCCATTCGAATGAAATGGTAGCCAATTTTCATGTTGTAACTTTGCGTTTTAATAGCTTTTAGAAAAGGACTTGGTGTTTTGGTTTCCCCTTTTACTTTCTCTGGAATTTAATTCAAAATTCTAACAAGTAGCTGTCTGTGCACACAATTAATCAGTTTATCAAGTATTTAATATATATGCATTACTATCATCAGAATAGAGGTTAAACAGTTTCTGCTGTTTGCCTCACTAGCTTCTGAATCAAAGTCTTACTTAAGTGTGTCTAATTGGCAGAACTAGGTCCCTTGTTTGAACTCTAATGAAACCCCCCAAATTTGTTCTTTCATGTCTGTTTTGGAAATATATCAATCATTATAAGAGCTAAGTTGCTGTAGCCAAGATAGCCCAAAGTACAGTTGCTTCTAGAGAAGTACATTTTTCCTCTGATGGCAAGCTTTTCCAATGGCACCACACCTGGTGTCTAGGTTGTAGGAACTCTGCGTGTTCATTCTGGGTCTGCTGCTGCTGCTAAGTCGCTTCAGTCGTGTCTAACTNCTAAGTTGCTGTAGCCAAGATAGCCCAAAGTACAGTTGCTTCTAGAGAAGTACATTTTTCCTCTGATGGCAAGCTTTTCCAATGGCACCACACCTGGTGTCTAGGTTGTAGGAACTCTGCGTGTTCATTCTGGGTCTGCTGCTGCTGCTAAGTCGCTTCAGTCGTGTCTAACTCTGTGCGACCCCATAGGCGGCAGCCCGCCAGGCTCCCCCGTCCCTGGGATTCTCCAGGCAAGAACACTGGAGTGGGTGGCCATTTCCTTTGGTTTCCCTGGTGGCTCAGACGGTAAAGCATCTGCCTATAGTGCGGGAGAACCAGGTTCAATCCCTGGGGTAGGAAGATGCCCTGCAGAAGGAAATGGACTGAGGAGCCTGGTCGGCTACAGCCCGTGGGGTCGCAAAGAGTCGAACGTGACTGAGCAACTTCACTTTCTCCAATGCATGGAAGTGAAAAGTGAAAGCAGCCTTCCAGGCTCCTCTGTCCATGGGATTTTGCAGGCAAGAGTACTGGAGTGGGGTGCCATTGCCTTCTCCATCATTCTTGTCAAGCTGCAAGGTTGCTGTCCTCATCTGCGTAGTCAGAGCTTGACTGTAAACATGCCGTTGTTTCCTTTCACAAGAAGAGGAAAGAATACTAACACAAAAGTGGGCAGTGTTTTGCACTGGAGATGATTCAGAAGTTAAGTCACTTTCCTTACAACCTATTTATGGAGGAGGCCTTCCAGAAAGAGGCTCTTTGACAGGAGGCAGAGGAGTGTCATCTCTGGCTGGTCCGTGTGCTTTCTGCAACTCTATTACAGCAGAAGAGGAGATCTGCTTGTTTCAGATGCAAGAACCCTCCAAGTTCCCCAGATGTAGAAACCAAGCCCTGCTGGGTTAATTGCTTAAATCTTTGACCAACGTTTCAAGTTCTTCAAGCAAACAGGCGTAAAATCAAATTCTGTAGTAGAAACCACTTATCTACAAAACTTAAGAATGCGTGTTTCAGAAAATGTCGTGTTTTAACAACATTTTCACATGACAACTAATTGACACATATCATAAAACAACTAACTTACACATCTTGTATTAAGGTCTGCACGAAAGACTGAAAAAAAAAAAAAACCTGAGTTCATACATATTAATCAGAAAAATATGAGGCTCTTTTGGATCCTCAAGGGCTTAGGTTTTCTTTCAACATGACCAATGAATGGACTTCTCTTTGCTCATTTCTTTCTTTTAACCAATAGTTATTGAGTGCCTGTCTTTAGATAATAGCATGTTTCCTAGACTCAAGGAAATGACAATTTAGTAAGAAATATAATAAGGATATTTTTTACACAAGGTAAAATAAAACACAAATGCCATTTTAGTTTGCTATGTGAGAACTTGATTTCCAGAGGTATACAGAAAATAAGTCTAAGGAAAGAAGAATCAATTCCAGTTAGGTTCCAACTATGGAAACATTTAAGCATTATTTGATACACTTTGGAGAATCCATTTTGTTTAACGAGTAATTGATCAAAGGAGATTATCTCTATAGTGTTCATAATTGCAGTTTTCAACACTTGTCTCAGTAATATTGCAGCGTCAATGACATGTGAGTTCAAAAAACTTCAGCCCGTTGTGTCTTCTCAAATAGAGATAAGGAGACTGTCAGGATGTCAGCCTTCTGTTCCAAAATGCCTTAAGAATGACAGGCCACAAATCACTGTGGACAGGAAGAAATGAAAGTCTATATGTCAAATGTGTTTCCCCCTCTGGGTTTAAAGATGAAGAAATCCTCTTAAACTATACATTAATATGTAGTAATTGATATATCTAGATCAGCTTAGACACTGTCATTCTTTTTGTCTGGGTATATAAAGTTAGCAGCTTAGAAACAACCATTTGCCTCCTGGCCTAGAAATCAGAAATTTGCATGATTTCACTACCAATTTGTATATCTAGTTGAAGACCACTGATAGCATTTTTAGGGGCTGGTTTGTTTATACTTAGGAGATATACTGTGTGCAATGACATGGTTTAATAAAATAATCTTTACTCTTGTTTCTCTTTTTTTTAAATCTTTACTCTTCTTAAGCCTAGATTCTCAGGAAATATTTTGGTAATATTTTATAGGAAAAATTTGTGAGACACTGAGGCCTACTACATTATTTAAAACATCATGCTATGGCATTCCTACTTTTCATTAAAATCCATAGATACTTTAGGGACCTTCTTGAATTAGTTGAAACTGAGTCCATAATGATGTTTATTATGATTCCATCCAGTAGTTTAGCTCTCTTTTTAATTTTAAATCAATTGCTAATATTTACTTAGAGTTTTTTTCTTTTTTATATAACATACTATAAAATGTATGCCTTTAAAATGTACAACTGGAACTTTTTAGTAATTCCACAAGGTTGTACAGCACTACCCCTGTTTAATTCCAGATACATTTCCACTCCAAAAAAAAAAAAAAAACCTATAACCATTAGCAGTCACTCCCCATTCACAACTCTCCACAAACTCTGATAATCACTAATCAAACCTCTGTCTCTATTGATTTTCCCATTCTGAACGCTTTATTATTTGAATCATATAGCCTTTGAATCAAATTTAATCATACTGAAATTATGGCCTTTTACGTCTTGTTTCTTTCATTTAGCATAGTGTTTTCAAGGTTTATGTTGTAGCATGTATCGGTACTTCATTTTGGTGAGAATAAATATTTTCAGAGAAGGCAATGGCACCCCACTCCAGTACTCTTGCCTGGAGAATCCCATGGCCTGAGAAGCCTGGTGGGCTACAGTCCTTAGGGTNTACGTCTTGTTTCTTTCATTTAGCATAGTGTTTTCAAGGTTTATGTTGTAGCATGTATCGGTACTTCATTTTGGTGAGAATAAATATTTTCAGAGAAGGCAATGGCACCCCACTCCAGTACTCTTGCCTGGAGAATCCCATGGCCTGAGAAGCCTGGTGGGCTACAGTCCTTAGGGTCACTAAGAGTTGGACATGACTGAGCAACTTCACTTTCACTTTTCACTTCCATGCATTGGAGAAGGAAATAGAAACCCACTCCAGTGTTCTTGCCTGGAGAATCCCAGGGACGAGGGACCCTGGTGGGCTGCCGTCTATGGGGTCACACAGTGTCAGACACAACTGAAGTGACTTAGCAGCACCAGCAGCAAATAATATTTTTATTGTATGGATATACAATATTGTGTTAGTCAAGCTGATCCAAAGAAGCAAAAACCAAAGAACCAATGTGAGTGAAGTGAATGAAAGTTGCTTGGTTGTGTCCAACTCTTTGCCACACCATGGACTATACAGTTCATTCAATTCTCCAGGCCAGGATATTGGAGTGGGTCAGTCAGTCAGTCAGTCAGTTCAGTTGCTCAGTTGTGTCCTACTCTTTGTGACCCCATGAACAGCAGCATGCCAGGCCTCCCTGTACATCACCAAATCCCAGAGTTTACCCAAACCCATGTCCATTGAGACAGTGCTGCCATCCAACCATCTCATCCTCTGTTGTCCCCTTATCCTCCTGCCCCCAATCCCTCCCAGCATCAGTGTCTTTTCCAATGAGTCAACACTTCCCAAGAGGTGGCCAAAGTATTGGAGTTTCAGCTTCAGCATCAGTCCTTCCAGTGAACATCCAAGACTGATCTCCTTTAGGATGGACCTGTTGGATCTCCTTGCAGTCCAAGGGACTCTTGAGAGTATTCTCCAACACCACAGTTCAAAAGCATCAATTCTTTAGCACTCAGCTTTCTTTATAGTCCAACTCTCACATCCATGCATGATCACAGGAAAAACCATAGCCTTGACTAGATGGACCTTTGTTGATGAAGTAATGTCTCTGCTTTTTAATATGCTGTCTAGGTTAGTCATAACTTTCCTTCCAAGGAGCAAGCATCTTTTAATTTCTTGGCTGCAATCACCATCTGCAGTGATTTTGGAGCCCCCCAAAATAAAGTCAGCCAGTGTTTCCACTGTTTCCCCATCTGTTTGCCATGAAGTGATAGGACCAGGTGCCATGATCTTAGTTTTCTGATTATGGGTAGCCTTTCCCTTCTCCAGGGGATCTTCCGACCCAAGGGTCAAGTCAATAGGCATCCCTATATTATCTCATCTCACATTATCTATAATGGGTATACACATATATAATGTGTAATATATATACATATGTAAATAATATATATAAAAGGGATTTATTATAACGTACTTCATGTAATTATGGAGGCTAAGTCCCATGGTCGGCTTTATACAGTCTGGAGATCCAGTAAAGCTGCCATTGTAGCTTGTAAGCCTGAGGGCTAGGAAGTTGATGGTATGGATTCCAGTCACAATCTGAAGACCTAACTCAGCCAGCAAAGTAGAGTAAGAATTAGGCAGAGTGAGAATTCAGTCTTCCTTCATCATTTTCTCTCAGACTGAATGATGCCCATTCACGGTGCAGAGGGCCGTCTGACTTATTCCGTGGACTGAATTCAAATGCTAAGCTTTTCAGGAATACGGACACACTTGGAGAAACATTCTTCACCAAGTGTCTGAGCATCACTTGGCTTGGTTAAGTTGATACATAAAGTTAATCATCTGCACACTTTACCTGTTCATTAGCTGTTGGAATTAGGACTGTTTTCACTTTGACACAACTCTGAACAGCAATGCTGTTAACATTTGTGTATGCATTTTTGTGTGAACATGATCTTTCAGTTCTCTTGAGTATATGCTTAGGAGGGGTATTGCTGGGTGGCATGTTAACTCTACGATTAACTCCTTGAAAAACTGCCACACTGTTTGCCAAAACAGCTCTATAAGTTTGCATTCCCAGCATCCACGTATCAAGGTTCTAGTTAGTCTACATTGTTGCCAGGCTATTATAACATAGTCGGCTCTGATTTGCATTTGTCCAGTGACCAATAATGTTGAGTACGTGTATTGGGCAACTATTCTGACCCTTGGCCCACATTTTCATTGGGTTATTTATAATTCATTTGTAAGTGGTGTTTCAATATTCTGGATACTGAAGATATGATAGAAAGCAAAAGATAGAGAGACAGACAGAGAGATAAAACACTGAGCTATATCACGTCCAGACATATCTACTGATATGCATGGTTTATAAACATTTACTCCCTTTCTGTGAATACACTTTAATTTTCTTCATGATGTCCTTGGAAACACAAATGTTTTGTATTTTGTTATCATCCTGTCTATTTTTCTTTCGTTGCTTGTGTTTTAGATATCCTATCTAAGAAGCAAATGATAATCTAAGACCATGAATATTTGCACTTATTTATTCTAAGAGTTTAATACTTTTAATATTACATTGAGATATTTGCTTTGTTTTAATATTTTTTGTATAGAACAAGAGGTGAAAGTCCATTTTCACGTGAATTACTCTAATGTTTCAGTGTGAAGCACTTTAACATTTTTTATTGTGCAAATCTGATAGTGGAAATATTCTCAGTCTTTGTATATTTTGTGTTTTTCAATTTTTTTTTTTTGTTCAGTTTTAAAAAGAATTGTCTTACTGGATATACAATTCTTGTTTGAAAGATTTTTTTTTTTCCTGCACTTTCAGTGTGCCTTCCCATCGCCTCTGGTCTCCATTATCTCTGAAGGGAAATTAGCTATTAATTTTATTGAGGATCCTTTGTACGTGGTAAGTCTCTACTTCTTTCAAGACTCTGTCTTTGCATTTGGTTTTTGACAGTTTGTCTCTGATGTGTTTAAGTGTGGATCTCTGAATTTTTCATACTAGGAAGTTTTTGGATGTGTAGCTTCATGGTTTTCATTAAATTCTGGAAACTTTGGTGACATTATTTTTTCAAATATTCTTGCTTCTCTCTCCTTTGCCTTTCTTCTGATACTCTGATTATGGCACACAATGGGATGCTTGACAGTGTCTCATAGGTCTTTTTGAGCCAGTTCTGCTTTTCTTTCTCTTTATCAGTCTGGATAATCTAAACTGACCCATCTTAAAGTTTGTTGATTCTTTGCTTTTACTTGCTGATGTCTTCTTTTTAGCTTGCCACTAAGAGAAGGTTTCATTTAACTATTTTGCTTTTAAATCCCAGAATTTTCTATGTGATTCTTTTATCTCTTTACTGATATTTCTTGCTTGTGAAACACTTTTGACATACTATTCTTTGTTTATTTACAAGACATGCTTTATTTTTACTTTTTGAACATATTTAAAGTAGTTGTCTTAAATTCTTGGCCTGGTAAGTACAACGTCTAGGTTTCCTCAGGGGAAATTTCTTTTAACTGATTTTTTTTTCCCTTCCCTTACTGCATAATGGCTATATCTTTTTTGTTTCCAGACTTAATTTTTAGTTGAAAATTGGACATTTTAAATGATATAATGTGGTAACCCTGGAAATTTTACCCTTAACTGCCATTTGCTATCAGGGTTTATTATTGTTAATGGTTTTCTTATGACCTTTACAAGCTCTTTCTGTAACGTCTGCATTCTTTATCCTATGTAATCACCAAAGTCTCTACTCATTTGGTTTCATGATCAGCTAATGTTTGGAAAAAGAGATTTTATTAAACACCTGAAACTGATACTTGTTGTTCTTGCTGAGAGGGGCTCTGTGTGTATGTTAGGGGATGTCTTCAACACAGTTGAAGTATTTACCTTTGTCTTTACTTACCATTTGTGTGACCCCAAAAAGCATATTAAAAAGCAGAGACATTATTTTGCCAACAAAGATTGGTCTAGTCAAAGCTATGTTTTTCCAATAGTCATGTATGGATATGAGAGTTGGACTAAAAAGAAAGCTGAGCATCAAAGAATTGATGCTTTTGAAATGTGGTGTTGGAGAAGACTCTTGAGAGTCCCTTGGACTGCAAGGAGATCCAACCAGTCCATCCTAAAGGAAATCAGTCCTGAGTGTTCATTGGAAGGACTGATGTTGAAGCTGAAACTCTAATACTCTGGCCACCTGCTGGGAAGAACTGACTCCCTGGAAGATACCCTGATGCTGAGGAAGAGAGGAGAAGGGGATGACAGAGGATGGGATGGTTGGATGGCATCACCAACTTGATGGACACAAGTGTGAACAAGCTTGGGGAATTGGTGATGGATTGAGAAGCATGGCACGCTGCAGTCCATGGGGTCGCATGAGTCAGACATGACTGCGCGACTGAACTGACTGACCATGAATAGAATCTCGAGGTCATCCAGAGGTGAGGATTTAGGGCTTTCTCGGGGCCTGAGCATGTAGAGAATCCTTGATACGTTACAAGTCTGTGAATGCATACAGTCTTCTGGATTATCAGGAATGTGTTGAAAATTTTCAAAGACCATATGGACATCTCATCCTGTATTTTTTTTTTTTTTAAGTTTTTTGGTTAGCCTTTTGCTTGGTCCAATTCTTGTCCACTATGCCAAGGAGCTCTAAAGTTAAACAATTACCTGTAATTTTTTCAACACATACCCTAGGGGAAAGGCTTTTCACATTTGGTCAGCTCAGAATAAGGTCAAATAAAGACAGTTTTGCAAGTTATGTCTTCTAGGGAATCCATGAATAGGTCAAATACTGACACATCTGCAAATGGAGCTTTGGAGGAGCTCCAGCACTGTTCTGTTCCCTCTCTCTGTTTCCACAGTGCTGGTTTTCATTGTCATTTCAGACTGATAGTTCTTAAGACTACAACCAAGATAGAGAGTTTAGAGAAGGAAATGGCAACCCCCTGCAGTATTCTTGCCTGGAGAATCCCATGGACAGAGGAGCCTGGTGGGCTACAGTCCATGGGGTCGCAAAGAGTTGGACACGACTGAAGAGATTTAGCAAGACAGAAAGGTATGGCTGTGATTAAGACAAGTTAACAATGCCACAAAGCTCATTGTTCTTGCTGAGGTTTAGGTGTTTTTCTTTAAGGGTTATAGATCTGCTGTCAACTTTAGCTAACTTCCAGAGTTCTGAAAGTGTTGCTTCTGACANGAGATTTAGCAAGACAGAAAGGTATGGCTGTGATTAAGACAAGTTAACAATGCCACAAAGCTCATTGTTCTTGCTGAGGTTTAGGTGTTTTTCTTTAAGGGTTATAGATCTGCTGTCAACTTTAGCTAACTTCCAGAGTTCTGAAAGTGTTGCTTCTGACAATTTTTTATAGATTTATAATTGCTTCTTTGTAGAAGAGAATTTTTGGAGGTTCTTACTCTGCCATTTTCAATAATGTTCTCTAGTTCTCTTGAGAACATATTTACTTGGAAAATAGTTGTATTTCTCACTTTATGATGCAGTAACAAATTTTAGTTATGCAGTGAGTCAAGCCGTTTGTTCAGGAAGGGGGACTGAGCCCAAACAGGATCCAGATCACTGTTAACAATCATCACTCCTGACAACATAATTGGTTTAGCAATCTTTACAACAGGGCTCAATCAGCATTGAGGGATAAAAAGTATCAAAGTAAATGTCTATGAAACGTGAGAAGAGTCTCATAATAACATATAATTGGATATCGCGCACAGGTAATCTAGACAATCAGGAAAGTATGGGCTCGAAGACTTTATTAGAGACCAGAATGTAAACTGCGATACATACTCTGAAGTATGATAGGAATGTACTTATGTTACTTTAAAATGTGACAGGCATTTTTCTACCTTTGTGGTCTTGGGTGTAGTTCAAATATAAAAATGTCCTTTTCAATTCTAAGAGATAATGACTGTTTTATATTATGTTTATCAATTAACGTTTCTCACCTGAAAAATAGATGATTGCTCTCTGTAGACAGTTTCAAGAAAATACAAATCAGTGGAATAGAAAATATATCTCAAGAAAACTTGTAATACCTGAATGGAAAATGTAGAGGTAAAGCTGGTATAATTCAAAAGAAAAAGTGGCTTTTATAAAATGCTAGTCATAGCAGATGTAATGAATGTTTGTTGTGTTAGGAAAAAACCTGAAGTTTAGAAAGTTCAGTGAAAAATTTCCAAGAGTTGCAGCCACTCTGGAAAGTAGTTGCCATGTGATCCAGCAGTCCCACCCACACCTGGGCATATACCCAGACAAAACTATGATTCAGAAACGTGTATGCACCCGCTAAGGTCATCGCACACTGTTTACAATACTCAAGATATGGATACAACCTAAATGTCCATCAACAGATGAACAAATAAAAATGGGGTGTGTGTGTGTGTATAAAATGGAATATTCCTCAGCAAAGAAAGAAAGAATGTCATTCCTAATAGCATGGATGGACCTAGTGTTTATCATACTAAGTGAAGGAAGTCAGAAAGAGAAAGCTAAATAGCATATACTATCACTTATATGTAGACTCTAGAGTCTGACACAAATGAACATGTCTACAAAATAAAACCAAGCTCACAGACATAGAGCACACACTGCGGTTGTCAGGGTGGGGGTGGGGGAGGGAAGGATTGGGAATTTGGGATTAGTAGATTCAAACTGTCATATATAGGATGGATAAACAACAAAATCCTATTGTATAGGACCGGGAACTGTATTCAGCATCCTGTCACAAGCCACAATGGAAAAGAATATGAAAAAAAATATGTATATAAAACCGAGTCAATTTGCTGTACAGCAGACAATAACACAACACTGTAAAATCAAGTATACTTCAGCAAAATTACAACAAATTTTTCACCAGATGATTCTTCATGGAATGTCTAGAAAAGAGGCATATTGTATAAAAATTTCAATAATGCAAGCTCCGGTAGTTGGTGGTGGACAGGGAGGCCTGGCATGCTGCAATCCATGGGGTCACAAAGAGTCAAACATCACTGAGCAATTGAACAACAACAAAAATGTCCAAAAGTAATATGCTAAATTTGGGGATTGCCGGTAGAAACAAAGTGATTAAGCTTCATTGAGTACTGTGGCTAAGAAGACAACAATTTAAGAAAAAAATAAATCAAGGCTCACAGGATCTCTAGTTTTTTTAGCTAATTAGCTTTATGTTCTGTTCCACTTGGGTTTCCCTTGTGCACTTGCCAAATTATCCCTCGTGCAGTCCCTGAAGCCCTTAAACTAGTTATCATTCAAAATCTAATTTGTTACCTGACCATTTGGCACTTTGGATACCTTGTTTCATAAAATTTTTATAATCATTTGGTTTTAGATGAGATCACAATTTTGAAAAATAAAATGAATGGTTAATTCACAGTAATGGTGATAAAGGCATGGATTTTGATACCAGAAAACAGATGGACTTGATTCAAAAGCAGAATTTTTTTTTTTTTTTTTGGGGCCTGGTCAACTTTGGGAAATTTTTAAAGAAAAGTGAAAGTTTATTTTTTTCATGCCTACCTTCAGTTTAGGTCCTCACTTTGTTGTTTTTGTTGTTCAGCTGCTCAGTCATGTCCAATACTTTGGGACCCCATGGACCGCAGCAGGCTAGGCTCCCCTGTCCTCTCCTGTCTCCAAGAGTTTGCTCAAACTCATGTCCATTGAGTCAATGAAGTCATCCAAACATCTCATCGTCTGCCACCTCTTCTCTTTATATGTTCAGTCTTTTCCAGTATCAGAGTCTTTTCCAATGGGTCAGCTCTTCAAATCAAGTAGCCAGAATTTTGGAGCTTCAGTTTCAGCATCAGTCCTCCCAATGAATATTCAGAATTGAATTTCTTTAGGATTGACTGGTTTGATCTCCTTGCTGTCTGAGGCCTCTCAAGAGTCTTTTCCAACACCACAATTCAAAAGCATCAATTATCCAGCACTCAGCCTTCCAATATGATCCAATTCTCAAATCCATACATGACTACTGGAAAAATTATAGCTTTGACTGCATGGACCTTTGTTGGCAAAGTGATGTCTCTGCTTTTGAATATGCTGTCTAGCTTTGTTATATGTTTCCTTCCAAGGAGTAAGCGTCTTTGAATTTCAGGGCTGTAGTCACTCTCTGCACTGATTTTTGAGCCAGAGAAAATATAATCTGTTATGGTTTCTACTTTTCCCCCATATGTTTGCCATGAAGTGATGGGACCAGATGCCATGAGCTTTGTTTTTTAATGTTGAGTTTTAAACCAACTTATTCACTCTCCTCATTTACCCTTATCAAGAGACTGTTTAGTTCCTCTTCGCTTTCTGCCATTAGAGTGACATCTTCTGCATTTCTGAGGTTGTTGATGTTTCTCTCGGCAATCTTGATTCCAGGTTGGGAGTCACACAGTCTGGCATTTCCCATGATGTACTCTACATGTAGGTCACATAAACAGGGTGACAACATACAAACCTGACATACTCCTGAGGAGATACCCCACATCCAAGGGCAAAGGAGAAGCCCCAGAAAGATGGTAGAGGGGCGAATTTGCATTGAGAATCAAACCCCATACCCGCCAGAGACTCTCAGAGGGCTCAAACAAACCTTGGCACACCAAGACCAGAGATCCCACAGAGACTGAGGCAGAGCCGTGTTTGAGTGTCTCTGTGGAGGTACGGGTCAACAGTGGCCTGCTTCAGGGTTGGCAGCACTGAGTGTAGCCGTGCTCGCATGCGACCTTTTGAAGGAGGTCTCCATTTTCTTCATTACCTCCACCATAGTTTCAGTTCATTTCAGTTCAGTCGCTCAGTCGTGTCCAAATCTTTGCGACCCCACGAACTACAGCACACCAGGCCTCCCTGTCCATCACCAACTCCCAGAGTTTACTCAAACTCATGTCCATTGAGTCGGTGATGCCATCCAGCCATCTCATTCTCTATTGTCCCCTTCTCCTCCTGCCTTCAATCTTTCCCAGCATCAGGGTCGTTTCAAATGAGTCAGCTCTTTCCATCAAGTGGCCAAAATACTGGAGCTTTCATATGTAGTAATGTCCATATGTAGACTTGTCTCTTGTGTTGTTGGAAGAGAGTGTTTGCTATGACCAGTGTGTTTTCTTGGCAGAACTCAGCCTTCGTCCTGCTTCATTTTGTCCTTCAAGACCAAACTTCTTTGTTACTCCAGCTTTCTCTTGACTTTCTACTTTTGCATTCCATACCCTGTGATGAAAAAGACATCTGTTTTGGGTGTAATTCTAGAAGGTCTTATAGGTCTTCACAGAGCCATTCAAATTCAACTTCTTTGGCATTACTGGTTGGTGCATAGGTTTGTTTTACTGCAATGCTGAATGGTTTGTCTTGGATACAAACAGAGATCTTTCCGTCACTTTTGAGATTGCACTCAAGTGCTGCATTTCAGACTCTCTTGTTGACTATGAGGGCTACTCCATTTCTTCTAAAGGATTCTTGCCCACAGTAGTAGATGCAATGGTCATCTGAATTAAATTCGCCTATTCCTATCCTTTTAAGTTCACTGATTCTAAGATGTTAATATTCATACTTGCCACCTCCTGCTTGACCACATCCAATTTGCCTTGATTGATGGACCCAGTGTTCCAGGTTTCTATGCAGTATTGTTCTTTACAGCATCGGACTTTACTTTCACCACTGATACATCCAGCTGAGTGGCATTTTCATGTTGGTCCAGCCTCTTCCCTCTTATTGGAGCTATTTCTCCACTCCTTCCCAGAAGCATATTGAACGCCTACTGTCCTGAGGCACTCATCTTCTGGTTTCACATCTTCTCCAGCGGCCCACGTTTGTCAGAACTCCCCACCATGACCCATCCATCTTGGGTGGCCCTGCATAGTTTGGCTTATAGCTTCATTGAGTCACACAGGCTGTGATCCAGAAATATCCCAAGGAGTATATTTATTACTAAAGTGAGGGTACCTAGAGCTGATTGCCCACCTCTATTTCTATAAAGTACTGAAAATGTTAATGATGAATTATAAGTCTCTGAAGAATGATGTGAAAATAAAAAGCCAAGATATTTTAGTGAAGTTGAAAAGTACATAAGAGGTTATAGGCAGTTGGGAAAGGTGTGAATGAAAGTTGATAATTTCCAAGATAAAGGTCTTTTTAATGGACTGTAATGTTGGTCAAACTAATCCATAGTAGATAAGGGGGTTATTAAGAGAGTCTAGATAATATTTTGGAGATGGGGGAGAAAGACTTAGAAATGTAGTTTGAATTTTGCCTTAAATCTGTTATATTGATTTCTTTTCTGGAGGAGAAGTTACTTTGTGTTTTTAAAAATGATTTTCACACTTACACTATTCCTCAAGTAGTCATAGCAACATTTTCATATAAAAAGTGTTTGTTTCTGAATTTCACTAACTGTATATTTTTCATACATGAGAACATGCTCTTGTTCAAGTCAATTCACTAGCTGACCCTTTCATACTTGTAAATTCCATTGTCAGGATGCATCAGTCTCCCTTTGGGGAAAATCAGCAGGAAAAAATGTCTATTTTCATAACTCTAAAGTGAAATCGGTTGCTTTTCATAAGAAAGATGTGTTTAAACATAGTTTCCAACCCAGCTGCCCAGGAGTCAGCCTCAATAGCAGGCATCTGATACAGGATGAGAAAAATTGAAGTCATGCTTCTCTCAGGAAGGGGCCCAAGCTGGGAGCTGGGAGGCTCTGTGTTCTTGGCTACAGGCGTCTGGAGGGGAGTCTCTGCCACACTGATGAGAGAAGGGGAGGGAGATGACTTGGTTCAAATACCATATTCTTGTCTCTCTCTCACACTTTCATCAGTTTCTTGATTAGTTGATTCTTCATTCTCTGTTTCTCCTTAAAACCATTTCTAGAAGCTTTAAATGGATGCTTTGAAGAGATAATTCTCAACAGTACCATTGGTGACTGAGTTAGCAGAGTGTCTGATATGATCATACTAGAAGTTGATCACTGTTACATGTATTTTTTTCACATGTAATTTTGAATGGATTCTTTTTGTTTTTGATTACAGAAGTAGTACATATTCCTTATAAATCATCTCAATGATACAGGCCTTTGTAAAATAAAATTAAACTTCTTTCCTGCCAATTCCATTTCCTGCGATAAACAACTCTAAGTTAAAGTTAATAATTAAGTTTTGAAATGGTATTAAATGAACTCTCCAGAAATCCATATTTGCGTAAATGGCATGTGACGCGGTTGTATTAACTCTTCTCTCATTAGTTCCAGAATTGTCCACTAGGGTAGCTTGGCCCCAGGCTGTGCACTGGACTGAATCAGTCCTGCCCAGTCTCTGGCTTTTGTTCATTAATTTAATCTAGTGATCCATCTCAGAACTCATTTTATCTGACCTACCAGAAGCAGTGTTTGATACCATTGAGTATTCTCTTCCCTAAAAAACTCATTCTGTCTCCCTTCTGACTTCCCAAAGCCTTATTTTCCTTTTGGTTTTCTGGCTGCTAAATTTTAGCCAACTTTATTGGTTGCTGCTCCTTTCTCTGTAAACTTTAGAGTTCCAAGAGTTAGACCTGTGGCTCTCTTTTCTGTCTCCACTTGGTCATTTTCTGATTTTCATTTATCCTGATGGCTTTGAATTGGCTGTCTATACTCTGATGATCCCCAAGTGTGGTCTATTCCCATCAATAGACCTCGTTCTAAACACCAAACACATACATCCAAAAGACCCTTTTAGTCATCTAATGGGAATTTCAAACTCCACATACTCAAAACTGAGCTTCTGATCTCACACATCCCTTCCACTTGCTTTTCTCACAGCCTTCTCCATCTTAGTCATGACAACACCATTCTTCCAGTTGCTCAGGTCAGGGATCATGGACTTTTCTCCTTCTGTCATACCTTATATTCAGTTTTTTAGCACATCTTGTTGCCTTGTCCTTAAAATTATATCCAGACGGGTGACCTCATCCCATTGCTGCCATTCCCAGCATTCTGCTTTATTGTTTCTTTTACGGTATAGACTTTTACATAATTAAGCTCCCAGCATTATACAGACAACATGTTCAAATATGATAATTAAGAAATTTATTTACAGAGAGATTTTTCAAAGTAGGAGTGTTAAGAAAACCGGAACTGGACCTTGTGGCAGCTAGGTTATTTTCATTCCTGAGTCTGGAAGAATAATGGTATGGGTTGAATTGTGATTGTACCTATGCATGTGACCTTAAATGGAAATAGGATCTTTGCAATGAATAAGTTGAGGTTTTAGAGTTGGCTGCACTCCAGTATGACTGGTATGCTTATAAAAAGGGGAGATTTAGACACAGAGTTCGCACGTACAGACAGAAGACAATGTAATAGCTGCAAGGACAATGCCCCCTGTAAACCGAGGAAGCAACCTGAATGTCCCAGAAGTGGGAAGCGTGGGGCAGATTTTCCCCACAGCACCATGATTTTAGGCTCTGGACTCACAGCTGTGTGGCAACAAATTCTGTTACCTACGCCACACTCACTGTGGCACTTTGTTATGGCAGCTCCAGGAAACTGATACAGATGAAGAGAAGGCCAAGTCAAGTCTGCAGGCTTGAGAGGATCAGCGCCCTTTCGTTGAACAATGTGAGCAGCCACAGGCAGGCCCATGATGTAAGGGCAGCGACGCAGCGGGCCTCACCCTCTGGTCTCCCCTCGGCGCTCCCATGCTTCCCAAGGAAGAGGGCGGCAACGCATCTGGGAGGGCAGAGCCAGCCATCTGGGACTCTGCAGCTAGTCTACCTTTAATCTTCTTTTTCCCTCCCACCACTCCTCTCCACCCAGCAGCCAGAGTGTCACTCCTGTGCTTAAACCCCTTGCCTAATAAAACGTCCTCACTGGGTCTCTGAGGCTGTACGTGCGTGGGGTCCATTGCCTCTTACTTCGCCTCCTGGTCCTCCTTTCGCCTACTCTATTGCAGCCAACTGGGCTCCTCACTTAGCGTTTTCTCTTCCACTCTCTGGAACGTTCCTTTTGCAGGTATCTGCGCGACTTCCATTCTCTGTTCATTCAGGTCTTTTCTCAGTAAGGTCTCAGACCACTCTAACCCCTCATTCTCCAAACACACTTCTTATTCCACTTCCCCTTAGTGTTCATAACTATCTTAAAAAATAGATTTTTTTTCTTGCTTGGCCTACTTATTGGCTCCTTCTTCCAGTAACTTATAAGCCCTAAGGAAGGGATGTTTGTCTGCTTTGTACACTGCTGAATCCCAGTGCCTAGAAATCGTGCCTGGTAGTAGGTTCCAATGCATATATGTTGACTAAATGGATACTGTTTTATATTTTTATAATTTATGTTTTTCTGTCTTACTTATTTAATCTACTCTAGTAACTGCAAGTTTTTTTTTTTTTTTTTTTTTTTTAAGACTAGTATTTCTATCACCCAAATTTCCGGGTATGAAATGATTCAGTGGGACAGTTTGCTTGGTTGTAGCTGATGCTTAATGACTTATTATAATGAACACAGAATCCCTAAAATTCAAATTTATGCACAAATCCCACATAAGGCATATCAGAAAGACATGCCCGCAACATTTCCAAGTAATAAACAGTGCAACGGCAAAGGAATTTTGTGCATTCTTTCTGAGAGCCATTGTGTTGTTGGTCTTTCTTTTCACTCCAACCTTTCCAATGTACTAAACTGTGTTCCTTAAACGTAAGCAATGATGGCAGATGGTATTTATTGTTTTGTTCAAAACAATTTTGAAAAATTTGGTCAGGAATAAACACGGCATTTCAGCTCACATTTCTTTTGGAAGAAGAAGATGTAAATAGCTAGTACCGCCAAATTGTCCTGTCAGCTCCATGTATAAGCATAAAGAAAAAATAATGCCGTTTTTATTGCTGTTCTCTTTGTAGATCTGACATGATAGATCCTAGGTAAATATGTTTTTTCTAATAAACCTATAGTAGTTGATGGTTTGAAATATCCCTATATTTTGCCAGGGTTTTTGGACCCCAGATTATTATACTGATTTCGTGGCTATAATCCTTGCTATTGCTTTTTCCTCCAGTGTTCTCATTGGCTTTTTGTCTTTTTAATTCTAATACAAATCACTGTCATGTTTTAGAGTCACTGCCTTTAAAATGTAGACCCTTGTAAGTCTCTCTTGGTGTATCTGTTCAAACATTCAGGCTTTCCATGTGTGTGTGTGTTTTATTGCAGAAAGGGAATCTGATTTAGCAAACACAAAGGAAATGCTGTCTATAGCTTTTAAGGACATTTTTTGATGCCTTAAAGTTTACAGGGATTTGAAATTCTCAGTGAAATTCAGAAAACCCTCTAGGTCACGTGGTAACCATACAGGAAAAAAAGATTAGCTCTTTAGGGGCAAAGGTGGCTTCCTTTCAGCAACATAATGAGGTCAGTGGCTCATGTTCCTAAGTTAAGCTAACCTGTTTTGATAGCATAATAGTGTTCACAACAGTGTCTTATGTAAGGCACACTTCTCTGAGCATGAGAAGAAAGCTTTGATTTTTTTTTTTTTTTTGCTTCTTAAGTTTCTCTTATAGTTCCCTTATATTTTCCTTACGTTTCCCTTATAGTAGCCTCCATCAAACACCTCCAGTCCTGAATTGTCTCTCTACACACCCTATACAATTTAGTTTCTCTCATTCCAGAAAACCATAAATTCCAAGGATGTGTTTTGCATATTTCCTCTGCACATTGCCCCCTCCTTTTAAGATTTAAATTAAAATTCTTCTCAGTTCATCTATAAACTTGAAAGAATTCTACTTAACAATTAAATGAGAAATACTTGTCCCTCAACATCGTTGGCAGGTGTATTTGGTTTAGGGAAGACTGGGTAGGGTGTTCAGAATGTTATTTAAATTGAAGTCTGAGATAACATCCTTTTTCTGTGGTCTCCAAGGCACAGATGGAAGCATGATCACATATTGAAAACCTTTCCTGGGTCTGTGACCTTGAATATCTCTTCAAAGAATGAAACAACTAATTTAAAAATAAAATGCAAATGTGATTTGTGATTTTTATGCTGCATACCCGTGGATCTTTCAGAAAAAAAAAAAAACTCATTTAACTGAACTCAATTTTTTATAATGAAAGTTAGTTACACCAGGCTAAATGTAAGCAAAATTTTTGAATGCACTAAATTATTTTAAAGTGTTACTAGAGTGTATAGATCATAAGTATAAAATAGGGAAAAAATAGAGACATCTCCACTTCTTAAAACATTTAAAATCAGTTAGAAACAAAAATTTAAAAAGAGCCCAATTTAAAGGGCAATAGATCCAAACAAACTCATTTTGAAAGAGAGCTTTAAAAAGAAGGATCACAGAAGATATTTATTCCTCTGCATCTCGGCTGGCTAGCCCTTAGCTTCAAGGGCAGTGCTTGCTGCTGCAGCCTGGTCCAGCTGAAGCCCTGTGTTTGAAGAGATGGGTGTGCTCACTCGTTGCGGGACTAAGTGGCAGCTGAAGTCTTAGGCCACACGTTTATTAAGTTCAAAGCACTTTCAAGTGTCAGTCGGCATGTGCTTGAAGAAGCAGTCCAGCAAGGAGGCCAGCTGGCCTGCAGTCACACTAGCTGCAAAATAAACAATTAACACTGAAGGGTAATATTTAGGTATCTGAGAGAGAACTTTAATCCTGTGAAATCCCTAATTGTGCGGCACTCAAGTGTGATTCGGGGTGACAGATGCCACAAGTCAGCCTCTTGACTCACAGCAAAGGGTCACAACCAGAGAAAGAACAGAACCAGCTTGAAAAGAACAACAGAAGGCAAGGGGAGGGCAGTGCTGTCAGAGAGGAGCCTGAAGAGAAGTCCCTCTTGAAACGTGGACCTTTCAAGCTGTTCTGATAATTGGGAAAGCATAAAGAATACTGGAATCTACTTTTAAAAATCTATTGCCAGAAAATTATGAATGAGTTGGCACTTTAACTATTGGAATAGATATTCCTCAATATGGATCTGCCATATCTTCCACCCTGCATCTTTGCAAGGAAGAGGGGAAGTGAAATATACAGACAGGTCACTACCTGTAGGGCCACACGTTCAAAATTTTATAAAATAAATTTAAACATAGCACTTAGGCAATTTAAACTGAAGCTTACCTTTCTTTCTCTCTAAAATCATATTCAAAGTATACCAAAATGTGTAGGAAGTCACGTAGAAATGAGGCAAATTATTTTCCTTATTTCTTTCCAGTAAATACTGTATGTACAGCTTCATGGCAGTTACTGTAGCAGTGTGGCTTAAACAAAGCCAAACAAAACAAAACTCTCAACAATTGAATATCAAACATCTCAGAGCCTCAATCAAAGTTTTGGAATAATAACCCAGCTTCATAGAAATCCCATGAGACTTAAAGGAGAAAGTGGGTATAAAATTAAAGTAATTGGGGCCACTATTAGCACATTTCCAGGGATCGATAAATGATATATGTGACTATTATGTGAGGGCATGTAAAATTTTAAGCTTCAACCTAGGTGTCAAATTATAATAGTTAAAAATCCCTTAAGTAAGTACCGGAATGAAACGGACATTTTTAAAATATATAAGGGAAACTTGGACATCTCTAAAATTCACAAGGATAAGATAAACAGGCCAAGGGAGAGAAGATTTGTGAAAAGATTTTTCTTCATTTTTTCGATATGGTGCTGAAGTGCTTTTGAGTCCCGCTCATTCCTCCTTAAGGGTTGGTCTGGGGTGCACTCTTCTAATTTCAGTCCTGGTTGCACTCCTTTCAAGAGGGCAATCTGAAAGCTTGGTGTGTGCCCTCAAAACGTGGGGATGCAAGGTTGGGTTGTCTGACACACACATGAGACTCCTCAGTGTCTGAAGTCACAGTGCTTCCAGAAGCAAGTGGCCACCCTGCTCGTGGTGGAGAAGCGTGCAGCGTCTCCAGGACCACTCGTCAGCACAGTAGGAAGATCGGCATGTGTTAAGAGGGATCTTGTTTAGCAAGGGTCTCTGCCAGGGAATTCCCGGCAGCCCAGTGGTTAAGACTCTACACTCCCACCATAGGAGGCAATCCCTGGTATGAGTACTAAGATCCCAGAGCCACATGGCCAAAAAAAAAAAAAAGACCTTTGTCCAAGTATGCAGAGTCCCCAAAAAGGAGAGTCTGTGAAAGTAAAGCTAAAGAAAGCCTGAGCCTTATAGGCGTGCAAGGCAGCCAGCTAAAGCAAAGAGTTAGGGTAAGAGGAGTCCATCAGGGGATTTCCTAATAACTTACGAAAATACTTTCAAGAGAAAAATTCAGCCTTAGCTACTAGCCATTTCCAGAGAATCTAAAATCCTGTTTGATAATAGTCAAGTAAGTGAAAGTGAAAGCCGCTCAGTTGTGTCCGACTCTGTGACCCCAAGGACTATACAGTCCATGGAATTCTCTAGGCCAGAATACTGTCATGGGTAGCTTTTCCCTTCTCCAAAGAATCTCCCCAACCCAGGATCAAACCCAGGTCTCCTGCCCTGCAGGCAGATTCTTTACCAGCTGCGCCATCAGGGAAGCCCTTAGTCAAATAAAGATGTCACATATACTTTCCCTCTTCCCTTTCTGTCTGCTCCTTCCAAGGGGTCAGAGACATGGGTATCAGTTAGATTATGTAAGTTTGTTGCAATAACAAATCCTAAATCTCATTGGCTTAAAAGAAAACGTTTAATTTCTTATTTATGTCACATGTTCTTTGCCAGTTGGCAGAAAGTCACTGAATATTTTAATCAATCAAGGACCCAGACTGATGGAGCTTTCACAGACACTGCAGATAGCACAGAGCAGAGAATTAGGAGGATCTCACACCAACAATTAAATGCCAGTACTTTCCAAAACAGCTTGTCCAGAATTAGGTTGGGAGGCCTACCTGAATACAGTATGCCAGAAAGAGCAATCAGTTTAGTTCAGTTCAGTCACTCAGTTGTGTCCAGCTCTTTGCAACCTCATGAACCGCAGCACGCCAGGCCTCCCTGTCCAACACCAACTCCCAGAGTCCACCCAAACCCATGTCCATTGAGTCAGTGATGCCATCCATCTCATCCTCTGTCATCCCCTTCTCTTCCTGCCTTCAATCTTTCCCAGCATCAGGGTCTTTTCCAATGAGTCAGCTCATTACATCAAGTGGCCAAAGTATTGGAGTTTCAGCTTCAGCATCAGTCCTTCCAATGAGCACCCAAGACTGATCTCCTTTAGGATGGACTGGTTGGATTTCCTTGCAGTCCAAGGGACTCTCAAGAGTATTCCTCAACACCACAGTTCAAAAGCATCAATTCTTTGACGCTCAGCCTTCTTTATAGTCCAACTGTCACATCCATATTGGAAAAACTATAGTATTGACTAGATGGACCTTTGTTGGCAAAGTAATATCTCTGATTTTTAAAATGCTGTCTAGATTGGTCGTAACTTTCCTTCCAAGGAGCAAGTGTCTTTTAATTTCATGGCTGCAGTCACCATCTGCAGTGATTTTGGAGCCCAGAAAAATGAAGTCAGCCACTGTGTCCACTGTTTCTCCATCTATTTGCCATGAATTGATGGGACTGGATGCCATGATCTTAGTTTTCTGAATGTTGAGCTTTAAGCCACCTTCTTCACTGTCCTCTTTCAGTTTCATCAGTCATCATGCTATTGCCTATCTTGAAGACTGAGGGTGAGAAATATTTGATTAACATCACTAACAGCTACCATAATCTGCCTTTCTAGCTAAAAATAAAAATATACATATTCTGTTTCACAGTCAAAATATACCGCCTCCTTCTCAACAGATCCAACCTCAATGTCTTATTCATTCTTGGCATTTAACTCCATGTCTAGGATTCCTGGGTGCCGGTCATTTGTCTCTGTATTAGGTCTGATGTATTTCCGCTTACTCCTTGGAAGAAATGTTATGACCAACCTAGACAGCATATTAAAAAGCAGAGACATCACTTTCCCAACAAAGGTCCATCTAGTCAAGGCTATGGTTTTTCCAGTGGTCATGTATGGATGTGAGATTTGGGCTATAAAGAAAGCTGAGTGCCGAAGAATTAATGCTTTTGAACTGTGGTGTTGGAGAAGACTACTTAGAGTCCCTTGGACTGCAAGGAGATCCAACCAGTCTATCCTAAAGGAAGTCAGTCCTGAATATTCATTGGAAGGACCGATGGTAAAGCTGAAACTCCAATACTTTGGCCACCTGATGGGAAGAACTGACTCATTTGAAGAGATCCTGATGCTGGGAAAGATTGAAGGCAGGAGGAGGAGGGGACAACAGAAGAAGAGATGATTGGATGGAGTCACCGACTCAATGGACATGAGTTTGAGTAAACTCTGGGATTTGGTGATGGACAAGGAGGCCTGGCATGCTGGAGTCCACGGGATTAGGTCGCACATGACTGAGCGACTGAACTGAGTTAAACTGAATTTCCTCTTGACTTCGGAGCCAATGAACAGAAAGACACATTATTTGCTATCCACACAGCTAAAACACCAAAGTGAAACAAGGATAGAATAGCCATAGTATATAATCTCATTTGGAAAAGATATGGTTTATGATAAATTTAAAAGCAGATGTTTTGGAAGTCCCCTGTCCTGATGATGGGAGATGAATTAGTCCCTGACTCTGTCCCCAGCGTCCCTCTGCTTTTCTTTTGTTCCACCAAGTTCTTCTGTTGGTGTCTGTGGCCCTCTAACCTTCTCTCTGTTCCTTTTCCAGTAATCTTTGACAGTATCTGAAATGGACCCTGGAAAATGTTTTTGGTGTTTGGATTCTTTGCATTTTTTTACTCATGTATAGTGGCTGGGGTGGGGCTTTGAGGAGACAAGAGACAAATGTAATTTTATGTCTTGAACAATCACAAATTATTTTAAACTAGGTCCTTTTGGCAGTAGCATTCTCTAAATAACTTCGGGAACGGCTAGAGATGAGAATCTAATCTATTTGATTCAAGTCATCTCTGCATTGCAATAGGCATATCTTTCGTTCTGTTCTAAATACATCTATTAGATTTGCTGTATTTGTATGCCCTCTCCCACCCTTGATTCTTTCTCTCTCCAAAATTAATTGCAGGCACGTTGAGATTTTTGTATATCTGCGGGAAGTCACATCATTGGTCTCATATCCCTAAGCCATGTTATCCAGTTCATAGTAATTGAACACTATGGTTTTAAATGGGTATTTGTGCCAATATTAATCAAATTTCCCTGGAGATTTCAGCAATGTATGTATAGACTGCCTTCTCAATTTGATCCTTGCTACAAAGCTAAATTTGAATCTGTATTTGTTACATGAACGCTTTCTTAGTTTAATTTTTTT
Source organism: Neotragus moschatus (assembly GCA_006410615.1). Lineage (NCBI taxonomy): Eukaryota > Metazoa > Chordata > Mammalia > Artiodactyla > Bovidae > Neotragus > Neotragus moschatus. The sequence goes on along the minus strand of SJYA01001053.1, from coordinate 975,810 downwards.
ACTAGTAGGTGATGAAATTTTTCAAATTTCAGGACTCTCTTAATTCCTTTCATTCCTTTCAGAAAATCTAATAATTCTTTCCTGACAAACATCTTTCTTATAGTAACTTGCTGAAACCAGCCTTCAGCAACTAACACATACTGATAATGTTCTGTTTTTCATTCTCTCCCCTTCAAGTTACAGATTCATTAAGTAAATATCTTTCTAGTTATCATTAACTCAAATTATTTTCCAGGATGCGTTAGATACCAGTTTTTCCATAGTTTGTTACCTAGTCCTTAAACCAGTGTTTCAGATGTCTGCGTGTATGTGTGTGTGTTTTGTTATTGAAGTACTTCAGTTGTTGTCAGAAGAGGTTAGGTTCTCCTTGTATAACAATTAACTCCAAAATCTCAATGGTTCAGGAGAGTTTATTTCTTTTTCTCATTACATTTTCCTTGTTAGTGGGATGAGAGGATGGGAACAGTGTCTGTTCAGAAGAAACCATACTTGTCTTAAATGTAGCATTTATTACATCCAGAGGAAAGGGACATCTTGGAGGGTTTTTCTTCAACCAGTTAACCATTTGTCATGCAAATATTAATAACGCATGGCACTTCCCACTGGCAGCATACTGGCCAAAACTATAGATCCATTTCCACTCAGTGACAGGAAATGTAACGCTTCCCTGTGTGTTTAGATGGAAAACTTTATTGGAAACAGTACTAATGACAGCGATAACAAGGGTGTAAGCAGAGTTGGAGAAAAGAGAGTTCATGATATAATACCAGCCCCTCCAACAATGAGCAGCCTGCAGGAAGTTGACCCTGGCCAGGTAAGGAAAGAAGGCTTAACAGTAAGTCATGCTCAGAATTTTGACTGATGTATTATATTGCTCATCCTAAAGTCTCTATTGTGATTGTGTTTTATGACTCTAGGTCACATAAGCTTGTTTATTATCTACTAGAAGTAATACATTAAAAAAAGAAATTTATCCAGTGGCCCCACCAGATAAACTTTAAAGTACCAATGGGAGACAGAAATTTGCATTTCTATTATGAGCTGTTTTCTTTGGCATATCAATTACCATCATCATGACCACCTCCACCATCATCATCAGCTACAATTACATTTATGAAAACTCTGAACTGATAGACATAATGCATTAATTTTTTCCTACTTGTCATCAGTCACTTACCTATAGACACTGTTTGCAGACCACATTATTTTATATATCAGTCAGTCAGTTTAGTTGCTCAGTTATGTCTGACTCTTTGCAATCCCATGGTCTGCCAGGCCTCTCTGTCCATCATCAACTCACAAAACTTGCTCAGACTCATGTCTATTGAGTTGGTGATGCCATCCAATAACCTCATCCTCTGTTATCCCCTTTTCTCCTGCTTTCAATTTTTCCCAGCATCAGGGTCTTTTCTAGTGAGTCAGCTCTTTGCATCAGGTGGTCAAAGTATTGGAGTTTCAGCTTCAGTATCAGTCCTTTCAAAGAATATTCAGCACTGATTTCCTTTAGGACTGACTGCATCTCCTTGCAGTCCAAGGGACTCTCAAAAGTCTTCTCCAACACTACAGTTCAATATATATATAGCAAAGCCTAAAAACAAAAACTGATATTAGGATTAAATATAATAATCCTAATTATTATTATTAGGATACATGAATAAATGAAGAATACATAAATAAATGAATTGAATAAATGAAAAGATAGCCTGCATGCATGAATTGGAAGAATACATATTGTTAAAATGTCCATATTACCTAAAACCACCTATAGAGTCAATGCAATGCCTATCAAAATTCCAAAGGCATTTTTCAGAGAAGTATAAAAACACTCCTAAAATTTATATGGTGCTACAAAAGACCTTGAATAACTTTACCTGGTAGCCCATCTGGTGAAAAATCCACTTGCAATGCCCGAGACCCCAGTTCAATCCCTGGGTTGGGAAGATTCCCTGGAGAAGGGAATGGGAACCCACTCTGGTATTCCTGCCTGGAAAATTCCATGGACAGACGAGCCTGGTGGGCTACAGTCCATAGGGTTGCAAAGAGTTGGACCTGACTGAGAGACTAGCACACACACAAAAGACCCTGAACAGCTAAAAGAAAATCTGCAGAAAGAACAAAGAAGGTGGCGTTCCACTTCCTGATATAGGCTATAATGTAAAGCCATAGTCATCAGAACAGTATGATGCTGGCAAAAAAAACAGAACCGATGGAACAGAATCACAATCCAGAAATAAATTCAAGCATGTAAAGTCAACTAATGTTCGACAGGAAAGCTGAGAGTACTCTTCAATAAATGGTGCCAAAATAATGGATCTTCACAGGTAAAAGAAGGAAACTGTAACCTTTCTTACACCATTCATAAAAACTAAGTGGAAACAGATTAAAGACTTGAATAAAAGACCTGAAGCCATGAAACTCTTAGAAGAAAACACTGGAATAAAGCTTCTTATCATGGGTTTAGGTAATTTTTTTATATGACACCTAAAGCATAAGCACAAAAGTTTAAAAATAAATAATAGAACTGTAGCAAGCTAGAAAGCTTCTGTACTGCAAAAGAAACCAACAACAAAGTAAAAAGTCAACCTATAGAACAAAAACAAATATTTGCAAACTATATAACTGATAAGAGGCTTTCCAAGTATATGAATAGCTCATAATAAGTCAATAGCAAAACAGCAATAACAAAAAAAAATGGGCAAGAGACATGAATATGCATTTCTCCAAAGAAGATATGTAAAAAGCCAGCAGGTATGTGAAAAGATGTTCAGCATCACCAGCTGTTAGTGAAATGGCAGGTAAAACCACAATGAGCACCCACCTATTAGAATGCCCATCATCAAAAAGATGCATTAATACATGCCACTGTGAATGTAGAGAAAGGAGAACCCTTGTTCCCTGTCAGTGGGGATGTCAATCGGTACAGCCACCATGAAAAACAGTATGGAGGCTCCTCAAAAAAAAAATACATATATATATATATATATATATATAGAATCCCAGCAATTCCACTTTGGGAAATATATCCAAAGAAAACGTAAACAAATCTCAAAGATGTATCTGCAATCCCTATGCTCATAGCAGCATTGTTTACAATAGCCAAGACCTGGAACCTGAGTATTCATCAAAGGATGAGTGGAAAAGGAAGTTGTGAGATACATCCATCTACCTATCTCTATTTATTGATATTTATACACATAGCTACACACATACATACACACATGTGTGTACATATACACACACGGGAATGTTATTCAGCCATACAGTCGAGGAAATTCTAACCACTTATAGCAACATGAGTGGGCCTTAAAGACTTTATACTAAGTGAAGCAAGCCAAATAGAGCAAGACAGATACTATATGATCTCACTTATATGTGGCATCTAAAACAAAACGGAAATTAAACTCACAGAAAATGAGCTCAGACTTGTGGTTACCAGAGGCAGAGGGTAGGGAGAGGGAGAATTAAAGGAAGGTGGTCCAAAGGTACAAACTTACAATTATAAGAAATAAACACTAAGGACGTCATGTACAATATAATGACTGTAGTTATTGTATAATATAGAGCACAGTTGTAGAATATATATCAGAGTTATTAAGAGAGTAAACCTTAAGGGTTCTTATCAAAAGGAGATATTTTTTCTTTTTTAGTGTATCTATATGAGGTGATAGATGTTAGCTGAACCTATTAAGAAAATCACTTCACAATCTATATACATCAAGCCATCATGGTCAACACCTTAAATCTATATGGTGATATATGTCAATTATTTCTCAGTAAAACTGGAAAAAATAGTATGAAGACAGTAAGGAAAAAAACTTCCTCAGAACAAGTCTTTATATAGCAAAACTGTTGCCTGTCTTTCTGATTGAAAGTACCATAAAAGAAGTAATTTTTTCTTCTTTTTATCCCCTACACACTCTGTGCCTTTGATTGCTGGCAGCACCGGGTGACTCTAAATTAAGCTGAAGTGAAAATACTGAGTGGACATAGGATATCACACAGTGTTTAAGGGAGGGCTGGGGACGTAGGCTCACAATGGGGAAAGGAAGCTTTCAAGTCTCAAGGGCATTAATTGCTGGAAAATTTCTGCATTGGGGAGGAGCAGGAACAAATTCCAGTTATTTGTCTAACCTTGTCACTCCCCTGATGATTCAAAATGTGAGAGAGAGGATTGATTGACGAAGCTCTGTTTAATTACCTACCCACATTTACTGTATCTCAGAAATGAAAAGAGTGATCTGTTTTTGATGGAAGGATCCTCTGAGGTTTCTTCATAGCACTGTATTTTACGATTTCCCCAGATCATTCAGAATGGGAGAGAAATATGTCTCCTTCCCAAGACAAAGAGTACCATTAGGAACACTGGTAGTGGTTGCTTGGTAACCAAAAACCAAACCAAAGGAAAAATGCACATAACCAGTTTTCTTATATTGCGTGAAGGTGAAGTGTTTGAGGAATACTCTGGACCTCCTTTTGTTATTGCCCTCTGCAATGAAAACCAAACAGAGTGGCAGCTAAGAGTTTCAGGGCTCTGTAGGGCCTTGTCTTTGGCAAAATTGCCTTCCCTTCTCCCAGATTGAGTCATTCTCTAGATAACTGGTAAACTGATGTGATTTTCTCAGTACAAATGAACTGATTTATTTGAGCCTTTTCCTGACACTGACACTTAATTCTTGGTGGAGGCCAGACCTCACAGTTGGTGGTGTGATGGTAGTGGAGGGAGTGAATTACGACTGTGCTGATTTCTTGGAGTTTTCTGCAACATGTGGAAGGATTACATGAAGCCTTGTCATTGCAAATAAGCTAGTACAGAACCAAGATGTAGTATTCATTAGAACCATAATGCAGGTATTATAGCTAATTTGAGGAAAGTTCCAGAAAAAGAGAGTGTTCTCTGTTTGCATGAGCGATGACAGGAGTAAGCTATTCTGACATGCATTGTGTTTGTGTTTCCTGTGCTATTTATGTGCATAAAACATTAAACCTTTGACTGGCTAGCAGTTGGCAATGGTTCATTTTTATTCACCACTGTCCACCGACTGGATTGAATAATTACAATTTGTCCTACCATCTGAGACTTTCCCTGACATTTGGCTGCCTCTGCCCTGCTGCTCATTTATGTTGAAGTTTGTACCTCTCATTAGCCGATTTGTCCTAAAAATAACTTTGAAAGTCTCAGATCCTGAGCTGTTAGCAGTTAGCCTACATATTTCAGACTGTAAAATCGGCGTCTGGCTAGAGCTCAAAAAGCTGGCTCTGTTCTCATTTTTAAGACTAAGGTAAAGAAATTTATTTTGAAACTGCTTCTGATTACCTCTGAAAACTATAAAATACTGAAAACTATCATGAAAGATGTGCCTCACTGTGCTTCAGGGCTCATTACATCATCCCAGGCATCAGAATTCAATTATGATATCTATCTTGGACGTGTGGTGAAAGATACCATCTCCTGTATTTTCCACAAAACCTTAAGCCCAAGCACTTAGCAATAGGACTGTGTTTATTTTTTGGTTAAATATTTCCATGCAAAAGTTTTGCCCTTTTTTAGAAATAAAGGAATCAACCTAAAGTTATTGACATTTTAGAGTGCCAGAACTTATTTGGTAACATTTGCGTTTGATCTTTGAATTGAATATTTTCAAGTTTGGCTAACCCAGCCCTTCAGTTTCATAATGACTCATTCTAGGCTTGTTGTTGTTGTTTAGTGGCCAAGTCACGTCCAGCTCTTTGCAACCCCGTGGACTGCAGCACGCCAGGCCTCCCTGTCCCTCTCTGTCTCCTGGAGTTTGCTCAAACTCATTTTCATTGAGTCGATCATGCCATCCAGTCATCACATCCTCTCTCGCAACCCTTCTCCAGTCTTTCCCAACATCAGGGTCTTTTCCAGTGAGTCAACTGTTCACATGAGGTGGCCAAAATATTGAACTTCAGCTTCAACATCAGTCCTTCCAATGAATATTCAGGGTTGGTTTCCTTTAGGACTGACTAGTTGGGTCTCCTTGCTGTCTAAGTCATGCTCAAGAATCTTCTCCAACACCACAATTTCAAAAGCATCGATTCTTTCGTGCTCAGCCTTCTTTATGTTCCATGACTGCTAGAAAAATGATAGCTTTGACTATCCAGATCTTTATCTACAAAGTGGTGTCTCTGCTGTCTAGGTTTGCCATAGCTTCTGTTCTAGGGAAAATTTCATGTATGTAAAGATTCTAAGAAGAAATTCCTATTTCTGGGATTCCATTTGAGGATTTATGGATAGCTTCTTTTGTGAGGTTAAGGAGAAACAATTTTTAAAAATATTTGATGCAAATTAGTCTATATTTAATGCAATTAATAAAATAAAAGTAGAGTGATTAGTAAAATGAAATGTGGTAGGTGGATGAATAGGGGAAGTTTTGATAGATTTGAAGAATTTGAAGTAATACAGTATAAAATTAAATTGGTATCATATTCAGGGTAAGTCTTCATCTACTGACTTGACACTTACATTTTACTTTGTACAACTGTTTATTTTAAAAACATTGTTGTATTCTAATCTCCCTGAGAATAGATACCTTAAAGTGTTTTTCTCTTTTTATTGAGCATAAAACTCAGCGTATAAAATGAACTAGGTAAAAATTCTTATAATGATATTAAAATATAATTTTAAGTTAAATATATCTAAAAATTTATAAAACTCTGCCCAGTTTTGTCTCTTTTTATCTTCTCAGAAATTGTTTATCTGAAATAATATAAATGTACAATGAATTTTCTTCTGAACCTCGGTTGCCTCATGTTAAATGGTATCTCAAGCAGAAAATACAGCTTTTTATCTTTGTTTTTTTATAATTTTAAAAATGAACAAGTAACATTAATTAAAATGATATAGGAAAATGCAGTAAAAAGTGAAATTTTACACTTAGTAAACACCCTGTCCCACTCTACTTGCTAGTAGTTGTAGCCATTAGTAATATGTTGTGTCTTTTCAGAAAGTTTCCATATAGAAATCTACATATGTGTTTATAATTATTTCAGGACTATGTTGTCAAAAACCCATGCATATTTAGTGTATAGAAGATATAAATAATATATTAAAAAGAGAATGCATATCTCCCTTAAAAATATTTTGTCATTTTCATTTTTGTAGTTAATATTGTAATCGGGATATTTCAACACATATAAATTAGTTAACCATTGACTAGAGTTATTTTGTATGAATGTATGATCATGTAACATTCTTAGTCCTGAGAGATAAATAGTTATGTTGATTCTGACTTTTAGGTATTACACATAATGTTTCAGTGTTCATCCTTGCACATGTATCTTTTGAGTAAATCATAAGAGCATAGAGGTTGCTAGCCTATTTTTTAAAATTTATAAATTGATTTTTGAGTCAGTTTAGGCAATTTACGTTTTCCCTTAAAAATATATTTTATTCACACTTTCAGTCTAATAAAACAATTCAACCAAGGCTTTTTAAGATCATTCTTAATTTTCCAGTGTTTACATTTTTTCATTAAAAAATTTAAATTAGGATATTTATTACTTTTATATTGTCTCATGTTTACACTGGCAAATTTTTTAAATATAAATTTATTTATTTTAATTGGAGGCTAATTACTGACAATATTGTATTGGTTTTGCCACATATAAACATGGTAATTTTTTTTTAATGTTTCTCTTTTGTTTTCCAATTTACTATTCTTTCATTTTCCAATTTGTTAGTTTTGTTTTTAATTAAATTATCTCTGATTTTCTTATGTCTATTTTTTATTCTAGCTTCTTCAGATGAATGCTTAATTAATCTATTAAAGCTATGTGTTTGTTCTGAAATGAGTCTGATTTTTTGTTTTCAATTTATCAGCACCCTACAGGAACAGTGTTAAAAGTCCACTTGTTTACATTTCTTCATTTCTTTCCTCATCTACCCTCTCCCCCCTCCCCTACACTTTATTTTCCAGTTTTTCTATTCTCAATTCACATTGCTAAGATTTATAATAGAATTATTCTATAAGTAACTGTAATTCCCACAATTTAACATAGTAAATATATATTTTCAGTTTTCAGTTATCTTCGACACTCAGTACTGGTACATTCCACATAGCTTCTTCATACCTTTCCTGACTTATTTGATTTTATCACCTAAAGAGTTTCTAAGAAGTCGTCTTAAAGGACATTGTTATATTTTGCTCAACTTAACCTTTTTTTTTTTTTGGTAATAGCTCTTTGGGTTTTTTTCCTTTTGGAAATCAACCTGTCCTACTCTAAGTTCTTATCATCTAGGTAAGGCTGACTTTAACCTTTAGCTCCAAGTATAACCTATTTGTAATCAAATAGAGCACCCCATCGCGTTAGCCATTTTATCTGATTCATTAAGGGAAATGAACCAAGATCGAATGAAATTCATTTATTGAGCAGTTACTAAAATCAAGGAGACATGAGACTATTTTTGCAGAGATTTTGTATAATAAGTCTGTCTCCGGGTTTGCCCTTGTGAGATAAATTTATACTTGAAAATAGACAATTCAGAGAAAGGTGAGGTTTGTAGATGGAGAAAGAAATATACCCTAATGTGATGATTTGAGCCCTTGGACTCACCTCTGGTTCTGTTCACTTGTTCTCTCCCGTGAAATTAGTGCAGAGTCAACTCCCACCAAATTTTTCTCACCAACTCCACTATATTTTCTGTCCTGAACATTTATCATCAATTAGAACATTTAGTGATACCTCTTTCCTTTTTTTATCGAGAATAGGAATTCTATATAACTCACAGTAAACTCAGCATCTTGAAGGGGTGTGTGTGTGTGTCACGTGTGTGTGTGTTCATGACGATTTAGTGTTAGGATATTTCATCATCACTGGTTCTTTGTACTGGTTGCAAATCTACTTGCCATCTGCGAACTCTCCCAGAATTTCCTTTCTTACCACCTGTGTCTAGTGCCTACAGAGTATCCTCAGTTTTCTTACTCAGTTCATCTCTCTGGACGCGGTATCATGTAACACAGGTGAGCATGTGCGCCTGGATTCTCCTGCTACCAGGATGTCCAGAGTGCAGCATTTGGGGCCGCTGGCTAGGACTTCTGAGACTGTGTACATGCACAGTCTGTTCTTCAAAAAATCTGGGGGCTTTGCGACTGCTTTGTATGTCTCCTGTTCAAATTCATCAAACACTCATTACATTTGACAACTATTTTTCATAGTTTTGGTTTTCCTCATTTTCTAATTTTACTGAATATGAAATCTCCTTACTTTATGTGCTAGTTCAGTTAGATTCAAGAGCATGGTGAATAGAAATGCCCAGAGGCTCTTTAGTCCCTTAACATTGATATCTATGATATGATGCAAAAGACTTTTTACAGAACCATATAGATAGGCCTCTTTTCCCACCTTTTCAACCCTTTTTGAAATTTTTTAAAAATTTTGTATTGCGGTATAGTTGACTAACAGTGTTATGAGGGTATCAGATGAACAGCGAAAAGACTCAGTCATACATGTGCATGTGAATTCACTCAGCTTTTTCTTGAATAAATGATTCTTAATATTACTCCCATGGAATGTTGTGTATATTTTTATAATAATCTTTTACTCAATAATCATTAACCAGACACTAGTCCATTTGTTTCATATTTTTTTATATTGTAACATAATGTTTTGTTTACCTTTCTTTCTCTCCAAATGTAATTTCTAGGAAGAAAAGGACTGTTTTATTTGTTTTTTAACCTCTAGTATATAAACACAGTTATTGGTAAATATTAAGCATACAAGTAATTTTTGGTAAATAACTGGGTAAATTGAATAAGTACTTAAGAGAGGGTCTTATGGTAATACTTCGCTCAAGAAACTCTATTAGTTACTTGCAAAATGGAGTACATTAAATCAATTTAGAATTCGCAGCCAATTTTAGTGTGTATTTCTGTGTATTTAAGGAGTCTCTGGGACTTCTCTGATGGCTCCGATGGTTAAAAAAAAACTGCTTGCAATGCAGGAGATCCAGGTTTGATCCCTAGTTTGGGAAGATCCCTCTGGAGAAGTGAGTGGCTTCCAACTTCAATATTCTTGCCTGAAATTCCGTGGACAGAGGCGCCTGACAGGCTAAGGTCCATAGAAGTCTTTTAAAACACTTGACCACTCTCCCAATGATGTTTAACATCATTAATGATAATTGCCTTAACATATACAATATTCAGCTTTCCAGTATTTCTGATTATTTTTTGATTCATTTTTTCATTCACTTATTTGGTAATGTCGACTGTTAACATGAGATATTAAGTTTTATTCGGAAAGATACTTTCAGAGCTACAGATTATAGATTGACCGATCTAGTCCGTTCTCTCTACTGAAATATAATTTTATTGATTTATGAATTATGTTGCTGCTTGGGTACTCTGTCTCATGATTACATTCTTCTTTTCTCTCTTTTGCTTTTGGCTTTCAGTAGCTTTACTAAAACCTGTATGAGTGTGCTTTCTGGTTTAAGATTTGTAGTGATTTTCAATCTGCAGGTTGATTTCTTTTAATCAGTTTTAGAAAAAAAATTGTGTTTACATTTTGATTCTTTCTCTTTTCTGCTTCTGATACAGACATGCCATATATATTAGGAAATTTCACTGGTTTTAAGTTTTCCTCTTTTTTTTTCTGTGCTTCATTGGAGAACTTTTATTTTTATCTATTTTCCAAGTTAGTCATTCTTCAGATGAATCTAATCTGCTATTAGATCTGCTGTTTATTTGTCTTATACATTTCATTCTGGAATTTCAATAGAGTATTTTTTGACATCCAGTCTTCTTGAAATTTTTAATCTTTTATTTTCTGAGTTTACTGGCAGAATAATAGTAAAATCTATGTCTGATATTTTATTATCTAATGCCCATCAGCTATTTAGATTCTCTATTTTACTTTTTCATGGTTTCAAATCATGTGCTCTTGTTGCCATCTATTCCTATTTTGATCAAAGTACAAATATGAATTCATGAATTGCAAACAGTTTGCAGTATGAAGAGTTAAAAGAAGCTATTTGACATATGAGATGACGTTAACTACTTCCAAAATGGGTAACACATTTCTTCTTTAAGACCAAGAGGACCCAGATATCAGAGATCATCTTATTGACCTGATTGAAATGATTCAAATTTGAACCACAGTCCTTTCGAGGACTATTTCCACTTTTCCCTTAATCCTAAAATATAAGCCTACACAAATACTGACAAGCTTGCCAAGGTCTCAGTCCTTGGCACTTAAACTACATATGTTTTTTTTTCTCATGTAAGTTTTTGGAAAGCTCTGCTTAGCTTTTAAAGTGGCTTAGTCATCTTTATCATGGTATGGAATCCATGGACACCTTTCAGTAAAAAATTTGTCAGATACCAGAGCTTGTTTCACTGGAAATTCTTGTTTCAGAAATAGGTTCTACAATCCCTTGCTATCTTGTTAATTTGTTGATATATTAAATATATATATATATATATTGCTTTGTTGGTTGTTCACAGCTGAAAAGTTAATCTGAATTGTCCATTCGTTAGCAGAAACAGAAATGCTTATTTTCTTTGCACTTAATTTTGAATTCATGTGTGTTCTGACCCATTAGAGTGAGGAAGTGCTAATCAAGCTAGTTTTACAGTTAGAAACATATCAGGAAAGTTTTTGTTTGTTTGTTTAAATGCTCTTCCCAGTTCTCTTAGACAATATTTTTTTACATTGTGCTACACTTTTGCCACCTGCTGTGAAGAGTTGACTCAAAGGACTCTGATGCTGGGAAAGATTGAAGGCAGGAGGAGAAGGGGACAACAGAAGATGAGATGGTTGGATGGCATCACCAACTCGATGGACATGAGTTTGAGTAAACTTGGGAGTTGGTGGTGGACAGGGAGGCCTGGCATGCTGCAGTCCATGGGGTCACAAAGAGTCAGACGTGACCGAACGACTGAACAACAGCAGCATCTTGACAAAAGCATGATATATCGATTATAGCTGTTACATTCTTGATTGGTTCCCTTACCAGCCCACATTTCATCATTTGAATAACTTTATAAAGAAAAATTTTCAAAGTCCACGATCTTCTATACTATGACTTGTCTACTTTTCATTTTTAACTCCACGTATTATGTGTATTCTCTCTGACAATTGAAATCAATTTATTATTTTATTCCTGAAAAGGGCCTTGCACATTTCTGTTTTCTTCCTTTGCTCAGATACTTTCTTCTTTCCAGACTCTACTGTTTCCAGACTATGTGCCAAAACCTTATTCATATGTAATATCCAACTGAAATACTATCTCTTCATGAAATTCATCCTGATTACCCTCATTTTAGAGTTTGGTCTCATCCTACTTTAAATCCTATACTTTTCATTGTATAAAATGCTTTTGGCATGTTGCTTCTGTTATTTGTGTCTTACATCTTTAATTTCAGATTTCCTGAAGGCAGAAATATCTGCTATATTTGCATTCTATTTAAAAGAAATTGTATTGAGTGGTGCATACTTTTTCAGAGACAATTATGGGATACTTATTTAAAAATGAAAGGATGATGCAGACACACAATTAGGTGTGATGGGGTTGAAATTATTTCTTTCAAAGTTAGATGAAGAAGCTTTCTCTACAAAAGTATGTGGTAGTATTTATCAGGCTGAAATATGGCATATTTAATTGATGTTCACATTCTTCCTAAGGATAAACAATATATAGCAGCATTTTATATTAAAAGTCAGTATTTTGTGGTATATGTTTTAAATTTGCATGAAACTTTTCTGGGCATTGTCTACGTCTTTTAAGTATCCTTACAGTAGGATACTAGAGAAATAAAACATTTAAAAATAACTAGAGTAAAGAAGGTGCTACAATAGAAAGAAAAAATTCAGAACTGAAAGAATCTAATTGACAGTACACATTCAGGACAATACTTGGTAAAATCCGACATTAGAAAAATTTTGCAGTTTCAAATCCCAGCATAAGAATTGAGGATAGGAATTGAGAAATGTCAAACTAATGGCAAATTATATCTTGAAGAATTGGAAAGTTTTATAAAAATTGCAACTATAAAGCTGGACTAATGTATTTTGGTAGCAGTGAAGAGACGTTTGTATCACCACCATATTTGTTTGAAATAATATCTATAAATTGGGCTTATAACATACTTCCCATGATGTGAAATACTGTGTGTGCTAATTCTAAATCTATTATTAAACATTTTTTTAGATGTCTGTATTTTTCAACCTACAACAGCCATGCATGAAATGCATGCAACCAGTAACCAAATTATGTTTCACTTTAGACAAGTTCAGAATTATTCTATGTAACTAGTAAAACTGTACTTGTTTTCAACGATGTTGTTCTTGCTGGTAAGATGGTGTTCTAAACATTTTTAGTGGGCTGTCTTTTACTCCAACATGGGACTAGTTAATGCATACTTTCTAAATGTTTGTTCATCAGACGTCATCAATCTGAAAGCATTTAGTAACTACCATACACTGTCACAGCCAAAGCTGTCTCTTCATTCTCCATCCAGCCTGCCATTTGCATTTCCTCCCCTCAGCCTTTATACTTACTCTCTCATCTAAAATGCCATTATTATCTTTTTTCACAGAACTTACAAAACCTAAGATTTCTCCTGAAAGCCTACATTGACAAAAGAACCCCTCTCTTTGAATTCTGAGAATTTATTTTTGGAAGCTATTATATGTCAAGATCTGTGGACCAAATTATTCAGTCTCATCATGAATCTCTTTGACTACCTGAGGAATTAACTGTATGTCCTTATGTGATATTTGTTTTACATATTTAAACCCTGTAAACTATAAACTTATGGGGAGAAATCATATTTTTAACTTATGTGCATATAATACCCAAATGGAAAATATTTATACATTTCAATTTAGTAAATATTAATTGATCTTTTAATTGGGGGAGAGCTTTCTGGGATAATCTCAAGACCCTGTTTCTGTGTTTCAGGATATTAAGGCCTGAGAAATTTGGGAAGAGATTAGGCAAACTTTGAATAGAAGTTTAAGGTAATTTTTATAAGCAAATAAGAGAGTCTAAGCAGAGGGTTTCTTTGTTTGTATAATGCGGAGATTTAGAGGTAGTTTTTCTGGTTGAATAAGCTCTTAAGATGTAAAGATGTGGTTCAGTATTCTGAGAACACTGTGTTAGACAAATAGCAGAGATCGTCATACACAGGACAATAAGGCTGTGTTTGAGGACCAAGTGGTAGATAAGAAAAATGCGTGAGAAAAAGGAGAGCTTTATAAATAATGAGAGATTACACTGAAATTTAAGTGAAAACTAAGTAGTGACCTGAATATAGAGAATATTTAATGTTATATTGAGGGGTTTTGCTTAGATTTTATAGTCAAAGGGCAATATGAAGATTCTAAACAAAAGTGTTAGTCACTCAGTCATGTCCAACTCATTGCAGCCCCACTGACTATATAGCTTGCCAGGTTCCACTGCTCATGCAATTCTCCAGGCAAGAATATTGGGGGTGGGTATCCTTTCCATTCTCCAGGGGATCTTCCTGACCCAGAGACTGAACCCAGGTCTACTGCATTGCAGGCAGATTCTTTACCATCTGAGCCACCAGGAAGCCCTAGAAAAGGATATATGCCCCTTTAGGAATGATTTAAGGAGACTAATTCAGCCCAATGGGTAAAGTATACTCAATAGGTTTTTAATTAGAGTTAGGTAGAAATTGTTTGGAAAAAAAATTATTGTAAGCCATGGTAGGCATGGTTATTGAGGCCTTATATATGTGCTGACAATGGAAAGGAGACATGGGTGTCAGCAGATATTTCAGTTATTGGATGAATGAAACATGGCAAGTCATATGTGGATGCAGCAGAGGGAGAAATCACAGTTTTCAAGACTTGCTTAATGGAAGATTGTTGTGCCATTAATTCAGGGGAGAAGTCAGCTGGGGAAATGGTAAGGTAATAGTGGATGATGAGAATAGCTACATCGCTGGTATTCAACATTTCCTATACATTGGAACCACTGGGCAGATTAAAAAACTACTGATGACTGAATTGCACCCACTGAAATTCTGTCGTTGCAAGTCTAGAGGATGTCATGGGAATTTTAAAAAGTTCCACAGGAAGTTCAAAGATCAAGCTAGGAAAGTTCTTATCTAGATTCCGGCTACTTAACAAAGCGGCCCATAAACCAGCTACATCCACATTATCTGGAAATGTATAGAAATCTAGATTTTTAGTCCCAATCATGGAACACCTGAGTTAGAATCTGTAGTTGAAATTCTTCCCTAGGTGATGTATATATCTGTTCAGTTTTTACTAGTGCTTAACTTGAGCATTCTAGAATCATCTGAAGTGCAGAAGTTCTGATTTAACTGGTATAGGGTAGGGCCCAGGCGCAGATTCTATTTTGAGAGCTCCCCAGAAGATACATAACGTGAGCCAGGTTTGAGAGGTCTAAGTACAAAGTGTTTTACTTGCACATCCAAGGTTCAAATTCCCAGAGGAGTCTGTTCTTTTCTTGATTTCTTGTAGCAGCATTAAAATGTAACTAGAAGGAAATGAGAGATGTTTTTATTCTCTAACTGTATTGCAAGACAGGAGGTTTTGGTTAATGAGACTCTACAGAAATATTCTACGTGACTAGGATTTTAGATTTATTTGGAGCAATTTGGAGTAAGATCGAAGAATAAAACTGAACAAAAGGGTCTCCCAGAAAGCAGCTTAAATATCCATATCTTCAGCGTACACGATAATCTATTTGGAGTTAAGGTAAACTTTTTAGGCATCTCTGATTTTTCCTTGTGATCTGATCCGGATAGCTACCCTGTTTTGAGGGACTTTGTAATGACAGCCAATGTGAATTGTTGCCACACTCAATTTGCAAGGGCAGAGTTTCAAGCTGGAATAATTGCCTATTCCACTCCAGAGATGGGATGCTGACTGCTTCATTACCAGCTGGATGAACCAGGGCATGAGCAATTTCAGACAATGTGAACCATGCTCCTTTATACTACCCACGGGTGCTCGTTCCCAAATATACTTACTCCCTCCCCCAACCCCGGTGACAACAGACATGTTTTGCCTGCTGAAGGGTGCTCCTGATGGAACTGAAAGAGTTGCACAAATGCACCTGTGCCCTGCTCTCACATCATTCTGCAAAGCGAATCACTATCCACGTTGGAGCAGCAGATAGATTCAATTGTAGAATTACTGACATGATTTTATCTATTGCTACCTGTTTGCCCATCTATCTTCATCCCATTTCTAAGGCAAAAGAAATGACTATTATATAATCTATTATTGGCCTAATAGTTGCATTGGCATATATCGAGCCAGTAATTGTAACTACGAAGATTGACTTGCAACTTTGTACCTTGATTTGATGGCAGGAAGTTCTATAGAAAAGCCTGTAAATGTTGGGAAGTAATTGCTTTTAAAAAGCATTTGCATTTGGGCCTTTGCATAGTTGATACAAACTATTATGAGTATCACTTTAAGGCACAGCATTTGTGTTGGTTTTTGTGCAGGTCATTTATAATATGCCACACGTATTACTTAAATAGCTACACTTCATTTGAAATCAATAATAGTTTTATTTTAAGTTAGAGGAAATGTTGCTTGCACCAGAAGCCAGTATCATATTTGCGTTAATGAATTATCAACTACAATTTTAAACCAAAACCAGGCAATACAACTTTAGAAGCAGTGTCTGATACAATGGAAACCATGATGGGTATGTTAGTAGGAATGGAATCAAAGTTAATTAATATACCTAGTTTAGGGTTTCTTTTATTAATTTTGAAATACTTGGCATACACTGTCTTTAAATACCTATCTCTATATCTAGCTTTACAACTATGATAATTTCTCTCTATATATAAAACATTAAAGTAAAAACAAATACTTTAAAAAATATTTATGCGTCTATCACCAAGGCTGGAAATAAAATATTCTCCATTACTCTAAGGCCTCCTGTGTGTCTTCCTTATCATTCTTCCTTATCGTCCTCATAAACTGACAGTTTCTTGAACTTCTTATAATATTTCATTAGGCATATTGATAATTTCAGGTAACACACAATTCACCCTTTTAAGGTGATTATCAATACATTCACAGATATGTTCAACTAACACCACAAACAAATTTAGAATAATTTCATCCCTCCAAAAAGGAACAACCACTCCCCATCTCACCACTCTAGCCCTAGCCATAGATAGCCATTCATCTGCTTTTAGTTTCTAAAAGATTTTCCTCTTTTAGATATGTCAGATAAGCAGAATCACAGACTGTGACCTTTGTGCTTGACTTTTTTACTTACTTAGGATAATGTTTAAAATTTTTATCTATATTGAAACATGTATCAGTACTTTTATGATTGAATAATATTCCATTGTATGGGTATACCACAATTTGTTTATTCATATGTCAGTGATAGAAATTTATGTCATTCTATCTTTTGGCTACTATGAATCATGTTGCTATAAATATCCATGTACAAATTTCTGTGTGGGCTTGTGTTTTTTTTCTTGGGTTTGAACCTAGGAGTGGAATTCCTGTATCAAATGGTACCTCCATGTTTAATCATTTGAGGAACTGACAGACTATTTTCCAAAGTAACTGCACCATTTTACATTTCTGACAACAGTTTAAGACGGTTCAGATTGCCTCATGTCCTCAACAGCTCTTAATATTCTCTAACCTTTTGATTCTCACCATCCTAGGGAGTGTGAAACTGTCTCGTTGTAGTTTTGGTTTTCATTTCCTCTATGACTAATGATGTTAAGTATCTTTTCTTGTGCTTATTGGCCATTTATGTTTCTTTGAAGAAATGTCTTTTCATCTCCTTTGCCCATTTTAAATTAGATTAGTTGAATTTTTAATATTGAGTTCTAACAGCTATTTTACATTCCGGATACAAATTCTTTATCAGATCATGACTTGCAAATATATCCTTCTAATCTTTGAGTTGTCTTCAGAAAATTTTTTCATGGTGTCAATTGTTTGCTATGATTTTCTTTTCCATTTGTCTAGTCATTAGGGATTATGCTTGTGAAGCCTGCTATCATGCCATAGGAAGGCACAGCCTTGGTTATGCACACGGTTAGTTATCCTAGGCTGATCATAGTTTTGGTAGAGCTCTATTCCTCTCATTTCTTAATCACACCCATATAGCTACCACCACCAATTGCTGCCTTTTGTTCAGAGGATTTTAATAAATCCACTAGAGTATAAACTTCTCTGCAAATTAATCCAATGAAATATTAGTTCTTTTGAAGGAATAGTATCTGAAGTTGATATTTGGGTATTTGTTTTTATCCCAGCAGTGTTCCTCCTAACTGAATTATTCTCCAGTTCTCTCTTAGAGACTCCTAGCCTAACATTTAACCTATATATTTTTAAAAACACCATTTATTTCAGTTTTGGCTGCACTGGGTCTTTGCTGCTGCATGTGGGCTATCTTAGTTGTGGCACGGGTCGGCCGCTCTATAGTTGTGGTGTGTGGGTTTCTCCTTGTGATGTCTTGTCTCGTTGCAGACTATGGGCCCTAGGACACCTGGATTCAGGAGTTGTGGTTCACAGGCTTAAGTTTGCCCCTTGACATGTGCAATCTTCCAGACCGGGGATTGAACCTGTGTCTCCTATATTTACAGGCAGACTATTAACCACTGGCCCATCAGGGAAGTCCTAACCTATATCTTGAATCTTCTTTGAATTGCCTTTAACCGCAGCCTCCAGTTGTTTTGCATGTGATTCTAAGCTTGACTTTCTCCGTGTTTGCTGCAGATGATAAGGCATGGTACTTTCTTATGGTTCCTGAAGCCAGAAATACAAAATGTGTCACTGAGCCAAAACCAAGATTTTCTTAGGGCTGCGCTTCCTCTGGAAGGTCTGCAGAGCAGCATAGTTTCTGGTCTTTCCCAGTTTATGAGGCAGCATCCTTTGGCTTTTGATCTCTTCCTCCATCTGCAAAGCTAGTGGGATAGCTTCTTCTCTGACTCCAGTTTCCTTTGCTTCCTTCGCAAGACCTTTTCTCTGTATCAAGTCTTCTGTTTCATTTTCATGAAATGAATGAAATCTCATTCTCATCTATGGTTGCATTTCACTTAGAGCCCACCCAGATAATCCAGTTAATTTCCTCATCTAATTGTCGAAATAGTTTTAATTTAATCAGATCTACAAAGTCTAGTTTTATCACGAAAGTGAAAGTTGCTCTGGTGTGTCTGACTCTTTGCGACCCACAGTCCATGGAGTTCTCCAGGCCAGAATACTGGAGTGAGTAAGTAGCCTTTCCCTTCTCCAGGGGATCTTCCCAACCCAGGGATCAAACCCAGGTCTCCCTCACTGCAGGTGGATTATTTACCAGCTGAGCCACCAGGGAAGCCCAAGAATACTGGAGTGGGTAGCCCATCCCTTCTCCAACAGATCATCTGGACCCAGGAATTGAAGCGGGGTCTCCTATGGCTTCTTTACCAGCTGAGCTATCAGAGAAGTCCTAGTTTTACTGTATATGTGAAGATTTNTATTTACCAGCTGAGCCACCAGGGAAGCCCAAGAATACTGGAGTGGGTAGCCCATCCCTTCTCCAACAGATCATCTGGACCCAGGAATTGAAGCGGGGTCTCCTATGGCTTCTTTACCAGCTGAGCTATCAGAGAAGTCCTAGTTTTACTGTATATGTGAAGATTTACAGGCTTCAGAGAATAGGTCATGGATATATTTTGGAGAGGCTGTCATTCAACCTACATAGTAAATATATAGTAAACAGAGTAAATATGTTTCCATCCAATCTCCAAGATTTCCTTAGAAAAGCAGCAGAGAAAATAGTCTTTTTGCCCTCTCTACGGAGGAGATCGTATTTCTCCATCTGTTGTCTACTAAGTGAGCCTTCAACTCATATAGGGCATCCTTTCCATCTGCTTCTCATTGCATTGCCCTGTTGGGCGGCTGGGCATGGGATACCAACATGGCAGTATTGAGTTGGATGTTGATATTGCTGTAAGCAAATAAAACAATCTGTCTCTGATCAAAGCCTTCACATGCTTAAAAGTCACATTATTTATCTTGATATAAATTTTGTATGTAGGAAACAAAATTAAACATGGTTAGCTGCTGCTGCTGCTAAGTCGCTTCAGTCGTGTCCGACTCTGTGCGACCCCATAGACGGCAGCCCACTGCCGGGGTCCAGCCCTGGTGGATCCAGGANGGTTCCTATGCAATATTGTTCTTTATAGCATCGGACCTTGCTTCTATCACCAGTCACATCCACAGCTGGGTGTTGTTTTTGCTTTGGCTCCATCCCTTCATTCTTTCTGGAGTTATTTCTCCACTGATCTCAAGTAACATATTGGGCACCTACTGATCTTGGGAGTTCCTCTTTCAGTATCCTATCATTTTGCCTTAATGTATGGTTACCAAAGGGAAAAGACTGGGAAGGGATAAATTAGGAGTTGTGATGAACATATACACACTGCTGTATACAAAATAGGTAATTAACCAGGACTCGCTGCAAAGTACAGGGAACTCTGCTCAATACTCTGTAATGATCTATACGGGAAAAGAATCTGAAAAAGAATGGATCCATGTACATGCATAACTGAATCACTTTGCTGTTCAAGTAAAATTAGCACATCACTGTAAATCACCTATGGAGAAGGCAATGGCAGCCCACTCCGGTATTCTTGCCTGGAGAATCCCACGGACAGAGGAGCCTGGTGGGCTACAGTCCACGGGGTCGCTGAGGGTCGGACAAGACTGAGCGACTTTCACTTTTCACTTTCATGCACTGGAGAAGGAAACGGCAGCCCACTCCAGTACTCTCGCCTGGAGAATCCCATGGACAGAGGAGCTTGGTGGGCTACAGTCCAAGGGGTCACAAAGAGTCGGACACAACTGAGCGACCAACACAAACACAAATCAACTATAATATAACTTAAAAATTAACCTTTAAAAGACATTAGTAGATCTTATGCATTTTACTGCAATTTATTCATTTGTATTTTTAAGTGGGGTGTGTACATTAATATATATATGACCTCAGAGAGTTGTGGAAGCAATGAGGTCCAGATGAAACAAACTCCAGAGGGGGAAATCTCTTCTCGGATAAGCCGAGCATCAGTCGCTGTGTCTTCCTTCAGGTGACTGGCCAGCTGTGGGTGAGGGCTGGTCATCAGCATAGCCCAGCAGGAGGAACTATACCAGGAAAGAAAAGCCAGCAGCGCGGGTGGCAGCTGAGACCTGGCTGCTGCTAAGTCATTTCAGTCGTGTCCGACTCTGTGCGACCCCATAGACGGCAGCCCACCAGGCTTCCCAGTCCCTGGGATTCTCCAGGCAAGAACACCGGAGTGGGTTGCCATTTCTTTCTCCAATGCATCAGACTGAAAAGTTAAACTGAAGTTGCTCAGTCGTGTCCAACTCTGTGCGACACCAAGGACTGTAGCCCACCACAGCCACATGAATAAAAAATAAACATAAAAAAGAAAAAGAGAGAACACAGCAAAAGCAACAGGAGAAGCACACAGTATCTTTGAAGGAACAATCATAAAAGTGACAGCTGGCTTTTAAACAGAAATGCTGGGATCCAGAAGATAACGGGACGACATTTTACAGAGCTGAGAGAAAGAAAACCTCCCGGCCTGGAGTTTCGTACCCAGTGAAAATAGCCCCCAAAATGTAAGTGGAGTAGAGTTGTTTTCAGCTGAAAGGTGATCTCACTGCAAGACCTACAACACAAGAAACACTAAGCTTCTTCGGGCTGAAGAAAAATAAGTCCATGTGAGAGTATGGAGGATCGGAAATTGAGCAAAGGATAGTGGCAAGTGTGAAAATGTTGGTGAGCACACACACCAAAATAACTGTTTTAAACAATACACTAACGTCCTGTGAGACCTTTAACATTTGCAGAAATAAAATGTAGAAGGGTAAATGGAATTAAAGAGTTGGGAAGTTCTTTCCCTGTTCAGGAAGTCATGAGACTTAAGAACGTAAAATTTAACCTCCAGAATAATCATTAAAGAATAATACGTGAACATGTAACTCAAAAGCTAATACAAGAGATACACTGAATTTTTAAAATTCGGTGAATCCAAAAGAAGGCAAGATAAAGGAACAAAGAAACAAACAAGAGGTGAAAGAAACAGAAAATAGAAGCAGCAGTTAAACCCAACAATATCCGTAAATTACAGTCAGTGCAAATAATCTAAACACTCCAATAAAACTCAAATGTCAGATTGGAAAATTAAAAGAATTTTCAACTGCATACTATTTACAGAAGACACACTTTCAATAATGGAGCCCAGAAAGGTAGAAAGAAAAAAATGGGAAAAGGATATATCATGCAAACACTGATTTTATAAAAAGTTAGTGCAGCTATATTAATATCAGACAAGGTAGACTTTAAGACGAAACTCTTACGAGAAAGAACAAAGAACATTTCGTGATGCTAAAAGAGTCAATGAAACCGAAAAAGTAAACAATCCTAAATTTCCATTAACCAAACAACAGAGCTTCAAAATATATAAAGCAAACGTTGACAAAATTAAAAGGAGGAAAATACAAATCCACAAATAGAACTGAGGATTTTCACTGTTATTGCAACATATCTCAGTAACTGATAGAACAAGGAGATAAATCAGTATGGAGTTCAGTTCAGTTCAGTTCAGCTCAGTCGTATCCGACTGTTTATGACCTCATGAATCGCAGTACACCAGGCCTCCCTGTCCATCACCATCTCCCAGTTCTCTCAAACTCAATTCCATCGAGTCGGTGAAGCCATCCAGCCATCTCATCCTCGGTCGTCCCCTTCTCCTCCTGCCCCCAATCCCTCCCAGCATCAGTCTTTTCCAATAAGTCAACCCTTCGCATGAGGTGGCCAAAGTACTGGAGCTTCAGCTTTAGCATCGGTCCTTCCAAAGAACACTCAGGGCTGATCTCCTTCAGAATGGACTGCTTGGATCTCCTTGCAGTCCAAGGGACTCTCAAGAGTCTTCTCCAACACCACAGTTCAAAAGCATCAATTCTTCGGTGCTGAGCTTTCTTTACAGTCCAACTCTCACATCCATACATGACCACAGAAAAAACCATAGCCTTGACTAGACGGACCTTTGTTGGCAAAGTAATGTCTCTGCTTTTCAATATGCTATCTAGATTGGTCATAACTTTCCTTCCAACGAGTAAGCGTCTTTTAATTTCATGGCTGCAGTCACCATCTGCAGTGATTTTGGAGCCCCTCAAAATAAAGTCTGACACTGTTTCCACTGTTTCCCCATCTATTTCCCATCAAGTGATGGGACTGGATGCCATGATCTTCGTTTTCTGAATGTTGAGCTTTAAGCCAACTTTCTCACTCTCTTTCACTTGCATCAAGAGGCTCCTTAGCTCCTCTTCACTTTCTGCCGTAAGGGTGGTGTCATCTGCATATCTGAGGTTATTGGTATTTCTCCCGGCAGTCTTGATTCCAGCCTGTGCTTCCTCCAGCCAGCGTTTCTCATGATGGACTGGAGATCTGAATGTGATCAGCCAGCCTGACCTCACTGACATACATTGAAATAACAGGAAGCATATGCTTTGACAGAGGGACAGAGCATGTGCTCTGACACGTAGTAAGAGAAAGATGTCTGTTTTCAAATCCCCAAATGTTTGAAAATTAAGGCATAGATTTCAGAATAACTCATAAGCCTAAGAAATCACAGTGGAAACTGGAAGATATTTTGGACTGCCTTATAATGTAAATATGACATGAAAACCTGCTGGATACAGCTTAAGCAATGCTTAAAGAACTCAACCCTGAATATTCACTGGAAGGACTGATGCTGAAGCTCCAATACTTTGGCCACCTGATGTGAAGAGGTGACTCACTGGAAAAGACCCTGATGCTGGGGAAGATTGAGGACAGGAGCAGACGGCAGTGACAGAGGGTGAGATGGTTGGATGGCATCACCAACTCAATGGACATGGCTTTGACCAACTCTGGGAGATGGTGATGGACAGGGGAGTGTGGCGTGCTGCAGTCCATGGGGTCGCAAAGAGTTGGACATGACTTAGCAACTGAACAACATAGAAAAATCTATAGGTCAAAACACATGTATTAGAAAAGGGGAATAAGTGAAAGTCAACTACCTAAACTTTCAAAAAACTGGAAAGAGGAAAGTAGACTGAATCTGAAATAAGGTAGAATAAAGAAAATAATAAAACTAATAACATAAAAATAAATATTAAGCGGGAGCACAAATCAGTGAAATTGAAATCAGATGTGAAATAGAGAAAATTTACACGGTCAAGTGTTTGCTCTTCATAAAGATTAGCAAACTTTACGAACCACCAGCAATACTGATCCGAAAACAGAGAAAAAGATACATTACGAATAACAGAAACAAAAAGGTGACATCACTACGTACCCTGCACACAATAAAAATACGACTAGGCACAAGAATAAATTACATGAGCTGCCAGGGTCCGGCCCCGACAAGGGATCCAGGGTGATTCGAAGGTGGAGACGGATAGGCGTCCTAGGGAAAACTTAATTAATTACAGATAGAGAGGGATTAGAAAATCAGCAGAGAAAAGAGGCTGAATAACTTGGCTTACGTGGAATACCAATCACCACCTACATAGGCCACAGGCGTCTTTCCGTTCTCCCAAGGGAGAGGAGGCACTGAGGCCCCCCCACCCCGGTCCAATCTTAGAAGCCCAGGCAGAATTAGTAGGCTTGGTGAGGACTCCCGAGCCAGATGGGAACTCAGCCAGAAAATAGTAGAAGATATTAGGGGAGAGAAAGAGGCTGAATAACTTGGTTTACGTGGGATACCAATAAAATTCCAAGACAAGGAATTTGCACCATCTACGCTGGGCCACCGGCGCCACTTGAATATCGGAAAATGGGCTTGAAAGCCAGGGCAAATAAGTAGACGTGGCGGGCACCCATGCTCCAGATGGGAATTCAGCCAGAAATACGGAAAACAAGAGAGAACAACATGAAGGAATCAGTCTTTCCGGAAACTGATCCGTTTTCTTTATTTTCAGTTTTGCTTATATACCTTTTGTTACACATAGGGATGAATACAGAGTCACGCGGGGGTCAGCAGACCTGACCCTTGTCAAAGTCAGGTGCTTTGCATAAATGTATACAAAAAGGTTTTAGGGGTTTTACATCATCTTCTGGCCATGAGGCCTGCTGACATTTTATGACCGTTTCTTTCTGATAACCAAAAAACTTATTTCTTCCAAAGGTGTTTTTCCTTAAACCAGGCACCACCCTCCAAATAAAGTTGCATTCCTATAGGGTGAGGGTGTAGTGAGTTAAAATCAAGAAAGGAATTTATTTAATCCAAGGTTAACATGATTAATCTTAAAGGTTAATACTTATTTCTCTTATATGCTAGTTATATTCATTATAAGGACAAGGACTATGGAGATTTAGCAGCAAATATCAGCCCAACAAATGAAATCCCTCTACCAATGTTCCCTTTAAGATCTATCTAGTCTTAAGATAGTGATAAAGTTACATTTTTACATAGCAAAGACACAGTGATGTATAACAAAGTACAGTGGTCTATAACAAAAGAGAAAATTCATTAACTCAAAAGGTCTAGTATTGCTAACATCAAAAACTACATTTCCTTTTCTATATTCCAAATACATTGATTAATATATTCCCAGGTGCCTAAGGACGTGGAGGCCTGGCAGCAATCATTGACTCAACAATGAGAAAAGCCCTATGCTAATTAAGACCTTCAAAATACTCCAAACTCTCTGTGCTGTTTATGGTTGAGAGGTAGTAAACAATCATGTGCCTAGTGGCAGGAGTATGGATAATCCTATCAAACAAGCTAGACTGCCCGCAGAGAGGTTTGACCTGAGACATCCTTGTCACACCCAGGGCAGGGAATTAGTAACAATTATTGACCCAACAAATGAAAAACCCTTCTGCAATATAATTCTTAACCAACCCACTATACTAATAAATTCTAACTTTCCAAAAGAATCTGCCTTTAGTAAGTCTAAAACATCTCGTGCCTCTCATGGTTGGGAGGCTGTAAACAATCACATGTGGCCGGACGAACCTATACAGGCAGGCTAGATAACCTTCAGAGGAGTTCGTAAGCTGAAACACTCTTGTCACGCCCAGGAATTTTTATTAACTGGAGCTGTAGGTTAACTCCTTCTCCGAGAGAAATGGTTATGCGGGAGAGCCCCCCGTAAAGTCAGAGGTGTAGGTGAGAGCATAAAACAGACTCTGGTTTTGGGGGTAGATGCTCCGGAACAGGGGATTTCCTGAGGCCTGATCACGCCTTTGTGTTTGCCAAGCCTCCTTCCTCATGACCTTTGCCACGGGCAGAGTTCCTCACGCCGGCCCCCAGCAATGAACAATTTCAAATTTTAGATGAAATAAGCAAAGTCCTGAAAAACACAACTATATCACCACTGAGATAAGAAGAAATAAAGTGTGAACGGTCCTATAGCTGTTAAAGAAAGTGAATCTGTAAGTGAAAACCTTTCCAGAAAGAAAGCAGAAGCCCAGTGTCTTCAAGAGTGAACATCTTCAGGGACCTCCCAGATGGTCCAGTGGCTAAGACCTNAAAACAGACTCTGGTTTTGGGGGTAGATGCTCCGGAACAGGGGATTTCCTGAGGCCTGATCACGCCTTTGTGTTTGCCAAGCCTCCTTCCTCATGACCTTTGCCACGGGCAGAGTTCCTCACGCCGGCCCCCAGCAATGAACAATTTCAAATTTTAGATGAAATAAGCAAAGTCCTGAAAAACACAACTATATCACCACTGAGATAAGAAGAAATAAAGTGTGAACGGTCCTATAGCTGTTAAAGAAAGTGAATCTGTAAGTGAAAACCTTTCCAGAAAGAAAGCAGAAGCCCAGTGTCTTCAAGAGTGAACATCTTCAGGGACCTCCCAGATGGTCCAGTGGCTAAGACTTTGCACTTCCAATGCAGGGGCCTGGGTTCGATCCCTGGTCAGGGAACGAGATCGCACATACCACAACCACAATCTGACAGAGCCAAGTAGATAAAACACTTTAAAAAAAAGAGAGCGAATACCTCCAGATCCTTAAGATATCATGCCGACTGTGGTAGAGAGAAAAATGGACACCCAGACATGGTCACATTCTAGTCCTCAGAATGTAGGTGGACCAGGCTCGCCCGCATCAGCAAGGACACACAGAGGCAGTGGGGGAGGGGGGGGGACTGCAGGAAGGCGGTTAGGATGGTTCCACACGCAAGTACTTTTCAGCACAGATAACACCACGTGGTGTACATGGGACTTAAACACGCAGCCAAGTGACAACGCCAGAGCCGGGAAGACACCGGCCCCCTGGAGCTGGGAAGACACTGGCCCTCTGGAGCCAGGAAGACACTGGCCTTCTGGAGTGGCGCTGCCTCCGGACAGAGGGGTGGCAGAGGTTCAGCGAGCCCGCTGGGGTCTGCTCTGTGGTGTACAACTGGGAGAAACGGTTGACATGCTTGGGTCCCGCAGCTAGGTGTTTGCTATACCATTCTCTGTATTTATTTGTAACCTACAAAAATGTCATGACATACTAGGAAAGAAAATAGCCTGAAATGTGAATAAGTCCAAGGGTTAGGAATGCCCTGCCAATCAATGCAGGGGGCACAGGTTCTGGCCCTGGTCCGGGAAGATTTCACATGCCCAGGAGCAACTGAGCCCCCCCCCCGCCCCCCCCCCGCGTGCACCACACCCACTGGGCTTTTGAGATGCAACTACTGAGGCCGCAGCACCTAAAGTCCACACAAGAGAAGCCACCGCAGTAAGACGCCCGCACACTGCAACTGGAGAGCTGCCCCGGCTGGCTGCAACTAGAGAAACACCCAAGCAGNGCCCCCCCCCCGCCCCCCCCCGCGTGCACCACACCCACTGGGCTTTTGAGATGCAACTACTGAGGCCGCAGCACCTAAAGTCCACACAAGAGAAGCCACCGCAGTAAGACGCCCGCACACTGCAACTGGAGAGCTGCCCCGGCTGGCTGCAACTAGAGAAACACCCAAGCAGCCACCCAAGAACCAGCACAGCCAAACAGAAACACCACACAGACGGAGGCCACTTCACTGCATGGCTTTTAATAGCCAAGATACGGAAAGAGTCCAGCGCATGAAAACGGAGAGTTGGTTGAGGCATACGAGCACACCCACAAGAGACAACCGCACAGTTACAACCAGGCGGTGGGAGCGGGGATGCGACGAGCCTCAAAAGTACTTTGTTGCGTGAAAAAAAANGAGAAATGGTTATGGGGGAGAGCCCCCCGTAAAGTCAGAGGTGTAGGTGAGAGCATAAAACAGACTTTGGTTTTGGGGGTAGATGCTTGGGAACAGGGGGTTTCCTGAGGCTTGATCACGCCTTTGCGTATGCCAAGCCTCCTTCTTCATGACCTTCGCCATGGGCAGAGTTCCTCACTCTGGCCCCCGGCATCCCACCAGGCTCCCCCGTCCCTGGGATTCTCCAGGCAAGAACACTGGAGTGGCTTGCCATTTCCTTCTCCAATGCATGAAAGTGAATGTCTGACTCTTAGTGACCCCATGGACTGCAGCCTACCAGGCTCCTCCATCCATGGGATTTGCCAGGCAAGAGCACTGGAGTGGAGTGCCATTGCCTTCTCCAAACATGGTTAGAGCTATTCTTAAATAAAGTATTTTCAAAGATTTCTATTAAACACTTCTGCCGTTTGGGGTTGGGCTTTGTTTCATAGGAATGATGTTCTGTCAGTCCTCTTGTCCAGTGGAATAAAACACAGAGAAATAGTAAGCATGAGGTCTCTTTATTAAGTATTTATTTTCACAATTTTTGAACTCATTATATTTTCTGTGTAGGCACATGCCTATGTATGTATGTATACCTTTTAAATGACATATATTCTGTACATGGGGGCTTCCCAGGTGCCGCTAGTGGTAAAGAACCCACCTGCCAATGCAGGTAGACATAAGAGATACCAGTTTGATCCCTGAGTCTGAAAATTTCCCTGGAGGAGAGTACAGCAATCCACTGCAATATTCTTACCAGGAGACTCCCACGGACAGAGGAGCCTGGCGGGCTACAGTCCATAGGATCGCAGAGTCGGACACAACTGAAATGACTTACCATACACACATGCACGCACACATTCTGTATATGACATGTCATATACAAGCTATCACTATCAGGTATTATATGACATGTCATATATAAGATATCACTATAAGGTATTATATAACATGCCTCTTAAAATAAGCAGAGACATGTATTATATTTTTTATGAAATTAGGGAATTTTTACATCTTGCAAAGTTCATCACTTTAAAGTTTATATTACTCTGGTTTATTTTTCCATTAGTACTTAGACTCATCTTTATTCCTATAGGACATCTTTCAACATATTTAAGAAAACTCTCATAATAAGACTCAGGCAACACATCTTTCCACTAGGGAGTTATATGATATCCATTCATATAATCTAATCCCTTAGATGTTTAGGAATATATATTGAGAAATAACACATCAGTAATATATATGTTTTCATTCTTTAAAGTTTAAATATGAAGGCAGAAAGTTATCTGTGTGAAGTATTGAATAATTCAAAAATTTTCAACAAATGGACCTTAATTTTGAAAATACAAATATAAGTAGACCTTTCCATTTTCTACGGTAATTATATAAACATTTTTGCTTCCAAATTTAGCTAAAAATATTATTCTAAGTTCTTAGAATTTCTTGGAATTTCTTCACATACATTCTTTGGTATGTGAAGCTGACCCACTGGTGAGTTTTTCTTCTTTTTTATAAAATCTTACTATGCCTTATATTGGCAGAAAGCTTTAGGGGCAAATAATATGAAATTGGGAAAGAAAAGCCAGATGAAACTAATAAAATACGATTGAAACTAAAGCACTGTTTAAGCCCTGAAAATGGTCAACACTGTGCAGGAAGAGAGAATGCAATTAAAGTGATGTCAGGAACAAGTTACACCTAAATCAGTCACTGAATGGAGAATTCAGAATTAATTCAAATTTGGCTATATTTTCTTTTTCTTTGTTCTTTAGAAAAATTGGTTATCCATTAAATCAGATAAATAATTTATTTTCTATACTACGAGTCCACCTACAAGTGCAGGAGACACAAAAGACACCGGTTCAGTCCCTGGGTCGGGAAGATCCCCTGGAGGAGGAAATGGCCACCCACTTCTGTGTTCTTGCCAGAAAAATCCCATGGATAGAGGACCCTAGTGGGCTACAGTCCATGGGGCCACAAAGAGTCAGATGTGACTGACACATGTGTTGCGCCATATTGCATCACAATTGTCTGTGATCTACATTAACAGTAAGTGGGTTTTATTGCCTGTCTGGCAGGAACTGTGCAATATTGCTAAAAGAATTTTTGCCGAATAAAGAGTTCAATGACAACTCTCAAGGTCAAGCCTTTTAGTCCATCACAGTGCTCCTGTGGTTCTGGCCTTTTCAAAACTGTGGAATTCTTATAGTGACTCCCAGATAGCATAAGTTAGTTATTTACTCATAAACACTGATAAGAAAAACACATAATAGACAGCAAGTTCTGTCAATTTAATAATACTTTAATGTGTACCATGAGATATAAAAATAGAGCGCCCAAAAAGCAACTTTTTTTCTACTTTTCTTTAAAAAAAAAAACAGTTAAATGGCATTGAGCTCACTAGTTTGTTGTATAATATTTGGAAATTGTATCCAATAAGTAAATCAAACCCTGAATTTTATAAAAACTACACAGCTGTATTATGATTTCTTAATAAAACCATAGATAAGACAATAGTCACCCAAGATATTAAATAAATGAATTAAATTTTGGATTTTTAAGGGTTCAAGTTAATGTTTAGATCTCATTATTTTAAGGATCCAAATTAAAGTTATGAATTTTATAGGATTTAAAATGTAACAGTAATAAAAATGTTCATGAGCTGTGTGTGCCTAGATATTTTTATTTGTAATCTCTCAAAGTTTATCGTAAATAAATCAGTGAAAGGCACCCTAATGAGTTGGTATCAATCAGGTCCCACCACACTGTCAAATTTGGCTCAGTCATGATAGATAACATTCAATCTAGTGAAACTAATTTAAGTTTCTACTTCTCTTTATAAGCTTATGTAGTAAACGTTGAAGGTGTTTTCTTCTAAACATGCACATATGGAATTTTGCCCCTTGACTTGATTTAATTTTGATTTTTAAAGCAAATAGTTGAGTAGGAATCAGAAGGAAGGACGTAGAGTTACAGCACATACCATGTTTGCATGGGATCCATGTTCCTACCTTTTCCGAGCTCTCTCACTTACTCCGTAAAATAACTTTATTCAGTTTGGATTTTTATATCACTTTTATAAAAGAACACGCAA
This sequence comes from Neotragus moschatus, assembly GCA_006410615.1. NCBI lineage: Eukaryota > Metazoa > Chordata > Mammalia > Artiodactyla > Bovidae > Neotragus > Neotragus moschatus. The sequence goes on along the minus strand of SJYA01001053.1, from coordinate 944,512 downwards.
GTTCAGAAAATTTTAGCAGTTTTCTGGAAATTAGTTATGACTGAACCAGAATTAAAGCTGAAGCGTGCACTTCTGGGCTTCCCTGGTGGCTCAGACAGTAAAGAATCTGCCTGTAGCACAGGAGACCTGGACTCGATCCCTGAATCAGGAAGACACTCTGAAGAAGGAGATGGCTACCCACTCCAGTATTCTTGCCGGGAGAATTCCATGGACAGAGGAATCTGGTGGGTTGGGCTACAGTCCACGGGTTTGCAGAGTCAGACATGACTGAATGACTAACATTTTCATTTTTTCTTATTCATGTTCAATTGCAAAGTCCAAACCCATTCTGCTAAACTATTCCCATTAGACCTAAGAAACTGGAATCATCCTCTTCAAATTTGTATCCAGATTCAAGGATGTCTGCAAGATTTAGGGTAGACTCGGTTACTCTATGTTAATAAGTATTATATTAATCTTACTGACTTGACATATTAGCTCATGATACTCCCACACAGGTTGCCTGAAAGCTTGAGTCTCTGTGTTTACAAAGATTTCCAGGCTAATAAAGGCTTCATTCTGATAGATGCTTCTTCCTACACGATCTTCCATGATTGCCACAGAAGTGAGAAGCTATGTGTTAAACTGTTTAGTGATTCTTAGAACTTTAGCTAGAAGTACAAGCCATTTATTGACATTTTGTTGACTAAAGAAACTCAAGTGTAATTTCACAGGGGATAAAAAAATCCAGTCCTACACAGTTCCCAAAAATGGGAGAGGAAAACTATTTGGTATAAGCTTAAACGGACTACTCCTTGGACAACTTCTTGTCAGCAAATATTCAGCTGACCTTTCCATAAGTGGAATACACTCATCTTTGTGAGGCAAAGTCAAAATATCCCATTCATTCACAGAGTCATCTCAAAATATAGTATCTTTACATGATATGCAGTAGCCTCAGCATCACTGATATGGACTTGATATGGATGCTTACGAACTCAAAAGACAAGTTCTCCCCTTGCCCTTTATCTAAATATGGTGGCAGAACAGGGTAAACCAGAATGAAGAGTCTTGTTTTGAAGGCAGAGAATGGGAAACACCAGCAGGTCAGGGGTCCTCCAATTAATCGTGAAATCCTGCTCGGCAGAGATTATGAGAATCCCTACACTAAGGAAAGGGAAATTTTCTCAAGTGGGTCTGAATTTTCCCTCTTTCTAGGGATCTCTAGTTCCTGACCTGTTACCTATGGGAGTTTGGTTTTGTTTTGATTTTTCCCTTCATTATCTTTTTGGGCAACATTGGAAAAATATATCCTCCTTGGAAGCTGGGCCACTTTCTCAGGTTGACTTCTGCCTGAACAAACTTGGGACTCAAATATAAATTTTTTAATATAAATGTATTTATTTTAATTGGAGGTTAATTACTTTACAATATTGTATTGGTTGGCCATACATCAACATGAATCCACCACAGTTACACACATGTTCCCCATCCTGAACCCGTGCACGGAGACGATCGAGTATCAATTTAATGTTCAAAGAAGCACAGTCTTTTTGAGGCTGAGCTCATTCTCTAGAAGTATGACTCTTAAAAATATCCTGTGCTTCATTTCCATTATAGTCAATGAAGAATAGTGATAATGCACATTCTTAGATTTATCTAACTTTCCCCCTTTTTTCTTGCCTCCATTTCTCACTTTTATGACTTAGTTTCAGTTAGCTCAAGTTAATACTTCTTTTTTTGGAAAGCCTTTAATTCTTTTGCCTGAAGTATTTTATCAATTGAAATGATTTACTTGATGGCATAAAGTTAGTGGTGATCCAAGACACCTTTATTCATTCAGATGTTTTAAAAGAGCTATTGCGTTAGATATCTATAGCTGCATAACACAGTACTCCAAAACTGAGTGGATTAAATATATATATATGTATATATATAAAATCTCACAGTTTCTCTGTGTCAGGAATCTGGTTCCTTGTGTTCTTTTTGTCATAATCTTTTGTAAAGGCTGGAATAAAATTATTCAGTTCAGTCGCTCAGTCGTGTCCGACCCTTTGTGATCCCACGAATCACAGCACGCCAGGCCTCCCTGTCCATCNAGAGGCTCTTTAGTTCCTCTTCACTTTCTGCCATAAGGGTGGTGTCATCTGCATATCTGAGGTTATTGAACTTCAGGAAAATATGCTATGTTCTGGAGATAAAGAGGAATATCTTTGCTCTGAAGGGATTTTGAGTTTAAAGGAAGAGATAGAAAGAAAAGAAAGTGAAGTCACGCAGTCGTGTCCGACTCTTTGTGACCCGGTGGGACCATAGCTTTCCAGACTCCTCCGTCCATGGGATTCTCCTGGCAAGAATACTGGAGTGGATTGCCATTTGTTGTGCAAATAAAAAGCCTATGAAGGTTGACAGAGCAGGCTAGGAAGGAAGCAGAGGAGAAAATGATGCCAGAGGACACTTTTAGCTCCAGAAACAAGAAGATCTAGANACTCCTCCGTCCATGGGATTCTCCTGGCAAGAATACTGGAGTGGATTGCCATTTGATGTGCAAATAAAAAGCCTATGAAGGTTGACAGAGCAGGCTAGGAAGGAAGCAGAGGAGAAAATGATGCCAGAGGACACTTTTAGCTCCAGAAACAAGAAGATCTAGAATTATCAGTAGCCCTTCTCTCCTGTTCCATCAGAGCCAGCTGTGGCCCCTTCTCAGGTGACCCGCCCATGCCCTCTTGCCCCAGGCCCCCCAGCTCACTGTCCCAGTGCAGTGGTCCCAGGGAGGCAGGGTCTCCCGACTTGGCTCCCGCAGTCAGATGAGAACCAAGAGGATGGGACCGTTGGCTGGCTGGCTGTGCAAGACCACGCAGTGAGCTCTGCTGGACATGGCAGAGCCGCTGCCGGAGAACCAGTCTGGCTCGGGGCGGGGGTGCCGAGCCCCGGGAAGGCGGGAGAGCCTGGTATGGTTGGTTTCCTTGCTTCCATCTCGTCAGCTAGAGCCTGTCTGAGCCCTGCGCTCTCACTGGCTAGGGCTCATGTTAAAGTGTTGTTAAATCTTGTGATTGGTGTCCACCTGCACTTGTGAGGGTAAACCGTGAGGGTGAATCCAGGAGATCTACTTTAGCGAGATTGAACAACGACAAGTTATAAGACGGACCAGAAGTTCAGAGGTTTGGCCGTAATAAAAAGTACATGTGAGCGTGTCAAACGTGATTAGAGCGTAAACAACAGAGATGAAAACCAAGCAGACAACTGGAAACACAGCTTCAGGAAGCTATTCGGACGTGAAGAGCAAGAGTGGGAGGAAAGTAACTGGAGCAATCCAGGGATATTGAGTCTAGATAGTTCAGAGGTGGACGGCGCTTTTATGAAAATAGGGAACTAGGCAAAAGGATACATTTTAGAAGGTTCGTTAGCCTTTTGAAAGCAAGAATCTGCTTCGCAGTTCCAGAATCTGGTACAGAGCTGAGTACTTGGTAAGTGCTCCAGAAATATTCACTTAATTAATGACATTTTTAAAATTACTTCAGCTTTAGATATATGGAGCTTTTAGTGTCACTAAAATATGCAAGTAGAGATGTCCACTTATTAGCTGCAAATCCTAGGGAGAAGTGTCATTAAGTCTCCATGATTACAGGGAACAGGGTGATGGCAAGCAGAGAAAACTCTGGAACAATCCCTTTAGTTAGAGGGGAAGAAAATTCAGAGAAAGCGTAAACACAGCAGATGGAAGAGGGGAAATGGAAAGGAAAAAGTCTCAGAAGAGAGAAAAAAATGTCTCCAAATGGAGAATTTTTAAAAGGGATTAGTTAGGCAATTCTGTGGCATGATCTTGTTAAGAACAAAAAATAATCATTTCACTTTACAATTAGAGATTAAAAACCAGTTGCATTTTTAACAATTTTGTAAATAGTGTTTACTTTTTTTCTTTATGAAACTTTAGGGACATGGAAATGAAACAGTATATATCATAAAAGTACAAAATGTCTATGATCACATCTCTTTGAAATAAGCGCTGCTAAATTTGGCACATTTCCTTAAGGTTACTTTAACTATATGGAACTAGTCAGTGGAAAATGCATCAGCTGTCAAATGCACCGTTTGGCAATATAAAATTACCTTTGTTAAGCTGTATAACGGTTTTTGCCTTAAATTCCACTTTGTCTGAAAATAGGACTGAAACTCCTGTTATTTTAATGCTTGGATTTTCCTAACAAATGATTCTTACTCCTTTTAATTTTATTATTATTTTATTTCAATAGTCTCTTGTAAGCAACACTTAATTTTTTCTTTGGCTTCTATAGATCTAGTGGCCTTTACTTTTATTGTTACGGTTTAGGTGTCTTGTCTTCTTTGTGTTTTATATACTACTTAGAGCTTGTTATTTCTCTTTTGATTTGCCTCAGGCATCAGGAAGGCATGTATTCTGGTGTTAACTATTCTCATGAGTACATCCACAGCTCTCAAGAAATGCTGCGTGTCAAAGGTTACCGAAGGCAACAATAGAATATGTGTTTGCATCATACCTCCCTTTTGATCATTTCCCCAGTCCATGTGAGAGGGAGAATGGAACACACTTTTACTCCTTTTCACTCAGCTTTCTCACATTTTAAAACTATGATGTGTATTTTGAGATCCATGTAATACTTCCCTGGTGGCTCAGCTGGTAAAGAATCTGCCTGCAGTGCAGGAGATCTGGGTTCAATCCCTGGGTTGGGAAGATCCCCTGGAAGGGAAAGGCTACCCATTCCAGTGTTCTGGAGAATTCCATGGACCATATAGTCCATGGGGTCACAAAGAGTCGGACACAACTGAGCGACTTTCACTTTCATAAAACTATTTAAATTTACTAAATATTTTCTCTTCAAGCAGCATTCTAATTTTATCCAGCTTTTAAAACTAATTGGCATTCATGTATTAGCCACAGTGGGTCTTGCTGTGGTACACAAGATCTGCGTTGTCACGTGGGGTCCCTCACCATGGCACATAGATGCTGATGGTGGTGGAGGGCTCAGCTGCTACTCAGCACACAGGATCCTGGACCCCCAGCTAGGGACTGAACCTGCGCCCCTGCACTTCCAGGCAGACCTTTGACCTCTGGATCACCAGAGATGTCCCTATCCAACTTTAAAAAAACGCTATATGCGTATAGTGGATTTACGGTATTATTCCAGTTTTTGAAGTCAGAGAGCAGGATTCTTCCAGCTCTGCTTTTTATTCTCAGAATTGCTTTAGCTCTTTGGGGTTGTTTGCGTTTCCATACAAATTAAAACATATTTTTTCTTGTTGTTGTTCCGGTTCTATTAAAAGATGTCATTGGCAATTTGATAGGGATTGCATTGAATGTGTAGATTGCCTTGGGAAGTATAGTCATTTTAACAGTATTGATTCTTCTAATCCAAGATCATGCTGTGTCTCTCCATCTGTTTGAGTCATCTTTGATTTCTTTCATCAGTGTCTTATACTTTTCAAATTACAGGTCTTCTGCCTCCTTAGGTAGGTTTATTCCTAGGTATTTTTTCCTTTTTGTTGCAATGGTGAATGGAATTTCTGATTTTTCTGTCTGATTTTACATTGTTCATGTATAGGAATGCAAGAGATTTCTGTGTATAGATTTTGTACCCTGTAATTTTAAAAGATTCATGGATTAGCTCTAGTACTTTTCTGGTAGCTTCTTTACAGTCTTCTACATATAGTATCATGTCATCTGTAAACAGTGACAGTTTGCTTCTTCTTTTCCAGTTTGAATTCTTTATTTCCTTTTCTTTTCTGATTGCCATGGCTGGGACTTCCAAAACTATGTTGCATACAAGTGACAAGAGTGGACGTCCTTGTCTGTTCCTGATCTTAGAGGGAGAGCTTTCAGCTTTTGAAGTTTTGTTTCTTCTGCATATACGGGATGATGTATCATTCTTCTTGCCTCCCAACAGTTTAGAAATTCTTTTGNGATGTCATTGGCAATTTGATAGGGATTGCATTGAATGTGTAGATTGCCTTTGGAAGTATAGTCATTTTAACAGTATTGATTCTTCTAATCCAAGATCATGCTGTGTCTCTCCATCTGTTTGAGTCATCTTTGATTTCTTTCATCAGTGTCTTATACTTTTCAAATTACAGGTCTTCTGCCTCCTTAGGTAGGTTTATTCCTAGGTATTTTTTCCTTTTTGTTGCAATGGTGAATGGAATTTCTGATTTTTCTGTCTGATTTTACATTGTTCATGTATAGGAATGCAAGAGATTTCTGTGTATAGATTTTGTACCCTGTAATTTTAAAAGATTCATGGATTAGCTCTAGTACTTTTCTGGTAGCTTCTTTACAGTCTTCTACATATAGTATCATGTCATCTGTAAACAGTGACAGTTTGCTTCTTCTTTTCCAGTTTGAATTCTTTATTTCCTTTTCTTTTCTGATTGCCATGGCTGGGACTTCCAAAACTATGTTGCATACAAGTGACAAGAGTGGACGTCCTTGTCTGTTCCTGATCTTAGAGGGAAAGCTTTCAGCTTTTGAAGTTTTGTTTCTTCTGCATATACGGGATGATGTATCATTCTTCTTGCCTCCCAACAGTTTAGAAATTCTTTTGGAAGTTCTCTTCTACTTGCTATGTATTAAAGAGAGTTTTATATAGGACTGGTGTTTCCAAAGAGCCCAGATTTACAGATGATCCTGGTGTCCCTCTTTATACGTCTGCATGCTAGTGGAAATCCTTACTGAGATCCACAGCTTGGCAGCACACCGACAGCCGGAGTGCCAGCATGGTTCCCAGGCTCCAACAGGCTTTTTCCTAACGTGGCTATATTGGAATGTGAGGAGCTTATTTTCTTATCCATTCTACCTAGATCTCTAGACTCTAAACAGTGCTGTTATCCTCAGTCTATTTGGGAAGCAGGGCCCTCCCCAGATCTGCAAGATTCTTCTACCCTTGCCCCCAGTAGAATTTCATTTGTGGTAAGTAACCTTTGTAGGATGTGATATAATCCTGCCCATCAATTTTTAAATTTGTGTGTGTGTGTGTGATCTACAGGAACTAACTGTATGTATCAGAGAGATGATAATGGGAGAGGAAAAGTGCCTTTCTCTAAGTGCTGCAAAAACCAGTACTTGTATTGATGGCTGCAAAAGACCTTGGGAGCAAATTGTGATAGAATCAGGACTCTCTGCTCCCATGTGAGCACTTCCCTCTGTTTCCATTTGAACAGTACTGGTGGGTCCTCACTTGCGTTTTGAAGTATGTCACCAAAGCTTGCCTCATAGTAGTACGGATTCTGGGCTATGCTCCACTTTTCTGCATCCTCCCTGATCATATCCCAATCAGGAATATGTTATAATTGATTAGAGTGAGAGTGTTGCTGCTCAGTCGCTCAGTCGTGCCGAACTCTTTGTGACCCCATGGATTGCAGCACACCAGGCTTCCCTGTCCTTCACTGTCTCCTGAGATTTGCTCAAACTAACATCTATTGAGTTGGTGATGCCATCCAAACATATCATTCTCTGTTCCCCCCATGTCTTCCGGCCTTCAGCCTTTCCCACCATCAGGGTCTTTTCCAGTGAGCTGGCTGTTTGCATCAGGGGACCAAAGTAATTGGAGCTTTAGCATCAGTCCTTCCAATGAATGTTTAGGGCTGATTTCTTGGCTGGTTTGGTTTTCTTGCAGTCCAAGCTGTTCTAAAGAATCTTCAGAATCACAATCCGATGGCATCAATTCTTTGGTGCTTAGGGATACTGCAAACCTAGCAGTAGTGTATTTTAAAGATTTGAATCATTTCCAGAATTTCGTCCTTTTAGCTATTATTAACGACAAATCCCAAAGAAAGACAATGCAAAAGAATGCTCAAACTACGGCACAGTTGCACTTATCTCACACACTAGTAAAGTAGTGCTCAAAATTCTCCAAGCCAGGTTTCAACAATACGTGAACCNGATTTTCTTCCAAGGAGATGTTATATACTTACAGACTTGAGACATACACAGATGGACTGAGGAAAAGCAGTAATTTTCAAATTCAGAACAAGCATGCAATTCAAACTGTTTTCAAAATTGTTTGATTAAATGGAAAATAATTGCTTTTGAAATAGCAAGTAAGAAGCCCTTTTGATTCTCTCCATTATCTTAGAAGCTGGTGTAGAATGGCAGAAGTTACATAGGAAGGCACATTTTGATTTCAGGTTGATTTCATTGTGTTTAGTTAGCAGCTGCCGTCACAAGGAGTCTAAGATAGAGGTATGGCCTGAGGAGTGTAGTGTAAAGTGTCAGAAAGTGAGCAATAGCCAAGGGGAATGTTTAATTCTTTGGAATCTAAGAAAACTGTGGAGAAATCACTATGAATGGTGAGCATCCAGAAAATAGAGGACAGAGAAAACGCAGTCTGGGAAATGAAGTCCTCTGAAGGGAAAAAAGAAGTTGGTTAGTAAACAATTCAGTCTTCTTTACTAGGAACTGAATCTGATAAAGTAAGCTTTATATATAAGTGTGCAATATTTCCCAAATCAAAATATGTTTGAAATCCCCATATCCATATGCAGTAAAGGTACATATCCAATGTAGTAAAGGTATGCACAATAATCTTATAAAAAATCTCTCTGTAATAACTGTAAAATGTAGAATTAATCTTATATAGGATTGTAATTGTAATCTTATATTTGATATGTAAAAAATCTTGGAGAAAATTAATTTTCTATGTTAATATGCATTTCAAGCTATCTCATTGATATTCATAAGAGCTTTTTTGAAGGATTCTTGAATTACTATTATATGTTATAAAAAAAATCACAGGATCAGGGATAAGAAAGAAGTGACTTCCTTGAACTTCAACCTGAACTAGTTAATAATCGCTGGCTCAGTGATTTCAGTAAAACATGAATATAGTGATGCTGTTGTGATAAGGGAGATTAAGCAAGAACTGTTTGTCTTAGTCCTTACAGGCTGCTCTAACAAAATATCACCAACTGGATAGCTTACAAATTTATTTCTCATTATTCTGGGGCTGAGAAGTTCACAATGAAGATGCTGGCAAATTCAGAAGCTGTCTTATGAGGGTTTGCTTCCTGGGTCACGATGGCCTTCTTTTTGCTCTGTTCTCACGTGGTGGAAGGGGAGAAGGGGCCGAGCTCAAGGGTCCTTTCTATAAGAGCACTGACACCATTCATGTGAGGGTCTCATCCCATGACCTAACGACCTCCCAAAGTCCCCAACTCCAAATACTATCACACTGGGGATTCAGTTTCAACATATGAGTTTTAGAGTGGTGCAAGCTTTCAGTCTATAGCAGTGCCTAACAGAAAAAACCTATCAGGGATACTTAAAACATTTCAATGGCATGTGTTTATCTGTTGTTTACTTTTGAGGCTTATATTGCTTCTGAGGATCTTATATACAGAGGAAGGGAAAGAGCTTAGTGAAAAAGGAAAAAGAAGTAGTTCACGTGTTCATGGCTCTATCTATGAGCTAAATATTGTAAGCAAAGAGCTCAGGATGGTGAGACTACATTCGATTAATGGCACCAGGGTGCTGATATTAGTCAACATGTTGCTGATTAGCAGGTTATATTATATGTGCACTAAAAGGCCCACTTGATATTTGTTGTGCAAGTTTAGGAATCCAGTTTCTATCTTTCCTCCATGACAAGTCATTTTTCTTTTCCCTTTTAGACAGGTGACCTTAAGATCACCCAGAGTTAACATTTTCTTCCAATACTGACTTCATAAGAGCTTATGAACTTGGAAAGCTGAAATCCCAATGAATTGCATTGTCTAATACAAAAGAGACTACTTGATTTCATGAGATGAGTATTGACAGGCAGTGAACTCATGTTTAGAGAAATTTAATACTTAGCGGAGACATATTTGATTTTTAAGATTGGTACAACCTAAAGTACCCACTGGAATGTGTGCTTTGAATGTCCTCTTGAGTTCTGTGTTTGAATAAATTTCCCTGTAGGATATAGCTAGATTTTTTGTTTGTGTTGTTTTAAATGTTGGAGAGCGTCTCTAAACTGTTTTTATACTCAACAAGTTTTATCAGCTGCTTAACTCTACCCCTAAGTCAGGATAATAAAATCACATCAGTATAAAGAAGAACATTTCAAATAATCAGCTACAGCAATTGTTTATTAGTTTGGTGATATGGAACTTGAAAAGCAGGATGCTAGAACATAATCTAGTTTTGCCAACTTAGAATTTATGTTAAACAGCTCTTGAAGATGTAGTCACAATTTGGGTTATATAACAATTATCCATTAACAAATGGATTTTTAAAGGGCTATAGACACATGTAGTCAGTGATATATAGCTGTATTTTTCCACATTTATTTTATAAGTGAAAGGATATAGAACAAAAATAATATAGTTATTACTTACTATAAATTTACAATATGCCAGATATTGTGCTACGTTCTTTATGGATATTATTCACTTCGCATTCAACACATCCCTTTAAGACATGCAAGGCACTATTCCTGTTTTATAAAACATTAAGCCTAGATCACAAAATGAGTTTTTCAGTCACACAACCATTAAGTAGCAGAGCTGTATGCAAACTCGATCCACTGTCTATGGATTCTTAGGATTATCAGTGTTGCTCCCCGTAATGCATATCATCTTACTCTTCACCTCTCACATTTTTATTGGCTTGAAAACTGAGAACTAAATAAGTTCTTTAGTCACATCACAAATCAGACAACTTACACAGAAATGTCTTTATGATTAGAGCCAAATCCTTCTGATTTTCAAAAGAGTATATCATTCTTTTGACCCTGAGTCATTTATGTCAGTTGGTGTAAATGCACATTTTGGACAGTAAAATCAATTATACTCTGAACAATTGTTAGACAGTAGTGGCAAAAATGTTATTAACCCAGTATTTACAAAAACAGAAAAAGAGTACTCCTCATATATAATATTTTAGGAAGTAATCTCTGTTGTGGAAGAATAAAACTACTCATTTAGGAATTAAGAATTAAGTGCACCTAAGAAAAGATTTAAGGAAAAGTAAATTACATATCTCATTTAATTTGTGTCAGCTAAGATTAACAATGCAACATCTTAATAAGTAATTACAATGGAAATTTGTAGGCTAAAGGTGTTTTCTATAAATAATACGTTGAAGTCAATTAGCATCCCTAATGAAATATATAGAGCAATTCTAAGTGACATGAATTGAAATGTGTAAAAGCAGGGAAATGTAAATTTTCAAGGAGCGACATAATACATTTACTTTGGAACCATACCAAAGCTTTCACCTCCTGTGAGCAACATCTAAAATCATGTCAGAATCAAATTAGCTATTTTGTCTTTAAATGGGTTTTTCTTTATAGAAACGGCTTTAGAAGAATGAACTTCTATAAATTGTTAAAGTTTCTAGTAACTAGGAGGCTTGTGCCAAAATTCACATTAGGGACGATTCGAGAATAAGAATGAGTATTGGAATAGAATGAAGAGAATATTTGTGTATAAGCAGCCAAGTGTGTAATGGGAGCAATGAATTAAGAGAAAACTTTCCAAGGGTATTGATCTACCTTCATAAGAAAACAGGTGTTTTTCAGTTCTTCTTTTCTTGAATTTCATAAGAGTTCAGGTAAAAGATACATAGATAGTGGACCATAAAGCAAATATATCCATAAAATCTTAATATACAGTACCTATTCTCAGAACTAGGCTTTCCATGTGGTGCTAGTGGTAAAGATGCCAATCCAGGAGGCTTAAGAGAGGAGGTTCTGTCCCTGGGTCAGNGAATTTCATAAGAGTTCAGGTAAAAGATACATAGATAGTGGACCATAAAGCAAATATATCCATAAAATCTTAATATACAGTACCTATTCTCAGAACTAGGCTTTCCATGTGGTGCTAGTGGTAAAGATGCCAATCCAGGAGGCTTAAGAGAGGAGGTTCTGTCCCTGGGTCAGGAAGATTCCCTGGAGGAGGGCAAGGCAACCCACTCCAGTGTTCTTGCCTGGAGAATCCCCATGGACAGAGGAGCCCTGGCGGGCTACAGTCCATGGGATAGCAAAGAATCGGACATGACTGAGTGACTTAGCACAGACATATTCATTCTCAGAACTAAGGGAATGCATGGTACACCATGCTGAGCCTTTTGAGGAGGGGGGAGGGGTAGAAGAGAGGACCAGGGGGAGGGAGGGGAGGATGGAGGAAGTCCGGGGGTGAGGAGGTGGAGAAGGGATGAAGGAAGGAGGGCCAGGGGAGAGGGGAAAGGAACAGAACACATCTTAAAATATTAGGGCTTCTTCATCTATTTACATACGGTGCAATACTTTCAGTAAGTTTCCTTTGCTTTTTTATTTACAATTAGCTTTTACAAAGAAGAATTTTAATTTTTGACTTGTTAGAGTGTGTGAGTAAAACTCAGGGCTATAAAGATAAAAATGGAACAATGGACTTGAACCACTAAAGGGATGTGTGTAGAGGAATTAAGATCCTGTAATTAGAGAAAAGGAAGACAAAATGACCTGAAATAATGTCGTCAAGATTGCTGGGAGAAATATCAATCACCTCAGATATGCAGATGACACCACCCTTATGGCAGAAAGTNGAATATACTGTCTTGGTTGGTCATAACTTTTCTTCCAAGGAGTAAGCGTCTTTTAATTTCATGGCTGCAATCACCATCTGCAGTGATTTTGGAGCCCAGAAAAATAAAGTCTGACACTGTTTCCACTGTTTCCCCATCTATTTCCCGTGAAGTGATGGGACCGGATGCCGTAGGTACCAATAATAACATGCAATGTTAGCAGACACTCAGGCAAATGCCACAGTCATAGTCTATGTATGGATGTTCTAAATTTTACCCTAGATTTATTTCTGGTTAAAATCTTAGTGGTTATTTTATTTGCTCTCTTTCATCTAACTTATACCATAGTGTTTATAAATAGAATAGTTTAAATTATTTTAAAATGTATTTACTGATTGGCTCTTTCTGCATTTTTTTTTTTTTTATTTACACTTTGGAAAATGGCTCATTTCTTCATACTTACTTCTGTCTTTGCATATTGATTAGTCACCTTCATTTCAGTAAAATCACTATGTCTGATATTAACACTGGGTAGAATTGACACTTTTTGTGGATTAACTGCTTTTATTAAAATCAGAAGGGTCCTAGAGATAGTGGTTAGAATGTCAATCAAAATTTTTTTTTAATGCAGTTGATTTAGTGCCACTAACGGTGCTTTGAAGTTGTCTCTCTGTACTCTAGGTGTCAGACCCTTTAGTTTCATTTTTTCTCTTTTCATCTAGTGAATTGTGTATTGGCATTAGGTATTAATATTACTGAGAGTATTACAGGCTGAACGTTAAAATACTTACCTAAGGGGCCATTTGAATTGGCCCTAATTAGTTTTCTCATTCTCTACAGTGCTCACTTCATATTCTTTGGGATATTCAGGATGTAACTCACATCATATACTTAATGAAACTTGCATATACATGAGATGCCTTAGGTGATATTTATTTTACTAGGAGATGTGCCTGGGAAGACAGCCTCTTCAGCTGTTAAGGTAAAATCCTGTAACTGGGGAGGAGTACTATGGCTGGACACAGCTTTCATGTGTACAGTTTCTACTTAGTTAGGAATGTCGGGGAGGCGTAGCTGAGAATGTCAGGGATTAATTTATAGAGGTTGTGGCACATGCGTGTCGATTAGTCTTGAAAACTAGCCACTCATCATGAAGAGAAGTGAAGTGAAGTCACTCAGTCGTGTCTGAGTCTTTGCGATCCCATGAACTGCAGCCAGCCACGGTCCTCTGTCCATGGAATTTTCCAAGCAAGAGTACTGGAGTGGGTTGCCATTTCCTTCTCCAGGGGATCTTCCCAACCCAGGGATTGAACCCGGGTCTCCCGCATTGCAGGCAGATACTTTCCTGCCTGAGCCACCAGGCCACTCATCCTAATGAACAATATTTTGCTGAAGGGGCAATAAAGAATGCTTATTTATTTTCAAATACCAAATATAGAGCCAGTTGTCAATTAACTGTATTAATGGCAGGCATAGAACATTAAAAAGTCCCAGCATTATTTTGACAAATAATTGAAATTTGTCCTTTATTATTTATTCCACTGCAAGAAGAAAAATTGAGTGGCTTGAATTGCACATTTTTAGTTCCTCTGAATTTCCCAATGCTAACGAAGGGAAAATGGACCACAGTCACTCAGTACAAAGGAGGAGAAGTCAATGGCCTGGATAATTTACAAACTGTATGATCAGTTCTTAAATAATCAAACATTCACTGTCTCCTCTGAAAACAGATAAAAGGAAAAATAATATTTGTGTTAAATAATGAAGCCAGAAAGTACATTTTATGATGTATTTATTTTGTAACTTTTGTCGGTTTTACTAATTGTCTTTAAAGTTAGCCACATTGAACTTACAAAAATTTTGTAATAATTTTTCAAAGCAGGTCACATATAAAGGAAAGGACTCTGGCATGGGAAGTTCTGAATTGTCGTCCCAGGGAACACTAATGTGATAACTTACTTTAAGTCTTTCAAGTAAACTTAACCTATTGAATATAAGTTCTGTATAAATCATACAATTTATTGAAGTTAGATACACATACAATTAAATTATTTCTCTAGAAGAACGTGTAAGTTGTTTTAGAGGAAAAAAATGTATATAAATACATGTAGTATGTTACTATAAAGCAATACACTAAGGAGCAACAAAAATTACTAATTGCTCATTACTTTGTAGAAGGAGAAAGCTGTCAATTTTTCAAGGAAGAAGCAGTAACTAAAATGTCCCTTATGAGAAGTATTAAAAGGTAGGCATCACGAAGAGGGACAATGAAAGCAAAATTACAAAATGATGATAATGGAGGAAGAAATCGGAAAGCATGCTCAAGGACTAGCATACATTACAGCTTAAAGATAAAAGCTCTGAAGTCATGAATTTTTGAAATTTGTCTTTGGCTGTGTTGGGTGGTCCTTGCTTTGCAGAGGCTTTCTAGTTGTGGCAAGCAGGTGAGCGGACGCTCCTCTTGGTGGGGGGATGTGGGCTTCCCATTGCAGTAGCTTCTCTTTTTATTTTATTTTATTTATTTCTTCTCTTATTGTGGAGCACAGGCTCTAGGTATGTAGGCTTCAGAGTCGCTGTGATCTGGCTCATTGGTTGCAGTGTGTGGGTTTAGTTGCTCTATGGCATGTGGGATCTTCCTGGATCAGGGGTCAAACCATGTCCCCTGCATCACCAGGAAAGTCCTAAAAATCTTTTTTAAAGACCACTTACCAAATGAAGTCTACTAAGTTTATTAAAAAAAAAAAACTGAAGTAATGAAACTAAAGGTGAAAGGTGGAAGTTAAGTCACTCAGTCGTGTCCAACTCTTTGCGACCCCATGGACTGTAGCCCACCAGGCTCCTCTTTATGGGATTTTCCAGGCAAGAATACTGGAGTGGGTTGCCATTCTATTCTCCAGGTGATCTTCCCCACCCAGGGATCGAACCTGGGTCTCCCGCACTGCAGGCAGACTCTTCACCATCTGCTGAGCCAACAGGGAAGCCCCCAGTGAAACTGAAGTAGGAAAAAAAAAAAAAAACAATTGGAGCCAACTCATACAGGGCTTTCATTACCATAGACTTTAATGGGAAATGACTTTTTTTAAAGTTTTATTTTATATTGAGATATAGTTGATGTTGTGTTAGTTTCAGGGGCATAGCAAAGTGATCCAGTTATAATATGCATATATCTATTCTTCCTCAGATGCTTTTCCCATTTCGGTTATCACAGTAGTGAGCAGAGTTCCCTGTCCTTTGAAGTAGATCCCTGTTGGGCATCTATTTTCAATACGCATGCTCGGTCGCTCAGTTGTGTCCAGAGTTTTGTGACCCCCACGGACTGTAGCTCACCAGGCTCCTCTGTTCATGGAATTTCCAAGGCAAGAATACTGGAGACGGTTGCCATTTCCTCCTCCAGAGGATCTTCCCAACCCAGAGATCCAACCTGCGTCTCCTACGTCTCCCGCATTGGCAGGCGGATTCCACCGCTGCACCAGCAGGCAGTGTGTATACGTCAATCCCAGACTCAGTCTGTCTCCTCCCACCCTTCCTCCCTGGTAACCATAAGTTAGTTTTCAAAGTGTGTGGTCTGTTTCTGTTTTGTAAATAAGTTCATTTGTGTCATTGTTTTTAATCGCTCATATAAGTGAGATCATATATTTGTCTGACTTGCTTCACTTAGTACGATAATCTACAGGTCCATCCAGGTTGCAGCAAGTGGCATTATTTCATCCTATTTAATGGCTCGTGTCATATTCCATTCTATACACACATCACATCTTCTTTACCTATTCCTCTGTCGATGGATATTTAGGTGGCTTTCATGTCCTGACTATCGTAAACAGTGCTGCAAAGAACACTGGGGTACATGTGTCCTTTCAAATTGTTTTTCTCTGGATACATGCTCAGAAGTGGTGTTGCTGGATCCTACGGTAGCTCAGGTTTTAGTTTCTTAAAAATCTTCATGCTGTTCTCCATAGTGGCTGTACCAATTTACATTCCCACCAGGGCTAGGAGGGTTCCATTTTCTCCTCACCCTCTCCAGCGTTTACTGTTTGTAGACTTTTTAATAACCATTTTGACTGTGTGACGTGATAGCTCACTGTACTTTTGATTTGCACTTCTCTGATAATTAGCAACGTTAAGCATCTTTTCATTTGCCCTTTGGCCACCTGTATGTCATCTTTGGAGAAATGTCTATTTAGATATTTTTCCCATTTGTCGATCAGGGTGTTTATTATTTTTTTTTTTTTTAATTTAAGCCACATGAGCTGTTTGTAAATTGGGGGGATTAATCCCTTGTTGGTTGCATTGTTTGCAAATATTTTCTCCCAATCTGTGGGTTGTCTCTTCATTTTGTTTGTGGATTCCTGTGCTGTGAAAAAGGTTTTGAGTTTAAATAGGTCCCATTTCTTTATTTTTGTTTTTATTTCTGTTACTCTAGAAGTTGGATCCAAAAAGATACAGTTGGGATTTATGTTAGAGTGTTCTGCCTATCTTTTCTGCTAAGTGTTTTATAGTTTCCAGTCTTACTTTTAGGTTTTTAATGCATTTTGAGTTTACTTTTGTGTATGGTGTTAAAGAGTGTTCTGATTTCTTTCTTTCTTTCTTTTTTTTATGCAGCTGTCCACGGTTCCCAGTTTATTTAGGGAAAATCTTGTCCTTTCTCTGTTGTGTAATCTTGTCTCCCTTGTTGTAGACAAATTGACGATACGTAGATTTATTACTGGGCTTTCTGCCCGGTTCCGTTGATCTATATTTCTATTTTTTGTGCCAGTACCATATTATTTTGATTACTGCAACTTTGTAGCATAGTCTGAAGTCTTGGCATGCTGTGGTCCATGGGGTCAAGAGTCAGACACGACTGAGCGACTGAACCAAACTGAGCAGGATGGCAACTAAGACAAAGAAACAGTGCCTTCCTTACGCCATTCCCCAGATAATCGCATGCAGAATGCAGTTACAGTGTGCTATCTACATGATATAAAAATGAACACCAAGCAAAGGGTAGTGTAGAAGGTAAGAATGTTCCTAGAAAACAATCTGAGTATCTTCATGATTTTTAGGTAAGCAATGTTTTCTTAAGTGTGACACAGAAATACTGAGTATAAAGGAAAACCTTAATATTATGCCACATTGAATATAAGAATTATGTTGATCTAAAGACAATAGTAAAAGGGAATGGCTAACCAACAATTGATTATTTTCAATACATACCACCAAGAGATTTTATACAAAGAATATATAAACAATTCCTTTAATAGGAAAATGTAGGTAACCCAAGAGAGTTACAGCCTGGCATATTGAACAGTGCCATCATAAAAAGAGATACCCAAATGGCTATTAAATGTATGATAAATTTCTCAACTTTTCCGTCAGATGAAAATGCACATTATAAGCAAACAGTGCTTGCCATTATAGGTAAAATATATTAAAAAAATAAGACAGTGTGGGAGTGTAAATTTAAAAACACATTGGCATAGTCATTTGTTATTATCTATTAAAATTGATATGTGTAGTCTGCTGCTGCTGCTGCTACTGCGTCGCTTCAGTCGTGTCTGACTCTGTGGGACCCCATAGGTGGCAGCCCCCCAGGCTCCCCCGTCCCTGAGATTCTCCAGGCAAGAACACTGGAGTGGGGTGCCATTTCCTTCTCCAATGCATGAAAGTGAAAAGTGAAAGTAAACTTGCTCAGTCCTGTCCGACTCTTAGCAACCCCATGGACTGCAGCCTACCAGGCTCCTCTATCCAAGGGATTTTCTAGTCAAGAGTACAGGAGTGTACTCTATGACCCACCAATTCCGTCCCAAGTTATCAAGGTATACATACAACCAGCAAAATTTCAAGCAGTATTTCCAAATACATGCAGAAGAAAGTTCATGATATAACCTGTATTATAACACCAAATTCCCATCGACTTAGATGGCAGCTACACAGATTCCTGTGCTTTGTGATCATAAATGGGCTATATTCTTATTTTGGTGTCCTCCTTTCTGAGTAAACACTATACTGCAAAAAGTGTTAATAAAATAGCAAACAAAATTATGACTTATAATGTTTCTAATTTTCTTCTTACTAAGTTATTAACCTGATAATAGCACACACAAAATGACTGCTGCCTTTCTGGTCTATTGTCTTCATGAAGATGAATAGGTAAAAGAAATAACGTTGCTCAGAGAGTACACAGGTCTACAAAACTATGAATAAAAGGCTACATGTTCAAGGCATAGAAGTTAGAAGAATGAATAGAAGAGAAAGAAAGAAGAGTTAAACAAGGTTTCTCTATTATTTGCAAAATATACACACAGAAAGTGTCTTACTCCTTCAAAAATTATGCTTTCTGTAAAAAAATACTCTCAAAGTATGTTTTCTATCTTCTCATTTTATCTTCCTGAGATCTCATCGTTTAAAGTGAACCTTGGCTCTTGTGATATCCAGATAGTTCTGATACACTTGACTTCATTCTGCAAGAGAGATCACTCTTCTAATTAGAAAATGCAGCCTGTATTCTGAGTTAATATCCGGTAGGATTTAGCTGGTGCCTAATGTTCAAATGCTGCTGGAGCAGTCTTGTGCCTTAAACTCTTCAGGATCTTTACTCCAAAAGTTGCCTATTAACTTAGTGCTTTCACTATTTTGAGTTTTAAAGAAAAAATAATAGGGGACAAAAGATTAACTGTCTGAAGTATTAGTGATACTTTAAGATACTATTATAAGATTGACTATTTCCAAACTTGATTGTATGAAGAGGTTTAGGTGATACCTACTGACTTCACACTGAAAAGGTCTTCCTACTCAAAAACACTCTTACGCTTGTGAGTAACATAGTAAACTCCCAACAATATGAAATATATTCCATTAAGTTAGAGATTTTTCTCTAGGAGGATGTCATTTTGATACACTTCTTTCAGGGGCAAGATATCCTGACCCCATTAGCTGGGATTTATTGATTAAATTATTATATTCATTTCCTGGGGCTGTTGTAACAAATTATCCCAACCTAGTGGTGTATAACAGAAAGAAATTATTATTCTCCATATCTGGAGTTCAGAGGTTTGAAATTAAGATGTAGAAAGGGTTGCATCCATTTGAGGCTCTCTAATAGATTCCATCGGAGAAGGCAATGGCACCCCACTCCAGTACTGTTGCCTGGAAAATCCCATGGATGGAGGAGCCTGGTAGGCTGCAGTCCATGGGGTCGCTGAGGGTTGGACATGACTGAGTGACTTCTCTTTCACTTTTCACTCTCATGCATTGGAGAAGGAAATGGCAACCCACTCCAGTGTTCTTACCTGGAGAATCCCAGGGATGGAGGAGCCTGGTGGGCTGCCGTCTATGGGGTCACACAGAGTCGGACACGACTGAAGCGACTTAGCAGTAGATTCCATTCCTTGCCTTTTGCAGCTTTGATTATTCCTGCTGTTCCTTTCTCTGAACTGAGTCATTCTAAATTCTGCATTCATTTGTTCAGTTCAGTTTGGTTTCTCAGTCACGTCTGACTCTTTGAGACATCATGAACTACAACATTCCAGGCTTCCCTGTCCATCCCTAACTTCCACAATTGCTCAAATTTATGTACAAACTCAGTCTGACTTACCATCCAACCATCTCTTCTTTTGTCGTCCCCTTCTCCTCCTACCTTCAATCTTTCCCAGCATCAGGGTCTTTTCCAATGAGTCTCTTCTTCCCATCAGGTTCCAAAGTATTGGAATTTCAACTTCAGCATCATTCCTTCCAGAAAACACCCAGGGCTGATCTCCTTCAGAATGGATTGCTTTGATCTCCTTGCAGTCCAAGGGACTCTCAAGAGTCTTCTCCAACACCACAGTTCAAAAGCATCAGTTCTTCGGCACTGAGCTTTCTTTATAGTCCAACTCTCACATCCATACATGACCACTGGAGAAACCATAGCTTTGACTAGATGAACCTTTGTCTTCATTTGTATGTAGTGTTGAATCTCTGTCCATTTCTCTCTTATAGGGACACTTGCTATGGTCTTTAAGGCCCACTCAGGTAAACTAGGATAACTTCCTATATCCAGAGTTTTAATTGAATCATATCTGCAATGACATTTTTCTTTAAAATGATATTTACAGATCCTAGGTATTGAAGGCAATGGCAACCAACTCCAGTACTCTTGCCTGGTAAATCCCATGGACGGAGGAGCTTGGTAGGCTGCAGTCCATGGGATCGCTGAGGGTTGAACATGACTGAGCGACTTCACTTTCACTTTTCACTTTCATGTATTGGAGAAGGAAATGGCAACCCACTCCAGTGTTCTTGCCTGGAGAATCCCAGGGACAGGGGAGCCTGGTGGGCTGTCGTCTATGGGGTCGCACAGAGTCGGACACGACTGAAGTGACTTAACACCAGCAGCAGCAGGGATTGAAACCTGATGCCTTTGAGAAGCCTTTATTCAGCTTCTTGTCTATTTAAGAGATTTCTACTGTAGGTAAGAAAGCAAAACATTTGCAGTTATATTTTGATAGGAAAAATGGGGGAATGGTTCAAAGGTTAGACTCTCTCTTGGGAAGTGGTGGTTGAAACCACCATGAACATTAAGATGACGGAAAAGAAAGATCCTAAAATGAGATATATGATAATGATATAACACTGTTTTAGCATTTAGTGGAAGCCTGGCACTGTCTTTGAAACCAGAAGGTAAGACTGTTTTTTTTTTTTTTTTTTTTTTGTAGAAGGAATTAGACAGATATCACTCTGTTCTGGTTATAGTTCTGCACTTTCCCTGATTCCAGTGAAACAGTGGAAATACAAAGTGAGCATAGGTAATTGATATATACCTTAGTATTAGCTACAGTATAATGCAGTGTAATTTAGCAAATGGATACTTGAGGAATTTTAAATT
This sequence comes from Neotragus moschatus, assembly GCA_006410615.1. Taxonomy (NCBI): domain Eukaryota; kingdom Metazoa; phylum Chordata; class Mammalia; order Artiodactyla; family Bovidae; genus Neotragus; species Neotragus moschatus. The sequence continues at coordinate 923,180 of SJYA01001053.1, read as the reverse complement.
TGGCTCGGGATCAGTGATACATTATATACGGTAGGAAGTGTGTTTATGTGCTCAGTTGCTTCAGTCATGTCTGACGCTTTCTGATCTTATGGAGTGTAGCCTTCCTGGCTCCTCTGTCCATGGATTTCTTCAGGCACAAATACTGGAGTGGGTTGCCATGCCCTCCGACAGGGGGATCTTCCTGACCCAGGGACCGAAACTACATCTCTTGTATCTCCTGCATTGTAGACAAATTCTTTACCCACAGAGCCACCTGGGAAGCCCATGGAAGGAAGCAATTCCATGCAAATTTACAATTCTAGTTTACTGTTTTATTTGAATACTCATGCAGCTTTTATTTGCTTCTATGCTCCTGTGTAACATTCTGAGTATGCTGTATCTCGTTCAGTAGAGCCAGCTGCCTTCAGTGTTATAACAGAAATATTTAATGCGTATCCTATCAGTTGGGCTGCACCATGCAGGGGGCCCACAAGACCAAGTAAAGGGCTAGGGGTCAACAGCAGAGCCATCAGTGGTTTAATGGCCGAGGAAGCCTGAGTGTCTAAAGCAAGGTTTTGGAGCAATACTCCCCTGCACGCTGCAGAAGGTGGGCAGGGCACGGGGGCAGCCTGCGCTCGGGGGCAGGGAGCAGGGAAGGTAACCAGTTATATGCGAATCGATGTCAGGTTAGCTCATCGTTTTCTTGGGAAACCAGAAGGGGGACACGATCTATCATAGTGGCTGAAGTTAGACCAGTCATTAGTTGGGCCCTGGAGCAAGTATGCAAAAGATTAGTTAGGTGAGTAGGATATAGATGGAGGCACTGGGGTATAGAGAGAGCAAGAGAACAGCCATCTTGAGTGGCTTGATCATACCCTATCCGTATGAAAAGTGTGGGTAGATAATATATGCAACTAAGAAACATCACACTTATGAAACTTCCAGGGTGATTTTTTTTTTCCAGACCAGTGGCCATCTGCTTGGCTTTTTTACTTATTGTAACATGAAATTCGAAGGGGAGACAACTGGAAAATGACCATGCCACTAAGGCTATCAGCTTTGGACGTTTTGAAAGTCGATAATTTCTTTTTTGTTGTCACTCCTTTGATGGACAGTTTGCCTTATTTCCCCTTAATGGTTGTGATATAACAGTCATCAAACCACTCTCTCAGTTTTCTTACCTACTGTGAAATGCAAAAAAAAAAAAAAAAAAAAAAAAAAATGATGAGCCAGGCTATACAGAGCTCCAGAGATTGAGACAGAGTGGTAATTTCCCACTGCAGTCCTCATTTAGTTACTAAGATATATAACTTCAGAAAATATGGCGTTTCCTCAGAACTCCCCATCTTAGAATGGCAGCCAAGACCTGTGTAATTTACTAGAGTCAACTTTCCACACTTAATGATTTCAGTTCTTTAAATTTATGAGACAATTTATGATAAGGATATTTCTCTTTAAGCAGCTGAACAGTAAAATACGACGAGATGAGAGTCATACTTTTTAATATATTTGTTCATGACCTTTTGCCAGGAGTATTTCGGTAGCCTCCCGAATGGTCTCTGGCTACCATTCTACTTATACACCTGCCCTGTATCACAGAGCAATGCCAATCTGCGCTCACTGTAATAATTCTAAACCTATATATGTATGTTGTGAATATAGAATTAAACACTGATTTATTAAGTCATCAGATTATTAGTACATCAAGCAACACCGACTTAATAGACATGAATTTGAGCAAATTCTGGGATATGGTGAAGGACAGGGGAGCCTAGTGTGCTGCAGTCCATAGGGCGGCAAAGAGTCGGACACGGCTGAGAGACTGAACAAGCAAAACGGAAGATGCGCACCATTTTGACTTACGCATTTGACTTGTGTATTGTACACAGGATGGGCACGTAGTTATAGCATAAGATTGAAAGTGAAAAGCATGATGAGGAAAATAAAAATAAATTCTAAGGCATTTAGAAGAGGGAGAGATTGTTTCCTAATATGGGGGAAAATGTCAGTCTGGAGGAACTACTTGAGCTGAGACATGACATCAGAGTGAGATTTGTACACAAAGAGTTAGGAGCTACAGAGAACAAAGACGAGCTTTGAACTTAATTTGTTAAAGAACTTTTTAACTATTGGCACATTTTAACTGAAGGTATTCCACTTACTTTTAAAATAAGATGATATTTCTGAAAAATAACTCTTCATGGTCAGGGGATGGTATATAAAGGGGGAGCAATGAATTATACCCTGTTAGTCATTGTGATTATTATTATTCAAACTTATTACAGTAATGAGTATCTACATTAAGAAATTACCCATTAAAATGCAGAGGAATTAGAATTTTTTTTTAAGTAAAATTAACAAGATTGGTGAGCAGTTATATCTAGAATGATGAAAATGAAAGCAGAAGGCAAAGTAGTTTTCTGTATTGGTGGATGTGATGAGTGGTAATGACATTTTCTGACAAACAAAATTAAAGGGGAGGTTTGTGGCAGAAGAAAGAGCAGAGCAAGATCTGAAAACACTGAAAACTCTAATTTGGTAGCCTTTCAGGCAGATGTCCTTTAAATACATTTTTTTCCAGCTTTTAATTAGAGAAGACCTTGAGTGTTGCCTTGGGATGGAGTGAAGAGGGAAGGTTCCTTCTGATACTACCTTAGCTTTTACAGCCCACTTAAAAGAATGAATTTTGTAGTTAGCAGGACATATCCACCTCAGGAGGCACCTACAAATATCAGTTACTACTAAAAACGCATCTTCATTAGCAATCTTGCCTCAATTCTCAAATGTTTTATTCAGTTATCACGTCCAATCATAGAATTTTAGACACAGTTACCCATGGTATTATATTTACAGAGATGTTTCTTATCCCCTGTAGGCTAGTGATTGGATTCCTGGAAGCTGCTGGGCAGGCTGGACATTTAAAACAGACATAGGTAAGAAATTATATACTCTGGTGGTTGTGTGTGTGTGTGTGTGTGTGTGTGTGTGTTTGTTTAAGTTGTAAAGGCTTGACAATGGAGATAGCCAGTCTGGAAATAAAGAAGTAGGAGATAATGTAAAAGCGTTCATGGTGTTGAGAGTTAAAACCATTTTTGTTGATGTGTCGGTGCAGTGAAGTGAAATGAAAGTCACTCAATCATTCCACCTCTTTGTGACCCCAGGGACTATACAGTCCATGGAATTATCCAGGCCAGAATACTGGAGGGGGTAGCCTTTCCCTTCTCCAGGAGATCTTCCCAACCCCGGGATTGAACCCAGGTTTCCTGCATTGCAGGTGGATTTTTACCAGTTGAGCTATCAGGAAAGCCCGATTTGTTGTTGGTAAGATAAGATAAAATATAGAAAATTATTTTAAGATTAAAAGACTTGAGGATACTAAGATTTCAGAGATGGAAAATGGAAGGACAATTGGGAAATAAAACTGAAAAACAGGTGAGAAATGGAAATTAAATATTTGGTGTTGAGTATGCTATTATGTATATAGAAATAGAAATGTAACGTTATACACATGAAACTTACATGATGGTGTAAACCAATGTTACCACAATAAAAATACATAAATAAATAAGCAGGATAAGTTTTGGGTTCTTACATTCCAAAGTTAAAAAATAAACTGAAAAGTACTAGCCTGAATTGTGGAAGGGGTTAGCAAGATTATATAAGGTTTAAGACTGGGAAAAAGACAAACATTGTAAGACTACAGTGGTAAACAGTGTGGGAAGTTGAGGAGAAGTTTTTAGACAAAGACACAGAGGAAATCATCAAAGCTAATAACTAGGATAACCTGGGGAGAAATTTCAGTAGAATTGTTTATTTAAGACACCTAGGAAGGACTGCGGGAAGGCAAATAATACAGATCAATTGATAGAAAATTATTTTTCAAAGTTTGGAGGTAAAATGAATAAGGCAAATTATTTAATAGGGACAAGATTTAGAGAGTATTTTGTCAGTAGTAAGATTCAGTTTTGTTTATAGGATTAGGAGAAGGAGTAGGAAGGTAGAGACCAAGAACACGGGAAATTTTTTTTTTTTTTTTTGATATGGAAATCTGAGGAAGTCTACACCAACAAAACAGGAAAGCTAATATTAAAGGAATTTGTTTTGCATATCTAGAGTTCTTTTAGTTAAATAACAATTGATGCTAGTAATTAAAGATAGATAAGAGTAGGCTATTTCTCTACAGTCTTACTTTCATGTTATTAAGACCAAGGCCACATTCTACTGCACATTTATTTATTAGCAAATTCAAAACAGTCATTCAAGCTATTTAGCAACTTTGGTGAATTTTCAGTTTTCTGTTTTTTAAGATGTTTGATTCCAGTTTGTAAGAAAGTTTCACTAAAGACATACATAAACATAGTCTAAAATTAACATTCTTTTATTGTGCATTAGACAACTAAATTACTCACCTAGATGACTGGATACAGGAATATTAGGGATTAATTCTAAAGTGTTTCTATGTTCTCAATAATTTATTTTAACATAATTCAACATATACAAGTATAATATTCATATACATGTGTATATACACATATTTATAAAATTTAGTTTCCATTTCATCTCTATATACAGTTTTCCTGAGCCATATTCCATGAGTGATCAGCTACTATTTTTTAATAAGGGAATTTCCAGAGCGTCTGTTATCTATGTCGACATTTTTTGCCTTTTAAAATAAAATAAAATGCTAGAAATTGTGATTGTTGCAAGTTTGTTGTCGTTCAGTCGCTCAGTCGTGTCCAACTCTAGTGGCCTATTGCTGCTCGTGTTGAGTGTGGAACTGTTAACATGGCATCTTGGAATAATTAGTGATATTCAGGGTATGTGCATCAGATACTCCCCACCCCACAGGGCCAGGTTGTAAGCGTCCTGAAACATCTGGTGCCCGCAGCTTGAGTCCTAAATGTGCCTGCGCCGCTGTTTAGAAGAATTTCTGGCTCCCTGAAGCTTGCTATGCAATGTAATGGAGTTCTTCCTCTGGAATACTGTCTGATCTGACTCAAGAGAACCTTTCATGACAAGAGTTGATCAGAGAACATAAAAAAAAGAGACTGAAAAGTAATAAAGCTGGCGGAATATAAACTGCTTGTGTCTCCTTGCTGAGGAGTGATTGTTTAATAAATGTCGGTATGTGTGACAGAATTTGCTTTGAGGCATGCTTTCATTACAGCATAGTTGGGAAGTTATAGTAAACTAGTGGAATCTTGCCTGTTTCAAAGTTCTCCAGTGTCTGCACGAGGCATGACTTGATTAGCACAGTTTGTCATAGAAATCATTCCTATTTTGCAAGGATGGGAAGTGTCTCTAAAATATTCAGCCTGTCCACTATGTTGACCACCATTAGTTACATGACTGACCATCCATTTGTTTAGGCTTCTAGTAATTCAGCAAAGCCTCTTGCGTTGATAGGAACTAAAGATAACTGACCTTCTGATAAGAAGGATAACTAAAAATATTTGTTGTGTGAATTCTTGATTAACACAAATGACTGCACATAAGATTTAAGTGCAAATCATTGACATATTAATATATATATTATATCATGCTGCCTCTGCTGAAATGTTTTACAGTGAATTACAGATATCTTAACAATATAATTTGCCTTTTAAGTAAGATGTTCATGAGCAGTATAGCCTTACATGAGCACATGACAATCTGGATAGACCTAAATGGATTCCTAGGTTCTTGCCTTTCATAGAATTGATATTGATAGGTTTGACAGCATCCATAGATATATCTAATAACAGTGGTTCTCTCCATTGTTACTGGGAGGTGCTTGGAAACATGAATGGGGGCTTGAGTATTATGATGTAAGTCATAATGATGGCAGAGTTCTACTGGAAGCCTAAATTCTACAGTGTTTAAGGAATAGTGTCTAAAGAATACAAGGAAATCATCCCACCCGAGATACTAGTTGCACTCCTATTGAAAAAACCTCCAGACCAAGCAATATAATTTCTGCCATAATTTTCTCTTGTTATGAATTTTAGTACATTATAATGACTATTCAGAGACGGCAATGGTACCCCATTCCAGTACTCTTGCCTGGAAAATCCCATGGACGGAGGACCCTGGAAGGCTGCAGTCCATGGGGTCACTGAGAGTTGTACACGACTCAGTGACTTCACTTTCACTTTTCACTTTCATGCACTGGAGAAGGAAATGGCAAGCCACTCCAGTGTTCTTGCCTGGAGAATCCCAGGGGCGGCAGAGCCTGGTGGGCTGCCATCTATGGGGTCGCACAGAGTCAGACATGACTGAAGCGACTTAGCAGCAGCAGCAGCAGCATAATGACTATTTCCTGTGTTTATATTTCCACTCCTCTGAATAGTTTGTTGGTGGAGTGTCCTTTTAATTTCCATTTGTTAAGAACTCTTACATTATTTGGCAAACCATAGGTTTTCAATAAATATTTGTAGTTAGTTGGATAAACAGCATTCATGTGGTCTAAGATTCTCAGCTTTTTCTCTTAAACAAGAAGATGCTCATGTTTGCTTCTTGAAATCAGTGTAGTCATTTACAAGCAATTGAGATAAATAATATGTATCTTTAGACAGCTAAAAAATAAATAAGATTGAATTTAATTTCACTACATCTAACAGAATTTTCTAATTGTTATAATTCTAAATGAGAGTAGAGAAACACAATGAAACAGAGGACTTCTTAGACAAATTGGAATCAAATTTCTCTAAAGTTAGTACAAAGTGATTTCTTGTTTGTTTCTTTTTTAATTTGTCCAATACTAAAGTAAAACAAGTTTCAGCACAAATAGGAAAGCTAAATTTTCACCTGGAATTTCTAGTATACTATATTTCTTAGTTTATTTTTTCATGATGTTCCAAAAATAAACCTTCTGTTGCTAATTTTTGATCTAAATTTCATTTGAATATACACGGAACTGTTGGGACAAATACAGTTCTTTTGCTAAGCATCCTGAAACTTTCTAAATATATTGTATAATCATTTTACAATGTTAAATTTTAATTTAATATCTAATTGTTTTGTTTTTGAAATATTCAATAAAATATCCAAATTTATATAAATTCATTAATTAGAATCTTTTAGCTCTTGCCATCTCCAACACTGTGGGGTGTAAGTCACAGGAATGCCTTGCTAACTTACTGCAGAATAGAAAACCAGTCACTACTGGACTGAATTTCATCTTTTTCCTGGGTCGTTTGAGATTTCTCCCTTTAGTGCACAATGTTTGGGTGAAAATTGGTTTTCTTTTTCTAGGTTCATAGTGTGCTTAAATGTGTAAGTTTTCCTTTCCAAAAACTACTTTTGATTTTCATCTTCTGTGTCTAAATCAAAAACAACAACAGCAAAAAAATAGAGATTGTGCCTGGAACATTTTGCATGCTGATAATAATTTAACCTTTGAGCTTCCTAGATTTTACCTGACCTATTGCACCTCAGCAGATCCAGGGTTAAAATACAGGTTTTAGGATATCCGTCCACTGGATCATTAACCTATGATTGTAGGCTGTGTAAGGGGGTTGAGATAAAAATAGGTGAGAAGGCACAATTTCAGGAGTGGTATACAGTCCAGGAGAAGGTTTGAAGGTCCACATGGCAGTGATGATACAAGCGGGTGAATGCATCATTTGAACAGTGTCTCTGCTGGATTCCACACTTTGGCATGTATGTGAAGGCAGTGGGCTTGCGACTTTCTGTTATATTTCATTGCTACTGTTGCAGAGAATAGCTTTGACCTAACTTTACATTCTGAATTCTTTCCTGAATATAATGGTAATTACCAGAAGCTGGGTTAGGAGATCACTGAATTTTAGATTCTCCCTCTTAATTTTTAAGTTCCAATTCATATGCAGAATATTTGAACTCACACAGTGTGAACTGTTTCTTCTGCAAGTAGCATTATGATAATAAACTGAAGATAGATAATTTTTTATGCAATTGTTATCAAGAGATGAGAAAAAGTGTTTAGTCATATTAATCCAAAAATAGGCCAAATAAATGTGACTTTAGTGGTAATGCAGAAAATAATCAGTGAAAATGTGTGGACCGTATTTAATGAAGTGCTGTTTTAGACAGGCCATATAAAATTATCTTCTTTTGGAAATCATTGTTGTCATGTACTAATCTGCCAACATCACAGGGAAATTCTACTCTAGGTATCCAGTAGAAATTTCTACTTTAGAAAATCTCATTTTGGTCAATAAAATCTCTTGACCATTATCTAACATTTCTCTGCTCTTATTCATTAGGACCAGTAACTGATACATTTCATATATTCTTGCAAAGTCTTAAACTGTAACATCCAACATCCAGTCAGACAATATGTTTCACAGAAGTCACAGTTCACCCATGTTTAGATAATCTGACTTAGTAGTGGGGGGGAAAGTCTGTAAAAGTGAGATAAGCTGAAGCCCCTGAACAGAATTGCAATGTTATTCTTGATTTTATTTTTAATAAAAATTAAAATAGTTCAGATAGTTCAGAGCGTAGTTCAGATAGTTTGGTTGTCTTTTTTTGTTTGTTTTGTTTCCCTTCATTTATACAGGCTGTACAAATCCTTAATCAATTACGTTTTCTTTAATTTAAATGCATGTTATTATTTGGTTGGTAAGAAGGGAATATACTATGTCTAAGTGATCTTGGCACAGCATTTTAAATATGATTTTTATGAGTTAAACACCTGTCTGCAAAGAGCTGGTGAAGTGAGGCAGCCAACTCATGGCACATCAATCCTGGAATAGCTGTCACATGCCCTTGACATTTAGCTGCTACGGTGACTTGGATTAAACTAGAATTGGCATGGAAACCTTGCTTGAAGGCTAAGTATGTCATTCCCAGTACCTGAATTCATTCTTTGTTTTACTTTTGAAAGGTGATATTCTCATGATAGAATTTGTTGCTGGAGTGTCGGTTTTTAAGTCAGCACAATTCTTTCATTTTCTGTTTCTTTTCATGATCTACTATTAATATTGTCTAATTCATTTTCAGAAAAAGAAATATGCAATGCAGGCTCATACTTTATGACAACGTTTAACTTCCCTTGCGATTCAGTTCTCCATATCTCAATTTTTATTTTGAAATAAATAGAATACTACATTTATCTCTTTAATAAAATGCCCTTCTAATATGTTGCTGCGCTAATTATTTAACTCATTTCATTTTTTAATAATTTATTTTTGCTTTATTAGATGTGTATGCCTGCTGTGTGCTCAGTCGTGTCTGACTCTGTGACCCCATGGACTGTAGCCCAGCAGGCTCTGTCTATGGAATATTCCAGGCAAGAATACTGGAGTGGGCTGCCATTTCCTCCTTCTGGTGATCTTCTCCACCCAGGGATGAAACACACATCTCTTGTGTCTCCCACGTCTCCTGAATGGGCAGATGGATTCTTTACCGCTGTGCCACATGGGAAGCCCCACTTCATTAGATGTTAGTGTCTAAACTGTCTGCAGGGACCTTCTGGTGCAGTGTTTAATTTAAATATATTGTGAGACAAAATGGCTTCTCAGGTGCTACATCTATCATGCCGCTATGGTTGGTTTTGGCTTGAGTAAAACATAAGTTCATTTTCCTCTTACTAGTGAAAAATGTCTCTCTATGTGTGTGTGTGTATGTGTGTGTGTGTGTGTGTGTGAAAAAGAAAAAAATATATATACATATTTAAATTGTCTTTGTATAGTAAAATATATTTTCTACTCTTTAGTTATCTACCCAACTTATCAATACATGAAAAAAAATTTTAGAGAAACTTTGATGTGTCAAGATGCATCTCTATATAACCAATAAAATATAAAAATCTCCACTGAAATGCAAAAGGTAAAATGGTGAGTGGCTTTTTTGCATCTAAACATCTCCAAAGAAAATTGAAGTGTTCATAATTCCTTATGAGTAGTGCACTTCACTTACACACACACACTCACCCACACAAATAACAAAGAATGTACACTGCTGTTTAAAAAAAAAAAAAAAAA
>SJYA01001053.1:674986-913014 GCA_006410615.1 Neotragus moschatus | reverse complement strand
ACTCTTGCCTGGAAAATCCCATGGACGGAGGACCCTGGAAGGCTGCAGTCCATGGGGTCACTGAGAGTTGTACACGACTCAGTGACTTCACTTTCACTTTTCACTTTCATGCACTGGAGAAGGAAATGGCAAGCCACTCCAGTGTTCTTGCCTGGAGAATCCCAGGGGCGGCAGAGCCTGGTGGGCTGCCATCTATGGGGTCGCACAGAGTCAGACATGACTGAAGCGACTTAGCAGCAGCAGCAGCAGCATAATGACTATTTCCTGTGTTTATATTTCCACTCCTCTGAATAGTTTGTTGGTGGAGTGTCCTTTTAATTTCCATTTGTTAAGAACTCTTACATTATTTGGCAAACCATAGGTTTTCAATAAATATTTGTAGTTAGTTGGATAAACAGCATTCATGTGGTCTAAGATTCTCAGCTTTTTCTCTTAAACAAGAAGATGCTCATGTTTGCTTCTTGAAATCAGTGTAGTCATTTACAAGCAATTGAGATAAATAATATGTATCTTTAGACAGCTAAAAAATAAATAAGATTGAATTTAATTTCACTACATCTAACAGAATTTTCTAATTGTTATAATTCTAAATGAGAGTAGAGAAACACAATGAAACAGAGGACTTCTTAGACAAATTGGAATCAAATTTCTCTAAAGTTAGTACAAAGTGATTTCTTGTTTGTTTCTTTTTTAATTTGTCCAATACTAAAGTAAAACAAGTTTCAGCACAAATAGGAAAGCTAAATTTTCACCTGGAATTTCTAGTATACTATATTTCTTAGTTTATTTTTTCATGATGTTCCAAAAATAAACCTTCTGTTGCTAATTTTTGATCTAAATTTCATTTGAATATACACGGAACTGTTGGGACAAATACAGTTCTTTTGCTAAGCATCCTGAAACTTTCTAAATATATTGTATAATCATTTTACAATGTTAAATTTTAATTTAATATCTAATTGTTTTGTTTTTGAAATATTCAATAAAATATCCAAATTTATATAAATTCATTAATTAGAATCTTTTAGCTCTTGCCATCTCCAACACTGTGGGGTGTAAGTCACAGGAATGCCTTGCTAACTTACTGCAGAATAGAAAACCAGTCACTACTGGACTGAATTTCATCTTTTTCCTGGGTCGTTTGAGATTTCTCCCTTTAGTGCACAATGTTTGGGTGAAAATTGGTTTTCTTTTTCTAGGTTCATAGTGTGCTTAAATGTGTAAGTTTTCCTTTCCAAAAACTACTTTTGATTTTCATCTTCTGTGTCTAAATCAAAAACAACAACAGCAAAAAAATAGAGATTGTGCCTGGAACATTTTGCATGCTGATAATAATTTAACCTTTGAGCTTCCTAGATTTTACCTGACCTATTGCACCTCAGCAGATCCAGGGTTAAAATACAGGTTTTAGGATATCCGTCCACTGGATCATTAACCTATGATTGTAGGCTGTGTAAGGGGGTTGAGATAAAAATAGGTGAGAAGGCACAATTTCAGGAGTGGTATACAGTCCAGGAGAAGGTTTGAAGGTCCACATGGCAGTGATGATACAAGCGGGTGAATGCATCATTTGAACAGTGTCTCTGCTGGATTCCACACTTTGGCATGTATGTGAAGGCAGTGGGCTTGCGACTTTCTGTTATATTTCATTGCTACTGTTGCAGAGAATAGCTTTGACCTAACTTTACATTCTGAATTCTTTCCTGAATATAATGGTAATTACCAGAAGCTGGGTTAGGAGATCACTGAATTTTAGATTCTCCCTCTTAATTTTTAAGTTCCAATTCATATGCAGAATATTTGAACTCACACAGTGTGAACTGTTTCTTCTGCAAGTAGCATTATGATAATAAACTGAAGATAGATAATTTTTTATGCAATTGTTATCAAGAGATGAGAAAAAGTGTTTAGTCATATTAATCCAAAAATAGGCCAAATAAATGTGACTTTAGTGGTAATGCAGAAAATAATCAGTGAAAATGTGTGGACCGTATTTAATGAAGTGCTGTTTTAGACAGGCCATATAAAATTATCTTCTTTTGGAAATCATTGTTGTCATGTACTAATCTGCCAACATCACAGGGAAATTCTACTCTAGGTATCCAGTAGAAATTTCTACTTTAGAAAATCTCATTTTGGTCAATAAAATCTCTTGACCATTATCTAACATTTCTCTGCTCTTATTCATTAGGACCAGTAACTGATACATTTCATATATTCTTGCAAAGTCTTAAACTGTAACATCCAACATCCAGTCAGACAATATGTTTCACAGAAGTCACAGTTCACCCATGTTTAGATAATCTGACTTAGTAGTGGGGGGGAAAGTCTGTAAAAGTGAGATAAGCTGAAGCCCCTGAACAGAATTGCAATGTTATTCTTGATTTTATTTTTAATAAAAATTAAAATAGTTCAGATAGTTCAGAGCGTAGTTCAGATAGTTTGGTTGTCTTTTTTTGTTTGTTTTGTTTCCCTTCATTTATACAGGCTGTACAAATCCTTAATCAATTACGTTTTCTTTAATTTAAATGCATGTTATTATTTGGTTGGTAAGAAGGGAATATACTATGTCTAAGTGATCTTGGCACAGCATTTTAAATATGATTTTTATGAGTTAAACACCTGTCTGCAAAGAGCTGGTGAAGTGAGGCAGCCAACTCATGGCACATCAATCCTGGAATAGCTGTCACATGCCCTTGACATTTAGCTGCTACGGTGACTTGGATTAAACTAGAATTGGCATGGAAACCTTGCTTGAAGGCTAAGTATGTCATTCCCAGTACCTGAATTCATTCTTTGTTTTACTTTTGAAAGGTGATATTCTCATGATAGAATTTGTTGCTGGAGTGTCGGTTTTTAAGTCAGCACAATTCTTTCATTTTCTGTTTCTTTTCATGATCTACTATTAATATTGTCTAATTCATTTTCAGAAAAAGAAATATGCAATGCAGGCTCATACTTTATGACAACGTTTAACTTCCCTTGCGATTCAGTTCTCCATATCTCAATTTTTATTTTGAAATAAATAGAATACTACATTTATCTCTTTAATAAAATGCCCTTCTAATATGTTGCTGCGCTAATTATTTAACTCATTTCATTTTTTAATAATTTATTTTTGCTTTATTAGATGTGTATGCCTGCTGTGTGCTCAGTCGTGTCTGACTCTGTGACCCCATGGACTGTAGCCCAGCAGGCTCTGTCTATGGAATATTCCAGGCAAGAATACTGGAGTGGGCTGCCATTTCCTCCTTCTGGTGATCTTCTCCACCCAGGGATGAAACACACATCTCTTGTGTCTCCCACGTCTCCTGAATGGGCAGATGGATTCTTTACCGCTGTGCCACATGGGAAGCCCCACTTCATTAGATGTTAGTGTCTAAACTGTCTGCAGGGACCTTCTGGTGCAGTGTTTAATTTAAATATATTGTGAGACAAAATGGCTTCTCAGGTGCTACATCTATCATGCCGCTATGGTTGGTTTTGGCTTGAGTAAAACATAAGTTCATTTTCCTCTTACTAGTGAAAAATGTCTCTCTATGTGTGTGTGTGTATGTGTGTGTGTGTGTGTGTGTGAAAAAGAAAAAAATATATATACATATTTAAATTGTCTTTGTATAGTAAAATATATTTTCTACTCTTTAGTTATCTACCCAACTTATCAATACATGAAAAAAAATTTTAGAGAAACTTTGATGTGTCAAGATGCATCTCTATATAACCAATAAAATATAAAAATCTCCACTGAAATGCAAAAGGTAAAATGGTGAGTGGCTTTTTTGCATCTAAACATCTCCAAAGAAAATTGAAGTGTTCATAATTCCTTATGAGTAGTGCACTTCACTTACACACACACACTCACCCACACAAATAACAAAGAATGTACACTGCTGTTTAAAAAAAAAAAAAAAAAGCCTTGGAGCATTTGTGTATTTGAAGTACTATTTAAATGGAATAACATCTGAGATTTTTATCCTTGGATAATTCTTTTATCAATTGTTCGATAAAATGTAACAGTTATTTATGACATGATGACAGTTATTTATGACATGATGCCGTTGGAATAGATTCACCAGACAAATAGCCTAACCTTCTGCTTCTTTATTCTAATCCATGACTTCTGTATTTATCCTTCAGATGAAAAATTCATTTAGAGATATAGAAGAGGAACGTATTCTTTCCTGAACGGAATGTAATATAGAGCAGGATCAGAAAGAGGAGCACCAACGCTCACAGCAAAATTACTCTCTGACCACGCCGTCCTGTCCACCAAGACCCAGTAACGGAGGGAAATTTATCTTAGAAACAAAAGAAAGATTGAAGATGGGACATTACTTTAAATGTCCCAGCTATGTCTTTCACTTTCTGTGTAAGCATCGTTAGGTGTATTCTATATCCCACCTTCATGGAAAGCATTCTGCCTTTCTTGTCATCTGAGTTAGCACGTTCTCAGCATAGCTCGTCAAATTCTTTTTGCTGCGTCAAACATCCGCTTATCAGCTTGTAATGTTTTGCTGAGTGCAGATTGTCCGTACTTGTCTGACCCCAATCAATTTTATTTAAAAAAAGATGTTTGTGAGATGAAAATAAAATAAATTAAGATGTAGTAAAACAAGATAACTATGTAGTAAATGCACCAATTGTTAGGACTATGAACATCTGAGGAGAGTGCAGTATCCCAAGTCTAGGTTATAACAACAAGTTTTTTCTGTCCCCAGCTTCCCAAATCTTAATATCATTTTTCTTTCTTCTGCTCTTAATCATTGATGGACTGAAAATAACTCTAACTGGAAATCACATGATAATGGATCACATAGAATTTATATGGCTATTATATGCCATAAAATGCCTTGCTCTCATCTTCATCTTCAGTGTAAAACTGTTAGACAGTGAACACATTTTTTATGTTGGCAGGTTAGTTACTTTTCCATTGTTGACAGAGCAGGAGAGTTTTTTTTTTCCTGCTGAATGATTAGCAAACTAAACTTCAAAGTATATTTTTTGCCTTAGAAACAAGTCTGTTCAAAATAAAGTGGGAAATTTTGAACTGGTTTTGCTATACTATTATTGCACTTTCATTTTCCAGTTCTAATCACATATTGCCTATCACCAGTCCTATTAGCTTGCAAATGAGTATGCTGTCTTCAGTCATAAATTGAAAGGAATATTGGATGGAAGTACAAAACAGAAAAAGAATGAGGATGTAAAATATATCTGATGGCAATACTCATTGGTGCAGCATGGGGAAATACTGCTTATTTTTATTGCAAAACTGTCTTCTGCTCAGAGCTTCTACTTTGTTTGATGTTATGATCTTCACAGTGAGCTTTTCCATAATACAAGCTTGTATGGATATATAGTATCTTTGCACCCCCAACCCAGATCTACTTATCACTAGGGTGTGGATTGTCTGAACTTCATCACTGTGGAGATTTTCTCTCCAATTTTCTGTTCAGTTTGACTAATCAGAAGAGCCTGCAGGAGAGGGGAGACAGAGAAGAAAGGTAGATGACTGGATTGTGGATAATTATTTTCCTGTTACTGGGCTTCCCTGGTGGCTTAGAGGTTAAAACGTCTGCCTGCAATGCAGGAGACCTGTGTTCGATCCCTGGGTCGGGAAGATCCCCTGGAGAAGGAAATGGCAACCCACTCCAGTACTATTGCCTGGAAAATCCCATGGATGGAGGAGCCTGGTGGGCAACAGTCCACGGGGTCACAAAGAATCGGACACGACTGAGCGACTTCACTTTCACTTCACTGCCTGGCAGTTGATACTTGTCTTGCTTTGTTTCACTTTTGCTCTTTCTCTCTAGGAACAGACAGCCTTAGTTTGTGTCAGGTAGTCTATAAAGCCATCTCATTTCCTTAGATACTGTGAAGACTTTTTGTTCTTTTTATCCCTAAAGTAACATACTATCCTCTGTAGGTCACCTTAATGCCTCCCTATGAATCAGTAATACTTTCTTTAAAGTTCTCTTCCAAACACCCAGTTTCAATGCACCATATGTTTCTTGCCTGGTACCTGATTTATACAAGGAGGAGGTTAATAGATGTACTTCTAAACGGAGCTGTTTACAACTGGAACCATGAGTAGGGTACTTACTATGAGCCGTTTTGATACTTAACCTAAGAAATGAGTTCTGAAAAATATTGTTTTTGTTATTTGGAGGATATGCCAAAAAATTCAATTAATTATGGGGGGTGTACTTGGAAAGCTATAGTAACATGTATTTCAAGTACACACACATATGTGTGTGTGTGTGTGTATTTGTGAAACTTGATGTCTACAACAATACCAATTATGATATTTTCATTTTATTTTTATTTTTTCTTTCATTTGTTTGGACTATGAAACCCTATCTAGAACCAAATTACAGCCAATCCACTGTCTACTTGAGAATATCCATCTCCTTAACGGTAGAGCTTTATTCAGAAAGAATTCATGATATGAGAAAAAAATTAAACAAAGAAGAGAAATTAAATCTTTTCACTTGCTGCTTCTAAGTCTAACTTTCAGATTTTTTTTTTTCCTTGCACAGCTACGAAATCTAGTAAATAGCAGGAGCAGCTTAGGCAATAATAGCTATTAATCTCAACACCCCCAAAATTTAATTTTTTATTAGAACACAATAGTTTAAAAAGAAGAAAAGACAAGTGCATAAAACCTACACCCTCATCATACCTAATGTGGTCTAAATTTCTGACTGGCTACAAGTTGAAAAAACTTTGAAAGAAATAAGCAAATAAACTCATTGGTGTGAACCTTTGTGAAATGCAAGAGGAAAACAGGAGAAAAAAACTGCATGGAAGAGAGAAGGAAAGTATCAGAGATTCTAAAATAAATCCCAAACTAATGCAATCCCAAAGATAGTGCAGCCACTGTGGAAAACAGTATGTGGACTCCTTAAAAACTAAAAATGCAACTAAAACTGCCATATCATCGAGAGATCCCACTCGTGGTTATAAATGCAAAAACAAAAGAAAACTTGAAACATTGTGAATAGCAGCGTTCTTTATAATAACCAAGGTATGGAGACAACCTAAGTGCCCACCACAGGTAAAGCCATAAAGAAGACGTGATATATATATACATACGCAGTTCAGTTCAGTCATTCAGTTCTGTCTGACTCTTTGCGACCCCATGGACTCCAGCTTGCCAGGCCTCCCTGTCCATCACCAACTCCCGGAGTTCACTCAGACTCAACGCCCATCGAGTCAGTGATGCCATCCAGCCATCTTATCCTTTCTCATCTCCTTCTCCTCCTGCCTTCAATCTTTCCCAGCATCAGGGTCTTTTCCAATGAGTCAGTTCTTCGCATCAGGTGCCCAAAGTATTGGAGCTTCAGCATCAGTCCTTCCAATAAATATTTAGGATTGATTTCCTTTAGGAAGGACTGGTTGGATCTCCTTGCAGTCCAAGGGACTCTCAAGAGTCTTCTCCATTACCACAATTGAAAAGCATCAATTCTTTGATGCTCAGCTTTCTTTATGGTCCAGTTCTCACATCCATGACTATTGGAAAAAAACCATAGCTTTGACTAGACGGATCTTTGTCAGTAAAGTAACGTCTCTGCTTTTTAACATGCTGTCTAGTTTGGTCATAGCTTTCCTTCCAAGGAGCAAGCCTCTCTTAGTTTCATGGTTGCAGTCACCATCTGCAGTGATTTTGGAGCCCAAGAAAATAAATCTGTCACTGTTTCCACTGTTTCACCTCCTATTTGCCATGACGTGATGAGACTTGAGGCCATGGTCTTCATTTTTTGAATGTTGAGTTTTAAACCAGATTTTTCACTCTCCTCTGTCACTTTCATCAAGAGGCTGTTCAGTTCATCTTCACTTTCTGCTATAGGGTGGTGTCATCTGCATATCTGAGGTTATTGATAATTTCTCCCAGCAATCTTGATTCCAGCTTGTGCTTCATCTAGCCTGGTATTTCTCATGACGTACTCTGCTTATAGGGGCTCCCTAGTGGCTTTGCTGATAAGGAATCCGCCTATAATGCAGGAGACTTGGGTTCAGTCCCTGGGTTGGGAAGATCCCCTGAAGGGAAAGGCTATCTACTCCAATATTCTGGCCTGGAGAATTCCATGGACTCTATAGTCCANCATCTAGCCTGGTATTTCTCATGACGTACTCTGCTTATAGGGGCTCCCTAGTGGCTTTGCTGATAAGGAATCCGCCTATAATGCAGGAGACTTGGGTTCAGTCCCTGGGTTGGGAAGATCCCCTGAAGGGAAAGGCTATCTACTCCAATATTCTGGCCTGGAGAATTCCATGGACTCTATAGTCCATGGGGCTGCAAAGAGTTGGACATGACTGAGCAACTTTCACACACAAACTCTGCATGTGAGTTAAATAATCAAGGCGACAATGTACAGCCTTGACGTACTCCTTTCCTAATTTGGAACCCATTCCATTGTTCCATGTCTGGTTCTAACTGTTATTTCTTGATCTGCATACAAATTTCTCAGGGGGCAGGTAAAGTGATCTGGTATTCCCATCTCTTGAAGAATTTTCCACAGTTTTTTTGTGATCACACAGTCAAGGGTTTGGTGTAGTTAATAAAGCAGATGTCTGGATTATTGCTCAGCCATAAAAAAGAAGGAAATTCTGTCATTTCAAAAGTGTGGCTAGATCTTGAGTGTATTAGGCTTTAGTGGAGTAAATCAGACAAAGAAAGACAAATGATCTGTTATCACTTATACGTGGAATCTGAAAAATAATGTGAATGTATATGAATATATACAGGTGGCTCAGTGATAAAGAATCTGCCTGCCAAGCAGGAGGTCTGGGTTTGATCCCCGAGTCGGGAAGGCACCCTGAAGAAGAAAATGACAATCCGTTCGAGTATTCTTGCCTGGGAAATCCCATGAACAGAGGAGGCTGATGAGCTGCAATCCATGAGTTTGCAAAGAGCCAGACATGACTTAGCAACAAAATAACAAGGACAAATATGAATATATGGCAGAGCAAAAATAGACCCGCCGATAAAGGAATGAGGGAGTGTTTCGGAGTGCAGTCAGAGAAATGGGGAAGAGGAAGGCAATGGCATATGATTGAGAGAGGCAAATCAAACGTCTGTAAAATAACTGAGAATAAGGACATAGGGTACAGCACAGGAAAATATAACTGTCATTTTATAAGAACTTTAAATGGACGTATACTCTATAAAATACTGAATCATCCTGCTCTACACCTAATACTGATATAATACTGTTAACCGATTATACTTCAATTAAAAAATTAATCCAAAACCATCAAAGGTGAATAATGATCTAAAATGTTAAACAGAGACAAAAAGAATACAGTTCATAAAGGCATGTTACATGCAAAGATATACCTGGGCAAGTGGTGGGGAATGTGAGGTTGTAAAGAGCTCAGAATGGAAAGGGTATTCTTTGGAAGAAACATGATGGAAGGAAAAAGAAAGGGCAGAATAATCAGAATATTTAAAAGCAAAAGGCGAAACCAAAGGACACACATATCTTTCATTTCTTCACTTCCCCTTAGGAAAATACTTGGTTACAGAGATCGAAGTGGGTGCTTTTGAACAAAGATTCGTATAAAAATCAACCGATAGCCAATCCTGCCCACAAAGAATCAGAGAATCAAACATACTTTTTTGAAAATTGTGACAAAATTAAGTGGAAAATGTGGTGCTATATGATTCAGTTGGAAAAATTTTCAATGCTAAAATTACTCCCTCAAAACAAACAACAGCAACAACAAAAACCAAGTGTGAGATGGGATAAGACTGTAACATGACTTTCAGAATTGAATTATCTTAAACAAATATGGAAAATCATCTTGAATCATAGTTTCAAGTTTGAAACCATAATGTTAACAAAGGAAAGAAATAAACCACACTTGACTGAACCAAGACAAGAAATGAAAGAACTGATAAAATCTGATCAAAAATGAAGCTACAAGCTGAGCAATGAAAATAAATTGTAATGAAAGCATAAAATATAATATGGATGGGCACATATATAAGCAGGCAAAATGAAAGAAGAGAGGGAGAGAGAAGGGAAAGAAGAAGGCAAAGAAGGAGGAAGAAGAAAAGGAAAGAAGGAAACAGAAATGAAGCCAAAGGATAATTCAAAATTATTGACACATCAATGATAAACATGACATTATTGAATAAAAACAAGATTTAAAAAACAGGGAAATTCAATGTTATAAAAAAATGAAGTCAAAATTTCTTAGAATGGAAGACAGGAAAAGAAGAAATCACATCTTTGACGGGACTGTTCAAAGAAAAAACACAGAATAATGGAGCAGATTTAATTTGTATTGATATAATTCATTGCTTATATATATCATGTGTGCGTGTGCACGCGTGTGTGTGTGTGTGTGTTCAGTCATGTCCAACTCTTTGCAAGCCCATGGACCGTAGCCCACCAGGTTCCTCTGTCCATGGAATTTTCTAGACAAGGATACTGAAGTAGGTTGCCATTTCCTACTCCAGGGGAGCTTCTCAACTCAGAAATCGAACCACGTCGTTCATCTCCTGCATTGGCTGGCAGATTCTCTACCACTGTGCCACCTGGGTAGCCCAGATAATAGAGAATGAAATTTTTTCTCAAGAGCATATGGGATGCTTACACTTGGAAAAAAATCAGTCATATGGAAGGTATGATGAAAATATTATATAGCATCATAGAGTAGAAATATTTCAACCAACACACTAATCAAAGCACAATTGAAAAATATAAAAGATAATCAGAAGACCTTGTATCTATAAAATAAATACCTTCTACAAGCAACTCTTGGAAAGTACAAGATAAAAGTGAAAAATTCCAAAAAAATAATAATAATGAAAAGTACCACATGTGATAATTTGTAGAAAACATTTTAAAACTATATTATAGTTTGATGATTATAGGAGAATTGATAATACTCAGACCTTTTATCAGTAAAAAATTTTTAAATTAGAAATAAATTTTGTCTCAATTCAAAGAGCTACAGATCCAAAATCAAATGGAAATAACAATATTAATAAATGATATAAACACAAATTTATGATAGATTATTAATATAAAGTTTAATAAGTTTGTATATCAGATATTATTTATTTTATAAAAGTTTAACTGGGAAGTTAATAAAGTCCAACATGCAAAAAAGCACATGTATACAAAATTGAGTAATAAGGAGAAAATAAGCATGGAAAAAGAAGGAAAATAGCAGAGAGTAAGATCATGTCAGTACCTAATGAAAATGTTAATATGAAAAGTTATCAAAATTTTTCAAATGCTTTATTTTCAGAGGCATGTTATTAAGCTAGCTATGTATTTTCTGGATATGGCATCTTACACCTAAGACATATTTAAATCTGCTTTTAATACTTAGTGTTAGGAATAATTAATACTGATTGTTGATAATAACTAGTATTAATAGAATGTATATGCAGATTGTTTTACTTGTTTTTGCTTTATTTACATTTATACGGCTTTACACATGTGGCTTGCAAATTAAATTTTGTATTCTTTTTGCTTTCATCTGTGATATATAGTCAAAGGCAGTAAAAATTCAGAATAATTCAATATGCAATAATTTTATTGGATCCAAATAGATTTATTAAATATCAAATATATTTCAGTAAGATGTCACCTTTATAAAAGATTAACACATTATGCTATAATTCACATATTGATTGATATATATTATTATTTAATGTTAAAGGTTAGCAGATGGCTACTTATACGGTTGACTAAAGAATTTTGCAGTGGAGAACAGGTATAAAAATAGACTCTGGGAGTTTGGAGAAGTCCTGGATATTAACTGGAAAGTCAACTTGAATGCATTCATTCAGAGTTACTAGAAAACTGAAAGTTTAAAATTAAAGGAATTATTATTGCAATTATTTGACTCTGCAAATTATTTTTTCTATTTTCTTTTTCTTTTTCTAAGAATGCAGAGAAATTGGTATAACAAATCCAACAACTTGAAAAGATATGTGGTTTATGTGCCTGGCCACTGGCTGAAATAAGGAGTTGGTGAAATCATTCTGCCAAGATTAGCGTGTGGCTTCCGTACAGGCTCCATCATGGTGCTCCCGTGTCGTCGTTTCTCAGGCAGCAAGAAGAGGCAGATGGTTACGGAAGGGAGGACAAATTTTGTTTAGGAAAGTCAACCTATTGTTTCTACTTACATCTTGGAGCCTAGTGTCGTGGTCACACAGAGCTGAAAGAGTAGTTGTATTTCTGAAAGGAGTATGTGAGAATTGATATTGGGATGTGTGTCAGGAACCATCATTTGAAATGATAAAATATCTATTTTCCTGTGATTAAAATATTTGACAATTGATTGCTCATTGTGAAATGAAATGAACCAATATACCAGTTCCAGACATAGCTTGATCCTGTTTATAATTAGGGAAACTCACAGATTTTTTTAATGTCTTATATTTATGATATAGTTGATGCCAAAGCAATGATGGTTTCTCTACATCTTGACAACTGATTTCACTATAGAAAAAAGTTACTCACAGTGTTATATTGGTTCATTATTGGTGTTCAGTCGCTAAGCCCTGTCTAGTTCTTCAGACTGCGTGGACTACAGCATGCCAGACTTCACTGTCCATCACTATCTCCTGGAATTTGCCCAAAGCCATGCATCGAGTTGTGATGCCATCCAACCATCTCCTTCCCTGTCAGCCCCTTCTACTTCTACCCTCAGTCTTTCTCAGCATCAGGGACTTTTTCCAATGAGTCAGCTCTTTGCATCAGGTGACCAAAGTAGGAGCCTCAGTTTCAGCTTCAGTCCTTCCAATGAACACTCAGCGATACTTTCCTTTAGGATTGACTGGTTTGTTCTTCTTGCTTTCCAAGCAACTCTCAAGAGTTTTCTCCAGTACAATTTGAAAGCATCACCTCTTTGGTGCTTAGCCTCTTTTATGTCCCAACTCTCACATCCATACGTGACTACTGGAAAAACCATAGCTTTGACTATATGGACCTTTGTCAGCAAAGGGATGTCTCTGGTTTTTAATATGCTGTTAGGCTTGTCATAACTTTTCTTCCAAGGAGAGAGTGTCTTTTAATTCTGTGGCTGCAGTCACTGTCTGCAGTGATTTTGGAGCCCAAGAAAATAAAATCTGCCACTGGTTTCACTATTTCTCCGTCTGTTTGCCCTAAAATGATGGGATCAGATGCCATGATCTTAGCATTTTGAATGTTGGATTTTAAACCAGCTTTTACACTCGCCTCTGTCATCCTCATCAAGAGGGTCTTTAGTTCCTCTTTACTTTCTGCCATTTAATTGGTATCTGCATATCTGAAGTTGCTAATATTTTCCCTAGCAACCTTGATTCCAGCCTGTGATTCATCCAGCCCTGCATTTCTCATGATGTACTCTGCGTGTAAGTTGAGTAAGCAGAGTCACAATTCACAGCCTTAACGTACTCCTTATTTAGTTGACTATCATAAGACATATTCTGAATGTGAGGAAAATGTTCATTTATTCTGTTGTGACTGAGATGACTGGTTTACTTCGCACCAAATAAAACCTCGTGTCATGGCTACTAAGCCTAGCTCCCAGAGAGGATACTCAATGTTGCTTATGTTCTAAGCACTTTTGGGCTGGGCTGAGATTTGGGAGTTTATTGACTAAGAAGAAAATAGCTAATAGACCCAAATAAGTTAAAAAGAAGTGTTATCCGACTGCCTATGGTGAAATTAGGTTAAAAATAGGTTAAAAGTGTATCTGCGTAATCCCAGAACAAGGTATAACATCTTATACCAAAATTGCTGTTTGATTCAAAATCCAGTGAAAGTGGTTATCTCTTTCAGGTCTAGAAGATTTAAAAATTGTGTTCTACAGTCTACTATTGTAATACAAGTTAGATCCACTGTCAAATTAAGCTTGATTGGACATATAATCTTTGAAAACTCCTTCCACTTGTCTATATAACTTTATGATTTCTCTTTCAATCCTTTAAACTTGAAGGTTTAAGGGAACAAAATTACTTTGCCTTGAACCTGCAAATGACGACTTCTAGCAGACAGAGGACCCGTCAGTGTCACCGATGTCTTTTGAAAGAGTGAAAATGTTGAGTAGTGTTCCTATAAATGTGCTTCCAGCCATCTAGCTTCACGTGAGGAAAATATATTTCCCACTGCATTTTATTTCCAATGCAGCAGCAGACCTTCAGGGCTCTGGGAGGTTTTATTGATCAAGAAAACTCTTTAAAGGTGTTTGTGAGGAGTGACCATTTGGATCATCTGTCTTGATATTACCTGTTATCCATTTCTAATTCCATTTTTCATTCTTTCACATTTTGGTGAAAATAAACTACCAAATAAATTTTTTGTCCATTTCCTGAGTACAGAGATGCACCCTGATTAAACAATTGGATTTACATCAGTTTAAAAAAAGTAAGGAATTTTTTAATTTATTTTTTTACTATATACATATTTTGCTGTTTTTATCCATAACACACAGTAAGGACCTCACCACCATGAAAACATCTATGAAGTAGAAAATGGAAATGCAGGCAATAAGAAATGTTCCAAACCTCTGCTATAAATCTGTATACACCAGTGAGTAATAGTGATATTTTACAAAACAGACTTTTGAATTTTGAAGTGATTTTTCAATTCTTAAGAAACACTTTTCCCCCCACTGCAACTGTTTTATTTTGCTCTGTTGAATTTCAGAGCAGAATCACTTTTGCTACTTAGTAATTAACAGATAAAATCTGTTATAATATGTCATTATAGATCATTGCCAAATAAAAAAGCAAGCACCAGATGGTGTGCTTTATGTTAAGCTACAGTGCACATGCATTAGAACTTTTCTTTTTTCTCTCCTAGGAAAATTGCAATTTATTTTCGAGAGCTCCTTTACAGTATAGAAGCTGTGGAGCAAGAAGCTGTTTTGACTAGCATGAAATCCATACAAAGTGTGGCACCATCTCTGCCTTTAGTGCTCTGTAATAGGCTAACTTGAGAAACAAAATAATGTGTTATTTATTTCCCTTTCTTCTTCTCTTCCTCCTCCTCTGCCATGTGGACAGTTGACATGGGGCAATAAGTCTATTGTCTGTACAGTATTACCAAAAATATTAGAAGATCTCACAGTAGCAGCATTTCTTTATTTAGCTTTTATTGAAAACAAGGTAAGTATTTCATCACATCGCTATTACATTGAGAGAAAACATCCCCGTTCTCTACCACTCAACACTGATGCGTTTCCTAAAATTTGTCCTGCTTGTCCTCTCATTAATCCGGGCTTTTTATGGCCTTTAAACCACAAGCCGAGACCTTCCTCCTCACTCATTCTGGCCTTGAGTCTTTCCCTTTGTCCACTGCTGTGCGGGTCTGGGGTCGTCCTTCCTGTGTATCAGACGGGCCGGTCGTCGCTTTCCCTCCGTTTTCACACCTCTTCAGTCCGCTGGCTCCTCTTGTTGATCTCTCCTTAAGCCTCAGGGAAGCCCCCCCCACCCCATCTCTGGTGCTCGCACTGAAACCCGCTTCCTTGACTTATGCTAGTCATCTGTTTTTCTTCTGTGAAATTGTTGATCTTTCTCACTATATTTAAAATCCAGAATGGCAGGGACTACGTTAACTTTATTCACTAATACATACTCAGATCCTTTGTACATCTGATTTTAATACATATATGCTAATTTTAAATAGCTAAAATTTAAAACATAAGAAAATAATAGCTGTGATATAATACAACTAAAGAAATTTTATGTATCAGTTCAGTTCATTTCAGTCACTCAGTAGAGTCCGACTCTTTGCAACCCCATGAACCGCAGCACGCCGGGCCTCCCTGTCCATCACCAACTCCCGGAGTTCACTCAGACTCACGTGCATCAAGCCGGTGATGCATCCAGCCATCGCATCCTCCGTCATCCCCTTCTCCTCCTGCCCCCAAACCCTCCCAGCATCACGGTTTTTTCCAGTGAATCAACTCTTCACATGAGGTGGCCAAAGTACTGGAGTTTCAGCTTCAGCAGCAGTCCTTCCAATGCCTTGTCTAACTCAGTGAAACTAAGCCATGCCGTGTGGGGCCACCCAAGATAGCAGGGTCATGATGGAGAAGTCTGACAGAAGGTGGTCCACTGGAGAAGGGAATGGCAAACCACTTCAGTATTCTTGCCTTGAGAACCCCATGAACTTTATGTGTCAGTTCAGTTCAGTTCAATTGCTCAGTCGTGCCATCCAGCCATCTCATTCTCTGTCATCCCCTTCTCCTCCTGCCCCCAATCCCTCCCAGCATCAGAGTCTTTTCCAATGAGTCAACTCTTTGCATGAGGTGGCCAAAGTACTGGAGTTTCAGCTTTAGCATCATTCCTTCCAAAGAAATCCCAGCGCTGATCTCCTTCAGAATGGACTGGTTGGATCTCCTTGCAGTCCAAGGGACTCTCAGGAGTCTTCTCCAACACCACAGTTCAAAAGCATCAATTCTTCAGCACTCAGCCTTCTTCACAGTCCAACTCTCACATCCATACATGACCACAGGAAAAACCATAGCCTTGACTGCTAAGTCACTTCAGTCGTGTCTGACTCTGTGCATCTCTGTAGACAGCAGCCCACCAGGCTCCGCCTTCCCTGGGATTCTCCAGGCAAGAACACTGGAGTGGGTTGCCATTTCCTTCTCCAAACAGAAGTGCATGGGAGGAGTTATGGTGCTTTGTATTTGTAGAAATGTTTTCTCTGGTGAGAGCTGTTTAACTTAATGTAATTTAGTGAGACATCATTCACTATCTTTAGCAAGAACTGAGTGAAGTAATTATGCAAAATTTATCAGAATGGTTTAGGTAAAAGTTGTTACTGAAATGGAAAAGGTATTCTCTCTCCTTTAAAAAGGTATTTCTTCTCCACTTGAGTTTGGTGAATACTGCAAAACAAAATGTTCTTTGTGAATATTTGCAATGTTGTGTGCTCTAAGAAATGCACGAAATTGGCAGAAAGTTTCACATTAACCCAGGTTACTGTTTTCACTTCTTTTTAAAAATATGAGAATTTCGGAGACATTTCTGCATAAAGTGTACTGAAGAAAATAAATCCTGACTTAAAGTACCATCCCTCTAAAGCACAGTAAACAGATACGGATCTGTCACATTAAATGTTAATCTTCTATTCGCTGACTTACCTGCACGATAGGGAAGTGTGCTTCAACTTCCTGGCTGTTTATTGTATTGTGACTATTTTAGAGCTATTGTCTGTGGGGAATTTTAAATGTGCAAACCTTTCTATAACTCTACTTTAAAAAGTAAAATGAAAAAGGAGAGTTGAATACCATCGAATGAATAGAAGTGTCAGAATGGAGATTCGCTATGTATTGTGAATTATCTTGCTTTTATTGGCTGCAGTCAAGCTTTTGAGGTTAAATAAACAGTTTTTCAAGATGGACTGAGTGTGCTTCATTTATACATAAACATGCTCAAGAACCATAACGATATTAGAAGTTTCAGAGTGTTGTATACATTGAACAAATGCGCACATTGTATCTGTAGGTGTTATTTATTCAACACTTGTCATGCATTTCAATGAGTAAAAAAATCACATGTGGATAGAAAGCACTTCCCTCAGAATTGAGTCAGAGATTCGTGTATTCTCGCAGGAAGAGACCTGGCAAGAGGAAAGAGTATCTGAAGCATTCAGTGCCATTCAAGTTCAGTTACGGAATAAACTTGCTGTCAATCAAAGCTCAGATACATTGGGGAGGGGGCAGGGACAGTTTGTAAGTAAACTTCAATTCTGTTGGGTTGGAGGGAAAACATGGAAAACAAGAAGCATAATGGACGAACTCACGGTAGCTGCAGAGGCCTTCTGCACCGGCTCCCCTCAGAGATGGGGGATGGTTTTCACAGGGACATGGAAGAGAGAGATTGCTGTTCTTCTACCTTTCACCCTTAGATACCTAGACTGCCCCTTTGCTGACAGCAGGAAGGAAGTCTAGATTTTTTGTTTGCTCTTTGGCAGATGACTTAAAATTCTACTTAGAAAGATTTTTTCTGTGGTCGAAAAATGACACATTCTTAATATCTGATAATCATTTTGTATATTTGTATTTGCCATCTTCTTTCTCTAAGTTTCTTCTTTAAGACAGTGCATTGCTCATTATATAAAACAATGTATGAAGAAGGAAGAGAAAACATTTTAACCCACATTTATACCTGTGACCAGCCCCGCAGAGAGTTACCGCGCTCCCTTATGCTGCAAGAACTTTTTGCATTTTACTGTTTTAGCTTTCAAAAGGAGAAAAAAAATCCATGAGATAAATATGAAAGAATTAGTGTTCATTCCATGACACTAAGTGAATAGTCCTCCTCTGGTTGACAAATGAATATCTGACAGCAGGGCATCCTGGGCCTGGTAGTTAATTTGTAAACATTATTGATTCTTTTTCCAGAAATGATTGTACATTATTAGACTTTGCTTAGTGTAAGTTCCAATCGAAACATATTATTCCAATCCTTATATTTCTAGTTGTTAAGCACACTCAGTGGAATTTATCATCTGCAGTGACCAATTATAATTTAAAACTATTTTGGTTCTTAGTGTACTTAGGGTGAGATTGTCATAGGAAGTGTCAAAAGCAGCTAGATATTTTTCTCTATAATAATGTCTGGAAATTATTAAAAAACAACTTTTTCTTAAAATGGTCTTATAATTAAAATGACTTAACTCTTCTAAAATACTTTGAAAGGAAGGAAAACATCAATTAGCTTTTATTCTTCTGAAGATGCTAGTCAAATTTTGCTTTTTCATGATAAACATTATCTATATTCTGGTAGACTAAGAATGGACTTCCCTGGTGGCTCAGCTGGTAAACAATCTGCCTGCAATGCAGGAGACCCTGGTTCAATTCCTGGGCCGTGAAGATCCCCTGGAGAAGAGATCTACCCACCCCAGTATTCTTGGGTTTCTCCGGTGGCTCAGTGGGTAAAGAATCTGTCTGCAATGTGGGAGACTTGGGTTTGATCTCTGGGTTGGGAAGATCCCCTGAAGGAGGGCATGGCAACCCACTCTAGTATTCTTGCCTGGAGCATTGCCATGGACAGAGGAGCTTAGTGGACTGCAGTCCATGGGGTCAGAAAGAGTCGGACATGACTGAGTAACTAAGCACAGCATAGATTGAGAATATTTTTGAAAGCAATTACATTTCCCCTAGAATTAGCTATCTTACTGAATTCCCACAAATTATATCATTTAGATTAATGTACATACTTTGCACCTATGAAGCTACAGGGTTTTACCACCAGCCTCATTGGCCTAGCTAGAGATTATAGATATAAAATATATTGCCACGGTGTGCATATATATATTCTAGGTGAATATCAAAGTGAATTTACAGGCTTCAAAAATCAAATATAAAAATAAAACTAATACAGATGTTTGGCTTGACTCGAACCCTTTGACTGGAGAAAATAAAAATACTTCCAGTCTTTGAACTTTTAAAACAACACTCAAATAAACTTTAAAAAGAAAACCATGGAATATTTAACTGGATACCTTATGAAAATTTGACTTAAGAATTGATGGCATGGACTTTGAATACATCATCAGTTCTTTTCAAAATAGCTTAGAAACTTAATGCATTTTAACTGGGTTGAAGTCCTTAGTTTCACATATGTTTTTAGCAGCATATTGCTTCTTTGTTTTAAATTTTTCTAAAAAAAAAATTCATTAGAGAATAGTTGATTCACTATGTTGTGTTAGTTTCTGCTGTACAGTGAAGTGAATCAGATATCCATATATCCATTCTCCTGAGATATGCAGATGACACCACCCTTATGACAGAAAGTGAAGAACTAAAGAGCCTCTTGATGAAAGTGAAAGAGGAGAGTGAAAAATTTGGCTTAAAACTATTCAGAAAACTAAGATCATGGCATCTGGTCCTATCACTTCATGGCAAATAGACGGGGAAACAGTGGCTCACTTTATTTATTTGGGCTCCAAAATCCCTGCAGTTGCCGACTGCAGCCATGAAATTAAAAGACACTTACTCCTTGGAAGGAAAGTTATGACCAACCTAAACAGCATATTATAAAGCAGAGACATTATTTGGTAACAAAGGTTGTATAGTCAAGGCTATGGTTTTTCCAGTAGTCATGTATGGTTGTAGAGTTGGAGTATAAAGAAAGCTGAGCACCGAAGAACTGATGCTTTTGAAATATGGTGTTGGAGAAGACTCTTGAGAGTCCCTTGAACTTCAAGGAGATCTAACCAGTCCATTCTAAAGGAAATCAGTCCTGAATGTTCATTGGAAGGACTGATGTTGAAGCTGAAATCTAATACTCTGGCCCCCTGATGTGAAGAACTGACTCATTTGAAAAGACCCCAATGCTGGGAAAGATTGAAGGCAGAAGGAGAAGGGGATGGCAGAGGATAAGATGGTTGAATGGCATCATCGACTCAATGGACATGCTGCTGCTGCTGCTGCTAAGTCACTTCAGTCATGTCCGACTCTGTGTGACCCCATAGACAGAAGCCCACCAGGCTCCCCCGTCCCTGGGATTCTCCAGGCAAGAACACTGGAGTGGGTTGTCATTTCCTTCTCCAAAGCATGAAAGTGAAAAGTGAAAGTGAAGTCGCTCAGTCATGTCCGACTCTCAGCGACCCCATGGACTGCAGCCTACCAGGCTCCGCCATCCATGGGATTTTCCAGGCAAGAGTACTGGAATGGGGTGCCATTGCCTTCTCCGCAATGGACATAGGTTTGGGTAAACTCTGGGAGTTGGTAATGGACAGGGAGGCCTGGCATACTGCAGTTCATGGGGTCGCAAAGAGTCAGACACAACTGAGGGCCTGAACTGAACTCATTCTTCTTCAGATTCTTTTTTTCATATATGTTATTAATTAATATTGAGTTGGGTTCCCTCTGCTATATAGCGGTTCCTGGTAGATTATCTATTCCATATATGGTAGTGTGTATATGTTAATCTCAACCTTCTAATTTACCCTTTCCTGTCTAATTTTCTCCTTTGGTAACCATAAGTTTATTTTTGAAGTCTGTGAGTCTATTTCTGTTTTCTAATTTGGTTCATTTGTATCTTTTTTTTTTTTTTTAGATTCCACAAATAAGTGATACATAATATGTGTCTTTGTCAGTCTGACTTATTTCATTTTGTATGATTATTTCTAGGTCCATCCATGTGGGTGCAAAAGGCATTTCATCCTCTCTATGGCTTAGTTATATTGCATTGTATATTTATTCCAAATCTTCTCTATCTATGCTTTTGTCAGTGGAAATTTAGGTTTTTTCCATGGCCTGGTTATTATAAACAAGGCTGCGGTGAGCACTGGGGTGCACGCATCCTTTCAAACTATGTTTTTATCTGGAGGTATCAACCTAGATAGCATATTCAAAAACAGAGACATTACTTTGCCAACAAAGGTCCGTCTAGTCAAGGCTATGGTTTTTCCAGTGGTCATGTATGGAGGTGAGAGTTGGACTGTGAAGAAAGCTGAGTGCCAAAGAATTGATGCTCTTGAATTGTGGTGTTGGAGAAGACTCTTGAGAGTCCCTTGGACTGCAAGGAGATCCAACCAGCCTGTTCTAAAGGAGATCAGTCCTGGGTGTTCTTTGGAAGAAATGATGCTAAAGCTGAAATTCCAGTACTTTGGCCACCTCATGCGAAGAGTTGACTCATTGGAAAAGACTCTGATGCTGGGAGAGACTGGGGGCAGGAGGAGAAGGGGACAACAGAGGATGAGATGGCTGAATGGCATCACTGACTCAATGGACATGAGTTTGAGTGAACTCCGTGCGTTGGTGATGGACAGGGAAGAGTTGGACACGACTGAGCAACTGAACTGAACTGAACTGAACTGATGCCCAGGAGTGAGATTGCTGGATCATATGACACTTCTTTTTCAGTTTGTTGAGGCACCTCCATCTGTTCTCCATAGTGTTTGTACCAATTAACAATCGCACCAACAATCAGAAAGTGTTCCATTTTTTTCGACACCCTCTCCAGCATTTATTGTTTGTAAACTTTTTGGTGGGGGATATTCTCACTGGTGTGAGGTGAAACCTTACTGTAGTTTTGATTTTCACTTATCTGATAATTAGCAATATTGAATATTGAATACCTCTTCATGTGCCTCTTGGCCATCTGTATGTCTTCTATGGAGAAATGTCTATTTAGATCTTCTATCCATTTTTTGATTGAGGTTTTTTATATATTTTTGGTATAGAGTTGCATGATTTGTTTGTAAACTTTGGAGATTAACCTCTTGTTAGTCACATTGTTTGCAAATATTTTCTTCCATTCTGTGGGTTGTCTATTCATATTTTTATGTTTTCCTTTGCTGTATATAAGCTGTTATGTTTAATTAAGTCCCATTTCCTTGTTTTTGTCTTCATTTTCATTATTCTCAGAGATAAATCCAAAGAAATATTGCTGTGATTTATCTCAAGGAGTGTTTTGCTTATGTTTATATCTAAGAGCTTTGTAATATTCAGCCTTACACTCAGGTCTTTAGAGTTTATTTTCATGTATAATGTTAGAGAAAGTTCAAATTTATTTATTTATATGGACTGACCATCAGTTCATGGGTTTCTTTCTTGGATTTCTATCTTATTCTATTGACATGTATTTTTTGCTTTTGTGCCGCCAGCATACTTTTTTTTTTTTTTTTTATTTTTGCTTTTTAGTTTTGTTNTCTTTAGAGTTTATTTTCATGTATAATGTTAGAGAAAGTTCAAATTTATTTATTTATATGGACTGACCATCAGTTCATGGGTTTCTTTCTTGGATTTCTATCTTATTCTATTGACATGTATTTTTTGCTTTTGTGCCGCCAGCATACTTTTTTTTTTTTTTTTTACTGTAGCTTTGTAGTATAGTCTGAAGTTAGGCAGCCTGATTTCTCCAGCTCCATTTTTTTCTCAGAAGTGATTTGGCTATTTGAGGTCTTTTGTGTTCCCATGCCTGAGTGTGTGTTCAGTCACTCAGTTGTGTCTAACTCACCAGGCTCCATTGTCCATGGAGTTTCCCTGGCAAGAATACTGGAGTGGGATGTCATTTCCTCCCACAGGGGATCTTCTCGACCCAGATATAGAACCCTAGTCTCCTTTGTCTCCTGCATTGCCAGGTAGAACCTTTACCACTGTGCCTCCTGGAAAACAGGTTTTAATATTTTTTCTTCTAGTTCTGTGAAAAATTCGATTTGTAGTTTGATAAAGATTGCAGTGAATCTGTAGGTTGCCTTTGCTGATACAGTCACTTTGACAACATTGATTCTTCCAATTTAAGAACATGGTATATCTTCCCCTTTGTGTCATCTTTGTTTTTCATCAGTGTTTATCATTTTGGGGGTACAGTTTTTATACCTCTGTTGGTAAGTTTGTTCCTAGGTATCTTATTCTTTTTTATGTGATGGTAAATGAGATTATTTCCTTAATTTCTATTTCTGATCTTTTATAGTTAGTGTATGGGAATGCAGGAGATTTCTTTATATTAATTTTATGCCTTAAAACTTAAAAAAAATTCATTGATGACCTTTAGTAGTTTTTTGGTGGCCTCTAGGATTTTTTTGTATTGTACCAAGTTATCTGAAAACAGTGGCAGTTTGCCTTCATTTTCAAAATGGATTCCTTTCCCTTTCTTCTCTGATTGCCATGGCTAGGACTTCCAAACCTCTGCTAAATAAAAGTGGTGACAGTGGACGCCTTATGTTGCTCTTTATTTCTTTCCCTATTTACAAGTTTCCATCTGAGATCATTCGTATTTTGTTTGAGAAAAGCTCTTTAATGATGTATTTAGTGTTCTTATGCTGATAAAGTATCTTAGTTTTTGTTCTTCTGAAAATTTTTTATATGAGTGATATTTTTGTTGCATATAGAATTCTAAGTTGGCAATGTATTGAGTGTGGAATTTCAAATTGGAAATTATTTTCTTTCAGCACATGAAGCATGCCATTCTCTTATCCTCTGCTTTCTATTATTTCTGTTGATAATTCAATCTTATTGCTCTTTGGACAAGACTTCTTTTCTCTCTGCATATTTTTACAATATTTTCTTTGCCTTTGGTTTACAGTTGTTATACTGTGAAGTTCCTAGTTATGCTGTTGTTTGTATGGCTTTCTTCTAGTGATTTTTGTATTTTGAATATATGTGTTGATGTCTTCCATAAATTTTGCCACTTTCCCTTCCATTATATCTTCAAGCATTGTTTCTGCATCATTTTCTTTCTTATCTCTTGGAACACGGTTTACACTTACGTATCCTGTTTTTGTTATATTTAGTTCAGCTCAGTTGCTCAGTCGTGTCCGACTCTTTGCAACCCCATGAACCACAGCATGCCAGGCCTCCCTGTCCATCACCAACTCCCGGAGTTCACACACACTCATGTGCATCGAGTCAGTGATGCCATCCAGCCATCTCATCCTCTGTCATCCCCTTCTCCTCCTGCCCCCAATCCCTCTCAGCATCAGGGTCTTTTCCATTGAGTCAACTCTTTGCATGAGGTGGCCAAGTATTGGAGTTTCAGCTTTAGCATCAGTCCTTCCAATGAACACCCAGGACTGGTCTCCTTTAGACTGGACTGGTTGGATCTCGTTACAGTCCAATGGACTCTCAAGAGTCTTCTCCAACACCACAGTTCAATTCTTCGGTGCTCAGCTTTCTTCACAGTCCAACTGTCACATTCATACATGACCACTGGAAAAACCATAGACTTGACTAGACAGACCTTTGTTGGTAAAATAATGTCTCTGCTTTTTAATATGCTATCTAAGTTAGCTATAACTTTTCTTTCAAGGAGTAAGCGTCTTTTAATTTTATGGCTACAATCACCATGTGCAGTGATTTTGGAGCCCCCCAAAATAAAGTCTGACACTGTTTCCCCATCTGTTTCCAATGAAGTGATAGGACCAGATGCCATGATCTTCCTTTTCTGGATGTTGAACTTTAAGCCAGCTTTTTCACTCTCCTCTTTCATTTTCATCAAGAGGCTTTTTAGTTCTTCTTTGTTTGTTATATTATTTACTTCATTAATCTCTGTGTTTCATTCTGGCTATTTTTTCCTGATTTGTTTTTTGATTCTCATTCTCTTTTTACCTGCATCTAATATTGTGACTGTGTGGATCACAATAAACTGTGGAAAATTCTGAAAGAGACGGGGATACCAGACCACCTGACTTGCCTCTTGAGAAATCTGTATGCAGGTCAGGAAGCAAGTTAGAACTGGGCATGGAACAAAAGACTGGTTTCAAATAGGAAAAGGAGTGCGTCAAGGCTGTATATTGTCACTTTGCTTATTTAACTTCTATGCAGAGTACATCATGAGAAACGCTGGACTGGAAGAAACACAAGCTGGAATAAAAAATGCCGGGAGAAATATCACTAACCTCAGATATGCAGATGACAATCACCCTTATGGCAGAAAGTGAAGAGGAACTAAAAAGCCTCTTGATGAAAGTGAAAGTGGAGAGTGAAAAAGTTGGCTTAAAGTTCAACATTCAGAAAATGAAGATCATGGCATCTGGTCCTACCGGGGACCAGCCCCGGTTGGATCCAGCGTATCCTAAGCATGGACTGTGTTGGTGATGGGAGATTTATTTATTTAGAGATATAGGAGATAAGGATTTATTTAGAGATATAGACAGAGATAAAGAAAGAATGTTGCAGTTAAGAAAATAGAGAGAAAGAGGCCGATATTCCTTGGTTTATGCAGAAAGCCAATAAAGTCCCAAGACAAGGGACTTACACCGTTCACATAGGCCACAGGTGCCCGCTTGAATAGCGGAGGGTCCCCCACCTTGAGCTCCCTCTCATGTGGGTCTTAGAAACCTGGGCAGAGTAGTGAACACAGCGAGCCCCTGTGCTCCAAGGGTCCAGCCTGAAAAGAAGATAAAGGAAGAAACAGAGAAAGACATGGGGAAACCAAGCAATGATGAGGCGAGGCCCCAAAACTTTATTTTTCCAGGGAGCTTATATACCTTAAGCTGTACATAGAGAATAATGGAAAATACAAAGTCATGCAGGGTCAGCAGCCCTGACCCTTATCGAGACCAGGCTTTCTCTCTGCATACCTATCTGTAGACACAGGTCTTAGATGATTTACATCATCTTCTGGTCAGGAGGCCTATTAGCATTTTATGACCCTTTTCTGATAAGGGTCTGTCAACCAGAAAACTTATTTGCCTAAAAGTGTTGTTCTTTCCAAACTGTGGTGCCACTCTCAGAAAGCAATAAATAAAGTTACATTCTTATATAGCAAGGATACAGTGATTTATAACAAAGAGAAAATTCATTAACTCAAAAGTCTAGTATTCCTAACATCAAAACTACTATATTCCTATTTCTGCATCCAAATTACATTGATTAATATCCTCCCAGGTGCCTAAAAGATAAAGGATATGGAGGCCTGGTGGCAATCATTAATTCAACAATGAAACCCTTCACTAATATAATTCATAGCTCTTTAAAAGGCCCTATATCTTTAAGATGTTTTAAGCTTCCCTTGCCTCTCGAGGTTGGGAGGCTGTAAACAATTACATGCGTAGTTATAAAAGTCCAGGGAAATCTGTGAGGCAAGTTAGAGAGCCATTAGAGGGATTTGAGCTGAGATACTCTTTTTATATGCAGGAGACTAACTGGACCTCTAAGTTAACTTTTTCCAGAGAAAGGTGGTTGGGGAAAGCCCCTCTTAATATCAGAAGAGTGTAGTATAGCAAACAGTAAACAGACAGATTTTGGTTTCGGGGTAGATGCTCAGGCAGAGGACCCCTTGAGACCTGACTCACCTTTGCCTGTCAGGCCTCTTCCTCATGACCTTTGTCATGGGTGGGATCTCTCATGCTGGCTCCCGGCATGGTCCTATCACTTCCTGGGAAATAGATGGGGAAACAGTGTCAGACTTCATTTTTGGGGCTCCAAAATCACTGCAGATGGTGACTTCAGCCATGAAATTAAAAGATGCTTACTCCTTGGAAGAAAGGTTATGACCAACCTAGATAGCATATTCAAAAGCAGAGACATTACTTTGCCGACTAAGGTCCGTCTAGTCAAGGCTATGGTTTTCCTTGTGGTCATGTATGGATGTGAGAGTTGAACTGTGAAGAAGAAGGCTGAGTGCCAGAAAATTGATGCTTTTGAACTGTGGTGCTGGAGAAGACTCTTGAGAGTCCCTTGGACTGCAAGGTGATACAAGCAGTCCATTCTGAAAGAGATCAACCCTGGGATTTCTTTGGAAGGAATGATACTAAAGCTGAAAGTCCAGTACTTTGGCCACCTCATGCAAAGAGTTGACTCACTGGAAAAGACTCTGGTGCTGGGAAAGATTGAGGGCAGGAGGAGAAGGGGACGACAGAGGATGAGATGGCTGGCTGGCATCACTGACTCGATGGGCATGAGTCTGAGTGAACTCTGGGAGTTAGTGATGAACAGGGAGGCTTGGTGTGCTGTGATTCATGGGGTCGCAAAGAGTAGGACATGACTGAGTGACAGAACTGAACTAAATGTTCTGTAAGCAATTGCATATTATTCTTAACATCATTTATTATATTTTCACTTGTCAAATTTTCCTTTGTTCTTTTTCCATATTTTTGTAGTACTCTGATATTAATGTAATTTTTTAATTTCTTAAATATATGTAGTTTAGTTATTTATTTAAGTTTTTTTTTGCCTCAACTTGCAGACTTGTGGGATCTTAGTTCCTTGACAAGGAGTCAAACTCACGCCCCTTACAGTGGAAGCACTGAATCTTAACCCCTGAAATGCCAGGGACGTCCCTCTACTGTTTTTGGTGTTCATTCACTAAATCATGCCCAACTCTTTGTGACCCTGTGAACTACAGCGCGCCAGGCTTCCCTGTCCTTCACTATCTCCTAGAGTTTTCTCAAACTCATGCCCATTAGGTGGGTGATGCTCTCTACCCATCTCATCTTCTGCCACCCCCTTCTTTTGTCTTCAGTCTTTCCTATCATCAGGGTCCTTTCCAGTGGGTTGGCTTTTTATATTAGGTGGCTAAAGTATTTCAGTTTCAGCTTCAGCATCAGTCCTTCCAATGAATATTCAGGATTGACTTCCTTTAGGATTGACTGGTTTGATCTCCTTGCAGTCCAAGGGATTTTCAAAAGTCTTCTCCAAAACCACAGTTTGAAAGTATCACTTCTTTGACACTCAACCTTCTTTATGGTCCAGCACTCACATCCATACATGACTACTGAAAATACCATAACTTTGTCTATACAGACCTTTGTTAGAAAAGTGTAGTTATTTTAAAGTCTATAACTGAATTATACATTACCAATGCCCATGTAGTTTCTTTATATGTTCTAATTTGTCTTGCAATTTACAGTCACAGTTTAGTTTCCTTGTGTGTTGGAATTTTAAGTTAAAGTTTTTAAGGTTATTTGAGATTCTTGATTATCCTCCTCTGAACATGGCTGAGATTGGCCACTAAAAATCCCTGGTCACCTTAATCCAATAAAAGACTGAGGTGAATTGAAGCTGGATTTTTATCTTGGGGATGACAGGTTTATTTCTTGTTGAACCGTACTCTTAGGATTTACCAC
This sequence comes from Neotragus moschatus, assembly GCA_006410615.1. Classification (NCBI taxonomy): domain Eukaryota; kingdom Metazoa; phylum Chordata; class Mammalia; order Artiodactyla; family Bovidae; genus Neotragus; species Neotragus moschatus. The sequence continues at coordinate 884,530 of SJYA01001053.1, read as the reverse complement.
TTCAGCTTGCTGGCCAAAGCCCAAGGAATGAGTAAGCCTTTGTTTAGTTCTCACCATCTACTTAATATCATATGGTCTGTCCAAAATTATTTTCATCTTATTAACCTGCCAGCTATCTGCTATGCATAGTTAAATATCTGTTGGGAAAAAAAGAGTACCAAATCCTGTGTGCACATGCGTGCATCCTTACTCTCATAGGTCTTTGCCTCACTGATTTGTACTGCACTGGAGATGCCCATTGCTTTCACACACAGACACACACACACACACACAGACACACACACACACACACACACACACATAAAATATATATGTGTTAGATATATATGATGTAACGATAGCCTATTTATGTTTAAAGAATGATGATTCTAAACTGCTAACCCACTACTTCAGCTTTTCAGAAAGTTGAATTTCATCATTATATTTTAACACACATTAAGTATTATATTTTTCAATGTTTACTTTTTTGGTCAAGGTTAGTGTCAGTTAAGATTTGTACCTTCCTAATAAAGCTGAGAAGACTCTTGAGAGTCCCTTGGACTGCAAGGAGATCCAACCAGTCCATTCTGAAGGAGATCAGCCCTGGGATTTCTTTGGAAGGAATGATGCTAAAGCTGAAACTCCAGGACTTTGGCCATCTCATGTGAAGAGTTGACTCACTGGAAAAGACTCTGATGCTGGGAGGGATTGGGGGCAGGAGGAGAAGGGGACGACAGAGGATGAGATGGCTGGATGGCATCACTGACTCAATGGACGTGAGTCTGAGTGAACTCCAGGAGTTGGTGATGGACAGGGAGGCCTGGCGTGCTGCGATTCATGGGGTCACAAAGAGTTGGACACGACTGAGCAACTGAACTGAACTGAATAAAGCCGAATTTCATTCATTTCCATTTCCTTCTCCCTTTTCTCCTACTGCTACCCATCAAATATGTCTGATTAAGATTTTTTTACTGATGCATTTTAACATAAATACTTTTGTAGATTGATATACTCATAGTGGGCTTTGGCTACGTGGATCAAACAGAAAAAAATATGCATTCTTTGCCATATTTTAGAACTGTCCCCTTGCTTATGTTTCAACTGAGCCTTCTTTCTATAATCTACTTCTATCTTCTCTTGACCTTTCAGAGATTCTTCTTGATTTCTGGCTCCCTGAGGATATTATGGAATTACTTACATTCCATGACATTGTTATAAATATTGTTTTGTTTTTGAGAAGTGAGGGGTGGTATTAACATTTGATCATCATGAATCAGAATGAGTGTTTAAGTTAAAGTAGGTTTGTTTTGTTTCAGTCACCATTTTCTCCAAGCCTAGGAAACCTGGAATTTTCAAATTATTTTAATCACTACTTTATATATAAAATGTAATTTTGACCAAAGAGGGGATTCCTTTTAACACAGAATCATTTTCATGCAATGAGTAAAAAGACTGTTTCATCTGTACTTGTGAAATACAAAGTGAATTTGTTTACATTGCATATATCTCGAATATTTAGTTTTCCATTTATTGTAGTAACATGCCTTGATTTTCCCATTCGTTCAAGCTATGCAAACAGCATTGTTCTTTCTACATAAATATTATTTAGATGTATGGTTTGATAATTCCTTTAGGGATTTATTAGAGCAATTTATTTTAATTATAATGGTGCGATCCTGAGATTTGTAAATGCTTAATAGCAAAGAGAATAGATTATTGGTATTACAGTATACCACATTCACTTTTTGTACATTTACGACAAAGTAAAATTTTCCAGGTTTTCTATAAAATGTTGATAATTTTATTTTTGACATTATCTACTAAATACCTTGCGGCTCAGAGGTTAAAGCCTCTGCCTGCAATGTGGGAGACCTGAGTTCAATCCCTGGGTCAGGAAGTTTCCCCTGGAGAAGTAAATGGCAACCCACTCCAGTATTCTTGCCTGGAGAATCCCATGGACATAGGAGCCTGGTGGGCTACAGTTCACAGGGCCGCAAAGAATCAGACACGACTGAACGACTTCACTTTTACTAAATACCTTAGCCAAGATTTTCCAAAACAATGTTATAAGAAGTCCCTATGCCTGACAAAAATAGTCGACTTTCACAAGAAGAATCCTAACTTTTTCTGGAAATATAGTGGATATATGATGAACACAAATGTATAAACAATTTTGCTGAGTGTTGCTACAGGAAATATAGATAAAAATACATACATAAGGTAATACTTTGGTTATGGCTTATTATCACATTTAGCACAAGACATATTCTAATGGGAAAATTTTAGTTATTTTTCAGATAAATAAGATAAATAACTGCTCACCATAAAGTCATCAATGGTGTTCCAGAATCTCATTACATATTTTGACATTTGATATTGCTTTCTAAATGGGTGTTCACACTCACAAACTTTTTGAAAACATGTTACTGTATAAATATTGCTCATTATTTTTTATTTTGCATCATGCACTTATTGTGATTGATTTCTAAATATACTTTTGCATGCCCAGCAGTGGTATTGCTGGGTCATAAGGCAGTTCTATTTGCAATTTTTAAAGGAATCTCCACACTNGATGCAGGATGCTTGGGACTGATGCACGAGGATGATCCAGAGAGATGGTGTGGGGTGGGAAGGGGGAGAGGGGGTCGGGATTGGGAGCTCATATACACTCGTGGCTGATTCATGTCAATGGATAGCAAAACGAATACAGTATTGTAAAGCAAAACAAACTAAAAAATAATAAAAATAAAGTAAATATACTTTTGCAATAATTATTTTTCAAGGAATTAGAAATATTTTGACACTGTATTTGCAAACATCGGCAATTAAGAACGGTGTCTTTTAAGTTACTCACCTTGAATTGTCCAGCATGTACAATATGAGTTATCAGCATCAGCAAAATTTTGCCTCATCAATGTACCTTATCTATTAATATATACCATACATTCTATGAAGAAAGCTGTCTGAGACAATAGCAACTTTTCTTTTAATATTTCTAAAAGTTAAATAATTTACTATACAAAATCAATAGTACAGAGTTGCTCTATTTTTAAGGCTATAAAAATGGAGACACTGTATAGAAAAACACATTATATTGATATATATTTATAATATTGCTGCATATGATATATTATTATTGTAAAATATTTACAAATATTTTTCTGAAAAACAATGGAACATTTAACCATGGCCTCTGTAACCCACTCTCAAAGCTGAGAACACAGGTCTTCTGGACACGTACTCACAAGCTGATGAACAGTATACCTGCTTACTGCAACGTGAGAAGGCTGACATTAACAAAGTCGTTGAAAGTTACACGACATTAAAGATATGTTGACTGCTCTAGTAGGTCTGGTGAAACAGAGGAGCATCTATTAACCCTTCTGTCCTAGTGATTCTGGGTGGGAAGGTTAATCAGGGAATCCACCTCCCCAGGCAGGAGCCTCAGGAGGTGCAGGTTCAGTCCCGGGTTGGGAAGATACCCTGGAGGAGGAAATGGCCCCCCACCCCACTACCCTTGCCGGGGAAATCCCATGGACCCTGGAGACGTGAGGGCTGCAATCCTTAGGGTCACAAAGGGCCGACACAACTGAAGCAACTGAGCACACACACACAGATTAATGAGACGCAAACCCAGCTTCCAGTTCAGAGAGGCAAAATCAATAGCACTAGTGGCAAGAGGAAGCACTATTTCTTCTTAACTTATTCAGTTTTCCAACTAAGTGCTCAAAATGTAGAATACTTTCCATGTTGATTTTACAACTGTGCTATAAACGAATTTTCTAATTTCCAGTAAATTCATGGCATCTGTTTTCCTCTGTTTTATAAGTTCATGCTTAATGATATTTTTAAAATAGATAATTATTTCAATGGCTGTTTAAATGTAAGCTACCAGAGGCTAAGAGATATCAGATTGCTTTGTCTACTTTGTGTGTGTCTGTGTGTGTGTGTGTAATAGATTTTCCCATCTAGGGAAACTTAGGGGAAATAAAATTTTTATTTTTTAGAAAATGGAAGTGTGAGTATTATCTGGACTGCAAATTGGGGGACAGTATTGATTCTTCCCCTCTAATATCTCCAAAATTATTGCTTTAAGTAGATGTTACTAGGTTGCTGGCTTTTTTTGGCATAGCATTCAGAACAACCCTTGGATTATCATTTTAACCACCAGCACCGGATGTTCTGTGTGCTTTTTTGGACATGGAAGCATCTCACTGAGCTCATTAAGCTCCTGACCAAAATGTTCATTCTTTTTTTTTTTTTTTTTTTTTTACCATGAAAGCTATTCATCTTGCCAGTCCATTAAACCCTAACAATAATTTTGACAGGTACAGGGCACCAGCTTCTGCCCACTTTATTCGGCTATAATTTTCCCTCTGTGACTTGAACTTTTTTGTAAAATATCTAAATCAATATTTGAATAGATGTGGAGAGCTAAATGCAGAGTATTTATCTTTGCTTCATTAAAACCAAATATCAAACAAAGTGCTACTGTCATGTCTTTGTTTTCTTTTTCATACATGTTTTCTAATGTGAGAATGAGACTCTAACACTTGTTAGTGGCTCAGGTGGTAAGGAATCCGCCTGCAAGGGAAACCCAAGTTTGATCCCTGGGTAAGGAAGATCCCCTGGAGAAGGGAATAGCAACCCACTCCAGTATTCTTGCCCAGAGAATTCTGTGGGCAGAGGAGCCTGGAGGGCTACAGTCCACGGAATTACAAAGAGTCAGACATGACTGAGTGACTAACACTTTGACTTTTGCTAGCAAATAAACTGAAATTAAAAATAATAATAATAAACAAAACAAAACATACAGAATTAAAGAACAATCTTTCCTAATGTAGCAGGTTTTCAAATTTTAACTGCGTGACTTGTTTTTAATTCAGAGTAATACACAGGTGCATAAAATGGAATTGTGCTCAAACACCCTGACTTTACCTGTACATTTTAGGTAACTGTAAGAAATAAGTAATAATGTGTAAATGTATATATATATATATATAATTCCATATAATAGAGTGGATAAAGGAAGGAGGCACATTCAAAAAACTTTTCTGTTTCAAATCACAGAGCTTCTATCTTTGTGACATTTTGAGACTAGTGGAAAAAAATACATTTTGAATCTGGTGGTGTCTAAAGTATATTATATGAGTTTGCAACACAGGGAATTCTGGTTGATTAGCAGAGCATGCCACTTTCAAACACTGAAAGCATGGATGCACCTATTATTTTGCATGGCAGATTCATGTATATTTATTTGGAATTTTTCCCAACTTTCTGATATTTGGAATCAGGTAAAAACTTGATCCAAAATGATATTTTTATGAGTTGGCTGGCTGAATTGTAGGCAGTGAAGTAAATGGGCTCGATTTTTTATTTTATTTTATAGGATCTCAAAGCATTAAAACATGCAATCAGTAGCCAAATAAGATGTTAACCTAGAATAAATAGAGATTTTAAAGCAACATTTGTGTGTGTGTGTGTGAACTAGAAGTGAATTGCTTTGTGGAATCTGAACCTGTAATACAGTGCCACATTTACAACTGCTGAAGATGTCAGATCGGCAGTTCCACAACCTTAATTGATTTGGATTGGAATGGAGAGGAGAGAAACGATACCTAGCTAGTCAACAGGTATCTTGGGGCGGCTCTCATCAAAATCACTATCATCTCTTTGCGAAGATCAGGCTCAGGTCCTTGCCTATATATGAGGTAACTTTCTATTTAACACAGTCTGTTAAGATCTTGGGGTTCCCTGTACCTCTTTAATTGGAGAGAATTCATTTTTTATGATGAATATAGCAGTATCAGTTTGGTGAAGGCAGTCAATGCTAACTTTTTTATGAAATAAGCAAACATTTGAATTCCTCCCATGGCATGTGTCTACTTCCATTTTTTATGGCAGTTGCTTTTTAAAATAGTTTCTTTTTAAGTGCAGTTTTTCTTCTTTTCTGTCCTGGAGGGAAGGAGAAAACAAGCTTGTATTTTTCTTTCAGCTTGGAAAGAGGAAAAGTATTCCCCCCAAACAAAAATATTGACAGTCAAGAGGTCCAGAGAAGATCAGGAAGCCAGAGCCGTGAAAGACATAAATAAGACTTTTTTCTGGCCCAGGGGATGTAAGCAGATATATGCAGTTCGAGCTATCTGCTCAATTTTATTTTCCTGGGGGTGACATTTCTTAAGGTGACTGACAGAGTTGTGTGTGTGTGTGTGTGTGTGTGTGTGTGTGTGTGTTTTTTCCATCAGTTCTTTTATTATCAGTTAGCTGTATTCATGTGTCTTCTTTTCTCCACCATGTTAGGTCTCCTTATGAAAACAGCAATAACGATATGATTAATCAGGGGACTTATAAACAAGAAGTGAGATATTATAAGATTTACTTGATGAATTATCTCTGTCTCTATTAAGGAACAAGAGTGATGTGTGCGCATGTTTGATCAGTATTTACTTGGGGTTTATAAACGACAAACAAAAAAACCACACAAAAACCTAGAAAGTAATTTAGGGGCAACTTACATGATGTGATAATTGTTCCAAAGTTGCTTAATACCAAAAGACACAGAGTTAGCTGGTCAGTGAAAATGAAGCAAGTGGTAACTGCGCTCCTCTCATAATGTTTACCTTAGTTTTAAAGGTTAGAGTCAGTGACTGGAAGAAAATGAGGTGTCTGATACTCCTATAGGGAATAAGAAATTTAATATTTTTATCCCATTCTTTTGGTGTCTAGTATGAAAATAGAGAACAGTTCTCTTGGAGATAAACTCTTTTAGTTCAGTCCTTTAATTCCATTCATTGACTCCATCATTCAAAAAGCTGAATGTTTGTCAGGCACTAGAAATACAAAGATAAAAAGCTAATACAGCATTTGCCATCCAGTAGCCTACAGTTTTGGAGAAGGCAATGGCACCCTACTCCAGTACTCTTGCCTGGAAAACCCCATGGACGCAGGAGCCTGGTGGGCTGCAGTCCATGGGGTCACTAGGAGTCAGACAGGACTGAGTGACTTCACTGTCACTTTTCACTTTCATGCATTGGAGAAGGAAATGGCAACCCACTCCAGTGTTCTTGCCTGGAGAATCCCAGGGACGGGGGAGCCTGGGGGGTGCTGTCTATGGGGTCACACAGGATCAGACACGACTGAAGTGACTTAGCAGCAGCAGCAGCAGCTTACATTCTGGGGGGAGAGATGTAATTATCTATAATTGAACGTGGAAAACAGTACAGCATGCTGTGAAAAGGCATATATCATATGTGGCTTGTGCCCCCAACATGGTGCCTAGAATGAAGGAAGAAATGAGTGAATTCAATAGTATTGTATTCAAACTGAAAAAAAAAAAAGACAGGCCCTGGGTACTGCTTGCTGATTTTTTTCTTATCATCATTCATATGTTATCAATATGATTAGTACAATATTTTTGAGATATTTGAATATCATTATAAAATAAACATAGAAATATTTCAATGACTGACTCACTTTTAAAATAGTAGACACAAAGAAAGTATTCTTTATGAGATTATATACTGAGCCATAAATAAATAAATGTTGCCTGTTTGGTAGAAATGTACATGTAAACAGGAATTGAATGAGTTTATTCAGAATAATTGCCAAATACAGATGTATTTGTTAAGTGTTAGTCATTCAGTCGAGTCTGACTCTGCAATCCCATGGACTGTAGCCCACCGAGCTCCTCTGTCCTTGGGATTCTCCAGGCAAGGATACTGAAGCTGGTAGTCATTCCTTTGTCCAGGGGATCTTCCCAACCCAGGGATCAAACCCAGGTTTCTTGTATTGCAGGTAGATTCTCTACCATCTAAGTCATCATATATGTGACTTTAGAAACAGTATCTATTGAATTTTTATACATAATTTTATGTCCATATTCATGTATTTTGTTGATTAGGTTAACAACATATTACTGGTTCACAAAGATTTCATCCCAAAGGAAAATGAAGAAGGAAATGAAGATTTGGCTTTTGTACTAAGCCAGAGTAAAATCCTGATACAATAGAACTAAGTTCATATTTATGGTTATTTCACCACTAACAACTTTCATACCCACTGCAAATGATACTTATATATGTATGCATAGATACACTTGCAAACATTTAAAAATTATTAAGTGTGTATGCTAAACATTTAAAAATTATTAAATATGTATACTTACAAGCCAAGTCTATATTCATGTCAAAAATAGAGTGTAAGGGCCAGTTCTTCTCTAAAAGAATGATTGGGACTAAGAGCTGAGAACTTTTGGAGAACATTATAAAGACAGGAGGAAGCAGAAAAGCTGTATTTTATAAAACAAAACAAAAACTTTTTTTTCTAATAATAAAAACCTTTACAAAGTATTTTAACAGATGCATCAAATTTCACTCAAGAGAAAGCGTAGCTTACTCCTACTGGGGAATTTTCAGATATTTTAATGTTCGGATAGCTGTTTCTCTGCCTCTCATGTAGCAGCAGTCTGTGTTGCCTGGTGAAATTTCATTGTTCATTTTTTTCTGGATAGACACAGAGCTTTCCTCTTGAGAGATGAGGTAAGGGAAAACAGACAAGAAAGAAAGGCGGAACTTTCACACTGTTTTGTACCGCAATGGTTGCCGCAGTGGCAGAGCAGGGTCTGATGAGAACATGGGGGTTTATTACTCCTGCTTCATACTGTCCGCTTAGTGTTCATTCATCATCTCACTTACTCTTCCAAAAGTCTAATGAAGCAAGTACAGCAGTTACCCACCTTTCGTGACTGAAGACGCTGAAACTCAACTGTTTTACAACCCAAGCTCTCTGACTCCAAGCTTGCGCTGGTGACTGTCAGTTTCTCTAGCATGTTTCCTGACTGAGCTTCCTTTCAAGCGGAAGCACAAACGCGTGCAGGAGCCGGGGGTCCCTGGCCAGGTTTCCTGCCGGGGCTGCTGGTTTATACTGACATCATAAACCCTGGGATGGAAGTAATTTTGAAAGGTCACCTAATCCATTCACCCTGCCTTAAACTTTCCTGACAGATGAGAAGCTACCTTAATTCTCTACCCCTTCAAAAGAAAGTACAGCTTCCTTCTGTCTCTTACTCCTGGATTTAACAACTCCTAGTGCAGGAAATCTCATCTTTTTTTATAGTAAATCCCACTCAATGCTATTTAAGCTTGTTGCTTTTCGCTCTGCTTCCTAAAACACATAGTGATGTCTAAATAGCAGAGTTTCCTTTACTTAAAGACGGACACTAAAAATATCTCTTCTGCAAACTATTTAAGGCACGTGCTTTTAGCTTCTATTGAAAACACATTTTTTGCGACAACATTCGTTGTCTTTTATTTTTCTTCTTGGAATTAGAGTTCTTTTCTGTTTTGCATTAATGGCCTCAGATCAGGGGGTTCTAGAGGGTGTTTGACCTTGGTTTTGCTGACTTTTCTAGACCTTTGTTTAAATCCCTTAAAAAAAAAAAAAAATGAAAAGCTGCACAGCTGCCCCGTGGTCTTCATCAGCAATGTCAAAACATAATGAACATCTTACTTTTTTTCTGCCTTTTTGTGAGTCCCATCTAATTACTTGCTTTCTCTTAAAGATTGAATCAACTGGGAGTATATATAAAACCACTCTTGGTGGGTAAGGAATTCTCTAATTCAGATACCTTCCTAGCTAAATATTTATTGGCTAATGATGTCTTTTGAACTTATAGTATCTTCTCTCCAGCCCTGTCAGTAGTCCCATTTGATTCACATTGTGCAACTAATAGACCTTCATCTCTATTCAGTATTTCTGTCTTAAATTTAAATGGGATTAATGCAGTGAAAAGTTCTTTTTAAATGATTAGTTTAATAATCTGGAAATTGTGGCTTACCAAATAAGGTGTCCCCAAAGCTCCTTCATTTTTCAGGACTACATTTTTGCCTATCTTCAGGTTTCTAAATCATTAACGTAATATTCATGTGATTAATAATTCTAAACATGATTTATATACTTTGTGTTTTACTTTGAAAAGAGTAGAGACCATCTTCTCAATTGAATCAACAGCTGTAGATCTTTCTAGAGGTCACATTGCAAGATGGCACTTGCCATCAATCATGGTTTTAATTAAAACTTGGGTTATAGCTGACAAAACTTTCTCCTCTGTTGTTAATTTCTCAAGCCTTTTTACCCTTGTCTTTTTAAAAGATATATATTAAAATAATAATAAGGATCATTATATTATTTCTTGGCATTGCTTAATATTCAGAGTTTAGAAAAAACAAGGATACATTAAAATCTGAATGATGCTTCCCCTAGAGCCAGAGGTCAACTTGATTATATGTACATCAATCACTATAATGCACAAACTATCCTAAGGATTTACATGTAAATTTATTTGTACTTCTTAATTTTGTATCAAAAAATTAGCTACCACTACTTTTGCCTTTCTAGTACTTATTGTAAAGCTAACAAACAAAACACCAAATTGTCACTTCACTCATTTAAAACTATAGAGAAATCCAGTATTGTGTAGATACATTAATAGCAGCAATATTTAGGTACTCATGATAATAAAAGTATTCCCCAAAGAAAGCTGAGTGCCAAAGAATTGATGGTTTGAACTGTGTTGTTGGAGAAGACTCTTGAAAGTCCTTTGGACTGCAAGGAGATCCAACCAGTCCATCCTAAAGGAAATTAGTCCTGGATGTTCATTGGAAGGACTGATTTTGAAGCTGAAACTCCAATGCTTTGGCCACCTGATGTGAAGACCTGACTCACTATAAAAGACCCTGATGCTGGGAAAGATTGAGGGCAGGAGGAGAAGGGGACAACAGAGGATGAGATGGTTGAATGGCATCACTGACTCAATAGACATGACTTTGAGTAAATTCTGGGAGGTGGTGACGGACAGGGAGGCCTGGCATGCTGCAGTCCATGGGGTTGCAAAGGGTCGGACATGACTGAGAGACTGAACTGAACTGAAGAGTATTCCACGAAAAATTAACTGAAGGTAATATTTTTGGAATAATTGCACCATCTTTCTTATCATATGTGCTATCTCCTATGAAATCTGAAAAAAGCATACTGTAAATTTATCCTTTCCGAGAAACCTAGATGGTCTGACTGGCGTAAGCTGACACTTTTAAGAGACTGCCATCTATCTCCAGAAAGCCAGACTATTCAACAACCCAAGTATTGTTAAGTAGAAGTTTAGACTAGACCCAGGGCTTCCTTGATGGCTCAGATGGTAAAGAATCTACTTGCTATGCAGAAGACTGGGTTTGATCCCCTGGAGAAAGGAATGGCAACCCACTCCAGTATTCTTGCCTGGGAATCCCATGGACAGAAGAGTCTGGCGGGCCCAAGTCGCTGGGATCACAAAGAGTGGGGTACACTGAGTGACTAACACAGCCACTTAGACTAGATCCTCTCTACAAATATAAGAATTTCAGAGTCCCCCTGTTTTGTTAAGTATTTAAGAAACGGTAAAATAATTTGAGACATACATTCTGGGTTTAAACCATTTGGAAAACTATGTAACCATCTTAGATATACATTGTATAAGATATCTAAATATTTTATGAAGTTAATAAAATCCATTTTGCATGAGTCAACTTGTTAATCTTCAAATCCATTAAACTAGGTTTTTACCTTTCGAAATTTTATATATCTGGTTCGTTGTCCTAGGACGTTTTGAATTCTATGTTGTTGTCCTTCAGTCCCTATAACAGCAACCACAGAAAAAGCCACAGATCGGGTGGCTCATAAATAATAGACATTTATTTTTCATCATTCTGGTGACTGGAATTTAAGATCTAGATGCCAGTGTTTTGGTGAAGGCACCCTTTAGCTTGCAGACTGCTGATTCATGTTGTCATTGTAGAAGGGGCAAGGGACTGTCTTGTGGCTCTGTCCTCAAAGCATTGATCTCATCTGTGAGGGTCACCCCTCAGCCCTAATCCGGAAGTTCCAGCTCCTAACACCATCACCTCGGGCATTAGGTTTCAACATGCGAACTTGGGGGAGGGGGAAGGAAAACGTTCAGGCCATAGCATCTATTTTGAAAATTACGGTATGTGTTCAAAGCCAACACTGTACCCAGATAAGTCGTGCTTCTTGTGAAGTTCCAGAGGAAATTCTTAAGAAAGTTAACAGCAGCAGCTCTATCAAGCATTACATCAAAATTTTTATAAAGAACAGATGAGGCTCTAACTTATATCACCACTTGCAAATTTTTGTTGAAACTTTCCATAAACAAGAGATAGTTTTATTTTATTTTTTTTCAGTTTTACAACAAGATTACAAAATCTGCCATAAAGGAGTAAGGAGACGTACAGAATGAAAATTGAAAAAATATTATAAAAAAATCTTTATATTCCAACAATAGACCATGTAAGGGCATTTTAGAGTTTAAATTAGTAGATAAAATATAGATCTCTATGACTGAAGAGTGTTTTTTCTGAGGAAGTATTTGAATTAAGATTAACCATTTCAGAATCAATACACTGTCACACTGTTTTACTAGCCAATGATTTCCTTGAAAGTTTTCAGAAGAACAGTATTTTTTGGAACTGAGAGAACAAACCCAGGATATTTCCCTCTCATTTACTGTAATTCACTCTGTATGATTTTTGCATGAGAAGACCCTGAAAGAATTGTCTTAGTTTCTGCTACATTATACCTGTGTATACAAGAAAGACTTTATATTTCCAAATGTTTTAATTATTCTAAACTATTTTGATTCCCACAAAACCTTGAGGTCTAACTAATTCTCTTTTCCTTTCTTAGTAAATTATGACTTTTAATTTTTTTTTCAAAAAAATTTTTTTTGATTTAATTTTGGCAGTTCCGGGTCTATGCTGCTGCATGGGCTTTCCCCTAGTTACGGCGAGTGGAGGCACTCTCTGCTTGCGATGCTCCAGCTGCTCAATGCGATGGCTTCTTTCGTTGCAGAGCGCAGGCTCTAGGGCATGCAGGCTTCGGTAGCTACAGCACACGGATTCAGTAGTTGCAGCTCCCAGGTTCTAGAGCACAGGTTCAGGAGCTATGGCCCCACGGGCTCAGCTGTCCTGTGATACATGGGATGGAACCCATGTCTCCTGCATTGGCAGGTGGATTCTTTACCTCTGAGCCACCAGGGAAGCCTGTTTCTCAGGACGTGATTAAAATAGCTCTTGCTTTTAAAGATTTGTTGAATGAAAACTTAGTATGTTTCAGTTATCTTTTGTTGGTATTGCCCGATGACAATAAAAAGATGAATTGCAAATTAGAAGATTTTGAGTCACATCGGTATTCAAAACACGGTGATGAAGCGTTGAAAGAACAGATCTGGTGACTTCCCTGTAAACATCCGTATGAAGGGAAATAATTATACAACAAGGAGTCAGTCCTGACGGATGAGTGTGTTGGAGGAAGCACAGTAAATGGGAGATCAACAAGAATCATTCCCAAATTAGATTTTCAACTCAACGATATGGGCCTAAGCTGGTGCACTTCAGGCAATTGTTCATACAAGGGGGAAAGATGTGATTGTGACATTTCTCACTGAATCAAGATACAACAAACGTATTCAACACATTTCAGCTTACACAATCCGGTGACAGGTATAGGGAGAAGTGATTCTTAAATGTTTATCATATGTGAAAAACTGGGCAGAGTGAAGGATTTACACCAAAAAGGAAAAATAGTAAATTTGTCTTATCAATTCAAAAATTGTTGCTATAGGAACAATCATCGTACTAAGATAAAATATTAAGCAAAAAGAGAGAAGCGGTTTACTAATTCTTCTCTATAATGCAGCTATTAGCATCAGGGGGACAGATGGGAAATTTTTCTATGAATTGTGCCTTACTTGCTATTTTTTTGCTATTTTCAAACAAAAGCAATTAATGTTATTCTGCAGTTTGGCTTTACTTTGCAACCGGTAACATTGGTTCTGAGATTCTGTGGATCCAAACAGTCAAATAGTTGGTCTAAAAGATATAGATGAACTTTTAAGCTAGATGTAGCTAATTTTAACTATGACTATAATGAACTTATATTTTAGAAGTGTCTTCATCTCAGAACTGAAGTAAACTCAACTTCTTTTAGAAATTCAGACTTTTAACATCCTATATTAATCATTTGTCCTACAACTTGATATTTATACTGAGCACAGATTTCTGTTTCTATGAATACAGAAAAAAATATATAAAACAAGCAAGAGGCTTTCAGTGGAATGTAAATCAATACTTTGGCAAAAATATAACCTGTTAACTTTTCTCTATTCCTATCCAAACCCCAGGCTAATAGCACTTCAGTATTTCAAACGTTAAGTAAATCTTCTATAACAAAACCATACTTTTGAAACCAAACATACGTCTGGTTTTGATTTGTTATTCCCACGTAAGCACAGAACATAAACTACTTCCCATTGCTATGGCTTTACCACAAGCCTCCTTTTTCTAGTCTGTGAGCATAAAACGTGAAACAGGTTCTTTCATAAAGGAGGAAATCAGCTTTTAAAAAAGTCACCATGACTTGGAAACTTCACCTTTCTACCTCACAGCCACATATAAGAAGACCACTTTTTCCCCCTAAAGGATGCCTCAAATCAATACATGTTTCTGTGAGTTTATTTTTTTTTACCTTAAAGAATAGGAATAACGTTTCCTTGTTACGAGTGGGCATTTAAACATTATATCTTTTGATCATATTTTCTTGGATTCTATTAAAAATCAAATATTTTTTGCAAATGCATGGAAATCCCAAATTATTACTTCAACTTTATTTAAGACAAGTCCTATCCTACAACACTTTTTGATTTAACAAGATTTATTAAACAATAATGAGAGGATCATTTTGCCTGTCTTAGCAACCCAGTTATCATAAATCCATTTTAATTTGAAACTTTCAATCACCACCGCACTACTTAAAAGTGTATGTCTCTTTTGTAACTTCATCGTATTATGGTTGTTATATAGTAAGAAACATTTAATCACAGACTGGCTCACTGAATCTCCGTATCAGTGGTGGGACTGGCTCTCTGCTGGACTGTGTCACTTGAGTCCGGGTGCTAACACGGTCTCCTTCAGTTTTCAGAGCAATGCCTGGTGGAAAACCTGTCACCGCTCAGCAGGCTGAACAAGCCACTCAATTCCTATGGATTCAAGTCTATGGAAAAGGTTCAAAACCTTTATGCTTATTTATTTTTTTTTTAAATCTAACTTTTAGACAGAAGCCAACTTGCCCATATGACATTGTTTTATAGAAATCAAATAGTATGTAAGATATGCGTCTGGTTTAAGAAAAGACTTGAGATGTTTTGATTGAGTGACGATGCAGGGAGGTACAGACAGCATCCATGTGACTTCTGCCTGATCCATTGTGTAGGACATATTGAGTAAGAAGATGTATTGTGTCTGTTTTTTCTATCAATATTCTGCAACTGAGACACAGAAAAGCCAATAGACTTCTTTAAAAGAAGCCATTTAATGCCTTCCAAGTATACACAGGACATACCAAGGGGAACACACTAACATATTCTTTCTTTTGCTGAGTGTAGAGGTCTCTCTTGGTGGATGAATTTTTTCTTTTTCGTGATTATGATGGGGATTTCCACTTGGGGTATTATTTAGAAGAAAACAAAATAATTTTCTGTAAAGAATGACTTTAATTTTAAACCTCTTGTATAGAAACACAAAGCAAAGGGCAGAACACCTGGAATAAAATCTTGCAATTGTGAATATCACACAATAACTCTTTGAAATACTGTAGTGTAAGGGTAAATGAATATGATAACCAGTTTTGTGCATTTTAAATGATGGTGTGTGTTTTTGCCACTTTCTACTTCTAAATCATACTCAGTGTAATGTTTTTTATTTTTGTGCCCTTGAATGTCAACATAAACGTAAGCATTAAGGGAATCTTGATGAAACGTTTTCTATTGTTGTTTCAGTGGTGATACTTTGTTCTCAAACTTCTTCCCTGCAGGAGATAAGGAGGTCAGTCCTAGGACTGAGTTGGATGTCACATCAGCACACTGGTCGGTGTCTTCTCTCTGAGCGGGTAAAGCACTGCCTGATTGGCAGCATAGGGCTATCTCACCATGCTCATTCTTGCTGTTCATTTTGTTTTTCCGTTTTATGTGATTAAGCTCCATTATGAGGATTTTCAGGTCACCCACAGTTAAATGTCATTCCAGCTGATGGGCACTTTGATCAGCTTGTCTCACAACTTTTCTTTGAAAATCACACGTTCCCTTTCAGAAGATTTCTTAGCAAAAATGGTTTTAAATTAAGTTATCAAAGAAAAAATAATGCACAGAGGCCAATTAATATACTCACTGACATGGATCGTGCTCCCTCTTCTTTCTTTAATCCTGACCCATGCAGTTAATTTAGAGGACACATATTTGATACGTGGCTAATGTAAAAAAAGAGAAAGAAAAAAAAATCTTCTAATTCAATAGTGTCTGTGCATTGGCCTTAGAAATTATTTTCTGAGTAGTTCGATGGGATGAGAAAACCATACCAGTTGGTGTACTATTGTTACTGTTGAAATGTGTGAACTTTATCCTATAATTTGTTGATTGTTGTGGGTTGTGCATTTGCCAATGAATAAATCAGTCCTGAATGTTCATTGGAAGGACTGATGCAGAAGCTGAAGCTCCAATACTTTGGCCACCTGATGCGAAGACCTGATTCATTGGAAAAGACCCTGATGCTGGGAAATATTGAAGGCAGTAGGAGAAAGGGACAACAGAGGATAAGATGGTTGGATGGCATCACTGACTCAATGGACTTGAGTCTGAGCAGGCTCTGGGAGTCGGTGATGGACAGGGAGGCCTGGCGTGCTGCAGCCCATGGGGTTGCAAAGAGTAGGACACGACTGAGCCACTGAACTGAACTGTGCACTTGCCATTGACTTAGCTGTGAACCTAACACATAGAGACCTCGAAACAATAGTTCCTATTTTATGTTCGTGATAAAGGTTTTTTGAGGAGAAAGGTGTCTTAAGGTTTGATATATAAGTGACTTACTTATTTTATATGATTATATCATGAGACAGCATTTATATTTTCCTTCTTAAAAGTGCAATTATCTACATGTGTCCTCATGATTATAATTACATTTTTTCTTACTTTTTTTCTCTCTCTTACTGTATCACCATTGTTATACTTTAAATAATAGTTCGAATTATCAAATATCCCAAGGGCATTGATATTCTTTCAGTGACTTCAAGATATATTCCCAACTTATAACACACTTGTAATGAATTCCACACCTGCATACCTGAAAGGCATTTTATATATCAGGGTCTCCAGGGCTTTTCAGGTCTGGAGATTATAATGCAGCAATTAAAGCAAGGATTGTAATAGCATCCTCATTTTTTGAACAGAGCTCCATCTTCTGAAACTGACAGAACATGTTTAATTCTAGACATTTAAAGATATCGTCTGGAACATTTGCATTAATAAAGGGGAAACCATGCAGTGGGTCATGTTACTTTCAAACAGATTAATGAATGTATAGTGGCAGAGAAACTCAGGGAGCTTCCTCACAACAAGAAAAGTAGGTGCGAGACTCTTATACAGAGCTTTCAATTGACTCTGCAGCATTAAGCTGGCAGGTGAGAAAAGAGATTAACTGATGGGACTGGCAGTGTGAAGCTGCCAGAAAACTAACCATGCTATTCCCTGATCTTAGTACTACTCATCAATGTCAGTTTATAAGCTGGAACATCCTAAGGGAGACAGGAGGATTACCAAATATTAAAATGAAGATATTGGGAAAAATCTTTATCAACACTAGATTTTGATACTATCTTCATAAAGAAAAAAAAAGTGTTTCTAAATTCATAGGTTCAGAAGTAGAAGTTGCCAACACTTCACATTACTGTAACTAAGATAATATTAGGTATCTCAATACATGATTGCAATTTCAAAAATCTAGTGCCTAACTGGATAAAACTGATATTTTAGAGCATTTGTCAAAGAAACTAAATCAACTGAATAATAAAAATGAATAATTGTACAACACTTGACAGTGTTCTCCACTTGGTATTAATTAGTGCCTTATAATAAGTCTCTTAGTAGTAAAGTCATGTAGTCTTATGTTATTCATTTGTATTGCTAAGAAGCTTGGGCTTTTTTTTTTGCTGCTAAATATCTTCCCTGACTTCCCTGGTGGCTCAGACAGTAAAGCGTCTGTCTACAATGTGGGAGACCTGGGTTCGAGCCCTGGGTTGGGAAGATCCTCTGAAGAAGGAAATGGCAAACCACTCTAGTACTATTGCCTGGAAAATCCCATGGACAGAGGAGCCTGGCAGGCTACAGTCTATGGGGTTGCACAAAGTCGGACACGACTGAGTGACTTCACTTTTCCGGCACCTTCCCCGAGGTTATCAGTAAGTTCTGAAAGAAGATCTCAAATATAAGTCTTATCATTTCTAGTTCTCTGCTGTCTTGTTTGTGACTTAAGTAGACTTTCCAATGATTTTATTTATAAGCATCTAAAGCCAGACACGTTTGATCACCTTTATTTTTTTAAGGCTGTACTCATATGCAACTGAGAGTCAAAGATCACTCTAATACGTTCAGGCTTCCTGTGACTCGTTTATTCCCTGTGGAAAATGGCAATATGCTTCATGCAGTGTCATCAAAATCAAGTTCCAACGAAAATCAAGTTGAAAGTTAATTGTCAGGCTTCTGGTGTAAAATGAACTAGTTCCCAAGTCAAATCCTCCTTACCCACTAAAAGACCCATGGACACTCAGGACAAAAGATTACTTTTCACAGCATTGAAAGAAACTAAGCTTTACAGACAAATAGTTGTCCAAATCTGGGAAAGGTCTCTAGAAAATGGAATTTCAGATACTTTTTTTTAGTAAAAACAGCATCAGAGGTTCTGTTTCCACATAGGACGTAAAAGAAGGTCACAATAATAGACTGCTCCAAAGTTAACCATGAGAATCTGGATCAACAGCAAAATTCATAGTTAAGAGTGTCTGTATTAATATCAGACAAACTAGATTTCAGAATAGTACTGATAATCGGATCATGACACAATGACATTAAGTGTCAATTCACCAAGACATACCAGTCCCAACAGCAAAGCTTCAAAATACGTGAAGAAAAACGTGATAGAATTGAAAGGAAAATAGAGAGACTAAAGTGATAGCGAGAGACTTGAGTCCTGCTCTCTCAAAAAATATACAGTAAATCAATTATATCACAGAAGAATTGGCCAATATTATCTGCCAACTACATGGCTACAGTACATGGGGTCACCAAGAGTTGGATACGACTGAGTGGCTAAGCACACACACACATCTACCAAGTAATGTTTCTAGAACATTCTATTCAAGAACAGCAAACACATGGTATTTTAAAATACACAAAAAGATATGTTCTTTCCAGCCTACAAGATAAACCTCAAAGAATATAAATCATTTAAATTATGTTCTCAGATTAAAACAGAGTTAAACTAGAAACCAATGACCAAATTATATTTAAAAAACCCCTAAGTTTTGGGAAATTAAACAGCATAATTGAAAATATCCCACAGGTCAAATAAAAAGTCTGAGGAAAAAATTTTAAATATTTTAAACTCAATAAAAAAGAAATCATTTCAAAATTTGTGGAAGGCAGCCAAAGAGCTGCTGAGAGTAAAATGTGTAGTATTATTAAATGCTTTTGTAAGAAGAGAAGAAAGGTCCCCAAACAGCCATATAAACCTCCCCCTTGAGAAACTGAAAAAAAAGCAAATGAAAACCAAACTAATTAATATATAAAAGCAGAGCACCTTGGCTTATACATTTCGGAAAGCAACCCCATGAGCAATGATCTGGACAGTTCTTGGTGAAAAGGTTGAATGGTGGGAGGGGTAAATAAGGAGTAAAATCGAGATTCTGAATAAAATATGGTAAATTCCTCCTCCATGCTAAGGCATTTCTTGACTTTTTCACATCGGTTTTGTCTCCTACTTGACATCAATTGTATTGTTGTCATTAACAATGCAAGCTTCAGGTATATGTGTGTATTTATTCTCCTGTCTTCTTGGATGTGATTGGAACACAGTGACAGATTATTTGTGGAGCGCAATGGGAAACCATCCGAGGACAATGATGGCATGTAATGCTGTTATAGCCCACACTCTCTGCCACCACTGTTCTAAATGCTTCCTGTGTATTATGACACTTAATTATCTTAACAACCCTGAATGATTATTGTTATTACCATTTTACATATGAAAAATCTGAGGCACGGAGGATATAAGTAGTTTTCACAAGGTCCCTGAGCCAGTTAAGTAGCAGTGCAGGATTTCACCCCAGGCACTTTTTATCATTATACTATAAAACAAGAGCTGTAATGCTTTGAAGTTGTTCATAAGTTTCCCCCCCCCCCATATAATTTTTCTCTCGATCCATACTTGAAAGCTAAACCGATTTAAGTTGTGGCAAAAATACACAGAGCTGGTCTGACACTGAGCTCACTGAATGTTACAGCAGCAATTGGCTGAGAGGATGACTTCTCATTTGGAACAAGATATGAACCACTGATTATTTTGGGGATCCAAATTACTTGGATTTCAACATTTTTCAAAGTAGATTTAATTTGGTTTCCACATTTTTATCCTTCCCTTTTTAAGCTGTCATTCACATTTCTAACTTTTAAATTCTTATCTAAAAGTTTAGCAAAAACCGGTTAATAAAATCATATCAATAACATCTAAAACTAGTTTAATTTCACAGAATGTAAGTTGCAATGATAGATAGTATCCAAAAATAATTTATTTTGGTGCCTTCTGTTCTTTGAAAATGCATCTTTCATATTACATATTTTCATTGCACTATAGGTTACATACAATTGTTTCAATTACCAGTTACTATTTACAAATTTACAATTTTTTTCAGAAATTACAGTGGGTTACATTAATGGGTTACATATAAAAAGGGTGTCTGGAAATTTGGACATAGTAATGATACATTTTTAAAAAGAGAATCAAATTAACATTCAGAATTGGAATAATAATACTAATTGGAATGGTAATAATGGCTTCTCTGGTGGCTGAGTTGGTAAAGAATCTGCCTGCAATGCAGGAGACATAGGAGACAGAAGTTCAGTCCCTGGGTTGGGAAGATTCCCTAGAGAAGGAAACGGCCACCCACTCTAGTATTTTTGCCTGGGAAATAAAGTACATATGCAAATATATTTATTCATTTTGGGAGCATTTTGGAACAGGTATATAAACATTTTCTAAAACAGCTTGGAATATGATTAAACATGGGTAAGTCCAGAGTTTCCTGAACGGTTACTATTTAGGAGCCTTAATAGTTGGTGACTTTGCCTTAAGCGATTAACTTTGAAAATGACCCTTCAAGCTAGATATGATTGATACGAATGACATTAATGCATTAATATTGCCAATGTCACATTTGTCAAAGTTACTATAATCAAAAGACTGCCAACTCTGAGAAACTGCAACTGCTGTTATATACAAGAATGTCTTTCTCTGTGTAGAAGTCTGTGCATATGCTTCGAGAAAAAGGTGATATTGTACTAGAACAAAGTCAGTAAGCACAGGCTGTTTGATATTACGAAGACTGATTTCCAGTGGAGGTCTTGGCTAGCCGCTCCTAATTTGTGCTCCTCATGTTCCTATTGAAATATTCATGAAATTATGTAAGAGATATTTTCAAACTGTGGTGCCACTGAAAGCAAGAAATAATACCTTGTAATCTTGCAGATCTCAGGAACAGTTTATTAATTTCTACAAAGAAAACGCAAACAGCACTGTGTAACTGAACAAAGGAGAAACATAGACAAAGATATATCTAAATATTTGTTTCTAGTCATGTGAGTTATAACTGTAAAAGTTGTAAATAACATAAATAGCCAAAAGGAAATAGAATGGGTAAATAATTATGACACATCTATGTGACAGACATTTATGTAGCTATTAAAATGGTGATTTTTGAAGAATAATTTGGGATCATAAAAATAGAAACTTAATACACACAACATAAGCTCAATTTTTCAACCTTATTAGCAAATGTTTGGGTATTGAAATAGCACAATAGAAAGAAATATATTTATAGTTATAATAGTTTACTAGTGATTGTATGACCTTTATATCTTTCATAACTGCAAGTACTTTTTGTACACTTTATAATTTATTTTACATATGATAAAATATAGAGAAAATATTGTATTTAATTTAATGTATTTTGAATTCAGTTTTAAATTGTTTCTGTCTTTCTCCATAAGTTTCATAAAGAATATTTTCTGCATAAATAAAAGTGTTTATACCCATAGGGCATTTTATATTACTCTTGGGAGCTTCCCTGATAGCTCAGGTGGTAAAGAATCTGCTTGCAATGCAGGAGACCCCAGTTTGGTTCCTGGGTCAGGAAGATCCACTGGAGAAGGGATAGGCTACCCACTCCAGTATTCTGGCCTGGAGAATTCCATGGACTGTATAATCCGTGGGGTTGCCAAGAGTTGGACATGACTGAGAGACGCACTTTGCCCTGCACTGGGACACATATCCCTTCTGAGTACTGATTCCTATTTGTTCTTACTTTGCCTCTTTTGTCAGAGTGTTACTGGACATCTAAGTACTAAGAAAAATATGTTAGAATTATAGCTTACTTTTTTCTAGTAGATGGGATTATCAGAATAAAGACAAAATAACTATGGTATAATTTTATTCCTGAGATTTGCAAATTAGCCTGATGTGTAGAAAATAAAAGCTAAAATAAATTGCCACACAAGTTTGAAATAGCTATTCATAAAACTGTTTTCCCCAAACTATATTGTTCTTCTTGTTCTTCAGTTACTAGGTTGTGTCTGACTCTTTGCAGCCCCATAACTGCAGTGTCAGGCTTCCCTGTCCTTCACTATCTCTCAGAGTTTGCTCAAACTCATGGCCATTGAATCAGTGATGCCATCCAACCATCTCATCCTCTATCACCCCCTTCTCCTCCTGCCCTCAATCTTTCCCAGCATCAGGGTCTTTTCCAATGAGTCATCTCTTCACATCAGGTGGCCAAAGTATTACAGCTTCAGCAGAAGTCCTTCCAATGAATATTCATGGAAGAATTTAGAATTCTTTAGAATTGACTGGTTTGATCTCTTTTCTGTCCAAGGGACTTTCAAGAGTCTTCTCCAGAACCACAGTTCAAAAGCATCAGTTCTTTGGCACTCAGCCTTCTTTATCATCCAACTCACACATCCATAAGTGACTATTGGAAAAACCATAGTTTTGACTATATGAACCATTGTTGGCAAAGTGATGTCTCAGCTTTTTAGTATACTGTGTAAGTTTGTCATAGCTATTCTTCCAAGGAGCAAGCATCTTTTAATTTCATGGCTGCAGTTACCATCTGCAGTGATTTTGGAGCCCAGGAAAATGATTTTGGAGCCCAAGAAAATGAAAATGATTTATAGGAGGATCATAAAGAAAATTTTGATAGAAGGACATGTGCTGGGAGCCAGCGTGAGGAACTCTGCCCGTGGCAAAGGTCATGAGGAAGGAGGCTTCAGCATACAAAAAGGCGGGATTGAGCCTCAGGAAACCCCCTGTTCCCGAGCATCTATCCCCAAAACCAGAGTCTACCTACTTTACTGTTTTATGCTCTCACCTATACCTCTGACTTTACGGGGGACTGACCCCCATTACCTCTCTTAGAGAAGGAGTTAACTTACAGCTCCAAGTCAATAAAAATTCCCAGGCTGACAAGAGTGTTGCAACTTATGAACTCCTCTGAAGGTTATCTAGCCTGCCTGTATAGGTTCCTCTGTCCACATGTGATTGTTTACAGCCTCCCAACCGTGAGAAGCATGAGATGTTTTAGACTTACTAAAGGCAGATTCTTTTGGGAAGTTAGAAATTATTAGTATAGTGGGTTGGTTAGGAATTATATTGGTGAAGGGTTTTTCATTTTTTGTGCCAATAATTGCTACTATTTCCCTGCCCTGGGTGTGACAAGGGTCTCAGGTCAAACCTTTCTGCTGGCAGACTAGCTTTTGTGACAAGATTATCCATAATCCTGCCAAGCACATGATTGTTTACTACCTCTCAACCATAAACAGCACAGAGAGTTTGGAGTATTTTGAAAATCTTAACTAGCATAGGGCTTTTCTCATTGTTGAGCCAATGATTGCCGCCAGGCCTCCACGTCCTTAGGCACTTAGGAATATATTAATCAATGTATTTGGAATATAGAAAAGGAAACACAGTAGTTTTTGATGTTAGCAATACTAGACTTTTTGAGTTAATGAATTTTCTCTTTTGTTATAGACCACTGTACTTTGTTATAAATCACTGTGTCCTTGCTATGTAAAAATGTAAATTTATCACTATCTTAAGACTAAGTAGATCTTAAGGGGAACACTGGTTAAGGATTTTCATTTGTTGAGCTGATGTTTGCTGCTAAATCTCCATATTCCCTGCCCTTATAATGAATATAGCTAGTATTTAGGAGAAATAAGTATTAACCTTTAAGATTAATCATGTTAACCTTGTATTAAATAAATTCCTTTCTTGATTTTAACTCACTACACCCTCACCCTATAAGAATGCAACTTTATTTGGAGGGTGGTGCCTGGTTTAAGAAAAACACCCTTGGAAAAAATAAGTTTTTTGGTTATCAGAAAGAAAGAATCATAAAATGTCAGCAGGCGTCATGGCCAGAAGATGATGTAAAACCCCTAAGACCTTTTTTTAATACATTTATATGAAGTACCTGATCTTGATAAAGGTCAAGACTGCTAACCCCCGTGTGACTTTAAAATTTCCATTTGTCTCTATGTGTAGAAAAAGGTATATAANTCAATAAAAATTCCCAGGCTGACAAGAGTGTTGCAACTTATGAACTCCTCTGAAGGTTATCTAGCCTGCCTGTATAGGTTCCTCTGTCCACATGTGATTGTTTACAGCCTCCCAACCGTGAGAAGCATGAGATGTTTTAGACTTACTAAAGGCAGATTCTTTTGGGAAGTTAGAAATTATTAGTATAGTGGGTTGGTTAGGAATTATATTGGTGAAGGGTTTTTCATTTTTTGTGCCAATAATTGCTACTATTTCCCTGCCCTGGGTGTGACAAGGGTCTCAGGTCAAACCTTTCTGCT
This sequence comes from Neotragus moschatus, assembly GCA_006410615.1. Classification (NCBI taxonomy): domain Eukaryota; kingdom Metazoa; phylum Chordata; class Mammalia; order Artiodactyla; family Bovidae; genus Neotragus; species Neotragus moschatus. The sequence continues at coordinate 859,494 of SJYA01001053.1, read as the reverse complement.
GGCAGACTAGCTTTTGTGACAAGATTATCCATAATCCTGCCAAGCACATGATTGTTTACTACCTCTCAACCATAAACAGCACAGAGAGTTTGGAGTATTTTGAAAATCTTAACTAGCATAGGGCTTTTCTCATTGTTGAGCCAATGATTGCCGCCAGGCCTCCACGTCCTTAGGCACTTAGGAATATATTAATCAATGTATTTGGAATATAGAAAAGGAAACACAGTAGTTTTTGATGTTAGCAATACTAGACTTTTTGAGTTAATGAATTTTCTCTTTTGTTATAGACCACTGTACTTTGTTATAAATCACTGTGTCCTTGCTATGTAAAAATGTAAATTTATCACTATCTTAAGACTAAGTAGATCTTAAGGGGAACACTGGTTAAGGATTTTCATTTGTTGAGCTGATGTTTGCTGCTAAATCTCCATATTCCCTGCCCTTATAATGAATATAGCTAGTATTTAGGAGAAATAAGTATTAACCTTTAAGATTAATCATGTTAACCTTGTATTAAATAAATTCCTTTCTTGATTTTAACTCACTACACCCTCACCCTATAAGAATGCAACTTTATTTGGAGGGTGGTGCCTGGTTTAAGAAAAACACCCTTGGAAAAAATAAGTTTTTTGGTTATCAGAAAGAAAGAATCATAAAATGTCAGCAGGCGTCATGGCCAGAAGATGATGTAAAACCCCTAAGACCTTTTTTTAATACATTTATATGAAGTACCTGATCTTGATAAAGGTCAAGACTGCTAACCCCCGTGTGACTTTAAAATTTCCATTTGTCTCTATGTGTAGAAAAAGGTATATAAGCAAACCTGAAAATAAAGAAATGGGATCAGTTTCTGGAAAAACTGATTCCCCCATGTCGTTCTTTCTTGTTCTCCTTTTTTCTGGCTGAATTCCCATCTGGGGCGTGGGTACTCACCAAGTCTGCTAATTATGCCTGGGCTTCTAAGATCAGACCGGGGAGGCCTCAGTGCCTCTTCTTCTTCAGGAGAATGGAAAGACGCCTGTGGCCTATGTAGGTGATGATTGGTATTTCACGTAAACCAAGTTATTCAGCCTCTTTTTCTCCACTAATATTTCCTACTACACTATCCTTTTTTAATCCCTCTTTATATCTTTAATTAAATAAGTTTTTTCCTAGGACGCTGACTCCGTCTCCCCTTCGAATTACCCTGGATCCACTGGGGCTGGACTCCAGCAGACATTAATGATTATATTAGTTTATATTAGTTATATTAGTTTACTAGTGATTTTATGACCTTTATATCTTTCATAATTGCAAGTATTCTTTGTAGAGTTTATAATTTATGTATGATAAAATATAGGGCAAATATCATATTTAATGTAATGCATTTGAATCCAGTTTTAAGTTGTTTATATGTCTCATAAAGAAAGAAAATTTTCCTTATAATCCTCCTTTAAATCATTTGATAGGTGAGGAGGCTTAACCTACTTTCCAGAAGATAAAAGTCTCTTCAAATCACTGGTCCAAAGTAATCTTGAAAGCACTGTCCACTAGAGCCTAGATGGTTTGCATGGACATAAGGTAAGATTTTAGTGAGCTCAGGCTGCCATAACAAAATGTTGCATACTTAGCAGCTTAAACAACCAACATTTATTTTCTCACAGTTCTGAAGACTAGAAATCTGATATCAGGGTGCCAGCATGGCTGGATTCTGGTGACGTCTGTCTTCCTAGCTTGCAGGTGGTCCCCATCTAGATGTATGTCCATGAGGCCTTTCCTCTGTGTGTATGAAGAGGTGGAGAGAGAAAAATCCCTGATGTCTCTTCTTACAGAGACACAAATTTTTCAGACCTGAGCTCCATCCTTTCGACCTCATTTAACCAAAATCACTGGCTCCAGCATAGCCAGTGACTTTTGGGCAGTGGCTAGTGGCCATGGTAAGGCCAGGGTGCCCTCTGCTCCTGGATACCTTCCAACATTGGCTCCAGCCTTCCCCAGACCTCCTTCCCAGCCACTCCAGCAGGGCCTTTGCCTCAAACCCTGGTTTCATGTCGACCAACACTCGATGACCCGGGAAGGTTTAAAATGCTCAGCAGGGACCAGCAGCGGGACAGCCAGGACACAGGGCACTTCATCCAGCCACACAGAGCTGCTGAAAGGCATGTCCCTGCTAGTTAGGGGGTGACAACATGGCCCACTGGAGAGGGAATGAAACCACCTCACCACTCTTGCCTTCAGAGCCCCATGAACATTATGAATAGGCAAAATGACATGGCATTTAAAGATGAGCCCCCCAGGTCAGTAGATGTCCAATATACTACTGGGGAGGAGTGAAGAACTAGTAAAGCTTTCAACGTCACAGTAATCCAAGCTATAAAATGAAATGGAAAAAATAAAATTAAAGCATATATATATATATATATATACACACACACACACACACAAATATACATATATATGTATAGATAGCCCTTCCTGAATGTCAGTAGCGTATTAGTGCATAGTTTAATTAGAAAGTTTCTATTTTTCCTCCAGACTACAGTGGGCAAAGGATATTCCTCACTTGGCTGCTGTGAAAAACTATTTTTTAATGATTTATATAATATAACAAAGCAAAAGAGAATTTGAAGGGCTCCTGAATCCCCCTCTGTTGGAGTATGATTGGGCACAAGTCCATCAATGACCATAATTGGTAATGTCTGCAAAATAAAGAAAAGTCGCTGCAGCTTTTATTATATTGAAGAGGCCATACATTCTTTTTGAGAAACTCATAGGCTTATTTACTCCATAGAACAGCATAAGCAAAATTTCCACACAAGAGTAAATCGTGTGAAACACTGTAGTAGTAGCATATGATTCGAAAAGCTGGAGGTGGGGACTTGACCTTTCCCCTCTTAAGTCATGAGGGTGAAAGTGTGAGGAGAGTCACTGGGATGAAATGGAGGTGGTGACCAAGTTTTCATGCTGCTCTTTGGTGATGATTTAGGCCACTGCTCTCTTTTGTACATTAGAAATCTGGGGCAGGGGAAGGGACATACTGTATGACCAAGTGGAGGGACTGCAGGCTCTAGTTTGCTATAGAAATGTCTACATGTCATACAAGAGTTTGTCCTTGTTTTACTTAAAAGACCTAATTCATAATCACCGAGGTCTGAAGTCTTGATTGGGGCTTCCTTGGTGGCTCAGAGGTTAAAGCGTCTGCCTGCACTGTGGGAGACTCGGGTTCGATACCTCAGTTGGGAAGCTTCCCTGGAGAAGGAAATGGCAACCCACTCCAGTATTCTTGCCTGGATAATCCCTTGGAGAGAGGAGCCTAGTAGGCTACAGTCCAAGGGGTCCCAAAGAGTTGGACATGACTGAGCGACCGAGCAACTAGTTTGCTATAGAAATGTCTACATGTCATACAAGAGTTTGTCCTTGTTTTACTTAAAAGACCTAATTCATAATCACCGAGGTTTGAAGTCTTGATTGCTCCTGGTCTCCTTCCAAGTGAATTTTGATAGGATAATAGACTACCATTCTCAGACTTTAGGAGATTTAATCTTATCTATGGAGACAAAAGTTACTTATCTCATAGTTATTATCAGCTATAATAATAAACAGAAACACAATGGAAACCAGCTTTCTCTCTTCTTGCCTTCCTCTGTTCTTTTCTTCTGTTCCTCTTTTCACCACTTCTGGGGCTTGGCACCTCATTAGGAGATCCAAGATACCTAAAATTAACAAGCAGAGCTCTGTTGGAAATATTTAAAATCAAAAGTCCCTCACCAGATTTTTAAGGCTTATTAAAATGCAGACAAGTAAATAGTGACCCAAAGCAGGCATCTTGTTATAAATGAGTGCCTTCTCAAGCCTTTGGATCAGAGTCAATCATGGTTTTTAAGAGGTCTAAGAAACCTCATTAGAGTTTTGCAAAGAGAACGCACTGGTCATAACAAACACTCTCTTCCAACAACACAAGAGAAGACTCTACACAAGGACATCACCAGATGGTCAACACCAAATCAGATTGATTGTATTCTTTGCAGCCAAAGATGGAGAAGCTCTATACAGTCAGCAAAAACAAGACCAGGAGCTGACTGTGTCTCAGGTCATGAACTCCTTATTGCCAAATTCAGACTAAAATTGAAGAAAGTAGGGAAAACCACTAGACCATTAAGGTATGACCTCAATCAAATCCCTTATGATTATACAGTGGAAGTGAGAAATAGATTTAAGGGACTAGATGTGATAGATAGAGTGCCTGATGAACTATGGAATGAAGTTTGTGACATTGTACAGGAGACAGGGATCAAGACCCTCCCCATGGAAAAGAAATGCAAAAAAGAAAAATGGCTGTCTGAAGAGGTCTAACAAGTACAAGTGAAAAGAAGAGAACAGAAAAGCAAAGGAGAAAAGGAAAGATATTCCCATTGAACGCAGAGTTGAAAAGAATAGCAAGGAGAGAAAAGAAAGCCATCCTCAGTGATCAATGTAAAGAAATAAAGGAAAGAAAAAAATAGAATGGGAAAGACTAGAGTTCTCTTCAAGAAAATTAGAGACACCAAGGGAACTTTTCATGCAAAGATGGTCTCGATAAAGGACAGAAATAATATGGACCTAACAGAAGCAGAGGATATTAAGAAGAGGTGGCAGGAATACACAGAGGAACTGTACAAAAAAGATCTTCATGACCAAGATAATCACAATGGTGTGATCACTCACCTAGAGCCAGACATCTTGGAATGTGAAGTCAAGTGGGCCTTTGAAAGCATCACTAGGAACAAAGCTAGTGGAGGTGATGGAATTCCAGTTGAGCTATTTCAAATACTGAAAGAGGATGCTGTGAAAGTGCTGCACTCAATATGTCAACAAATTTGGAAAACTCAGCAGTGGCCACAGGACTGGAAAAGGTCAGTTTTTATTCCAATCACAAAGAAAGGCAATGTCAAAGAATGCTCAAACTACCACACAATTGCACTCATCTCACACACTAGTAAAGTAATGCTCAAAATTCTCCAAGTGAAGTTTTAGCAATACGTGAACCGTGAACTTCCAGATGTTCAAGCTGGTTTCAGAAAAGGCAGAGGAACCAGACAGAGATTAAATTGCCAACATCTGTTGGATCATGGAAAAAACAAGAGAGTTCCAGAACAATATATATTTCTGCTTTATTGACTATACCAAAGCCTTTGACTGTGTGGATCACAATAAACTGTGGAAAATTCNTGTGTATTCATTGGAAGGACTGATGCTGAGGCTGAAACTCCAATACTTTGGCCACCTCATCCGAAGATTTGACTCATTGGAAAAGTCCCTGATGCTGGGAGAGACTGGGGGCAGGAGGAGAAGGGGACGACAGAGGATGAGATGGCTGGATGGCATCACTGACTCAATGCAGACGAGTTTGGGTGAACTCTGGGAGTTTGTGATGGACTGGGAGGCCTTGCGTGATGGGATTCATGGGGTCGCAAAGCGTCGGACATGGCTGAGGGACTGAACTGAGCTGAACTGAACTGAAGAAATCCCAGCGGTGTTTTATGTGTGATTGACATATTATCTTGCTTATAAGATAATTTGTAAAACAAGGCTTTATTGACCTTTATATTTTGAAACATTGTATTTTTAAAAAACAAACCTATACTATCAGAAAAGGTAAGGACAGTTGGTGTGGAGACAATAAAAAATAAAACTAGTGTGATTCCTGATAATTTATTTTCATTGTATCTTTGGAACCTTAAATATTATTCATACACTTAAGCAAAACTTGCTGGTCAGGATTATTGAGCCTGGTATAGACTGTAAGTATTAGAAAGCCTATTAAAGAAGTACTAGGAACCGAATTTTTTTTAAACCATATAAGAAACTTTTATGTTTATATATCATGACCGAGTTCTTTACATCTAGATTTTTAGATCTGGACACTGAAGCTCAAGAGATGTGTGTTTGTGTGTGTGAGTCCATCTCAGGTCACACATTCAGGAGGTAGGAAAAATATATGGGAATGTGCTCATATTCCCTCCCTACATCAATCCTTTTCTTAACATCAGTCTCATATCTTCTCCAGTATGGATTTGTTTATGTCATGAAAGAGAGAGGAGGGGAAGTGGAAACTGAGATGCAGCAAAGGTAAGTTTTCTGTGGGGTTGTAATCAGAATGGCGATGATGTCTAAGTTAAGAGGGAAGGGGAAAGGAGAGCAGTGGAGAAAAGATCACTTTATCTCCTCAGCATGGTCAGGATCACTGGACCAAAGCTGTGAGAGAACTTCAAAGCAAAAACTTTTACCTGTTGCCCGAGAAAACACCAAGAGAGGAAAATAGTGGAAAAGCGTGTTGATTTGTTTTCTCTTTTGATTTACTTTTTTAGCGCTCTCTCTTGATGACTAAAATTGCATAAGGAAAGGAAATATATTTTATTGTACTTAAATTCAGTTCAGTTTGAAAGCTTAAATATTTGAAAATCAATGACCTAAGGAGAAAAAAAGAAGTGCTTGCCTTGCGATCTTTGTCAATCAGTCTCTCCAGTGCAAAGTGTGAATACCAGTTTGATATTTAACACACACATTTGTGTGTGCACGTGTGTTGTAAAATACAAGGCAAAACATACATGTCTAAGTCAATCTCTGACATGTTATGAAATATGGTATTCTACAGATATCCTACGCATTTTCATTTGTTGTTAAAAATGCATATATTTATATAGATTAAATATATATATTATATATTTTTAAATTATCTGAAGAATTTCATTGATAGTGTAATGTTTTTAATTTAGTTTTAAACTACTTAGCAAAATAAATAAATTGAAAATGTTTCACATCAAATCATTTAAATATGTTATTGTGTAATAATGTAATATTTTCTGGCACAGGATTTGGAATCAACAGAGAATTAATGTCTACCTGAACTTCTGTATATAAAAGCCAAATTTGCCTACAGCACATACTCTATTGACTAGTGCTGAGATTCAGTAGAATGTTTAATAACACACAATACTGGAGCTTTAGGGGAATTCCCCAGAAGACTAAAATCTGGTGTAATTACACGGACAAAGTGACAATATTTTTCAATGTACAGATAGATAAAATAATAGAGGATTATTTGAGTGGTTACAGGATATAAATTTACCAGTGGATAGGTAAACACACCACACTCATACACACGCATACACACGTATACATTGGCCTTCCCAGGTGATGCTAGTGGTAAAGAATCCGCCTACCAGAGAGGAGACAAGAGTGTGATCCCTGGATCTGAAAAATCCCCTGGAAAAGAGAATGGTTACCCACTCCAGTATTCTTGCCTGGAAAGTTCCATGGACAGAGGATCCTGGTGGGCTGCAGTCTATAGGTTTCAGAGAAATAAACATGACTGCATGACTGAGCGCACACACACACACGCACACACACAAACACATATGTATATATCACATGTCTTTTATTCAGTCCATGCTTCTTATTTAATTCTCTTTCTTTTTTTCCCTATAAACCCTTAAGGTTTTTCACTTATATTTATCCTCAGGTAACTTCTCATGAAATACTTTTTCTTCCTCCACCCATTTTTTTCATCCATTCATTCACTCAAGATTCATTCAGAACTTATGCTTATTTAGGTATTAGGAAAATGAATATAATTTTGCTGTAGTTCCTTCCGTGTGCTGGAAAAGTGCAAAAATCATATACGAACATATTATTGTTGTTAATATTTAGTCACTAAATCATGTCTGACTCTTTTGTGACCCCTGGGTCTGTAGCCCACCAGGCTAGCTCTGTTCATGGAATTTTCTAGGCAAGAATACTAGAGAGGAAAATCCACAGGATCTTCCTCACCCAGGGATCAAACTTGAATCTCCTGCACTGGCAGACGGATTCTTTACCACTGAGCCACTAGGGAGCCCCCATAGATATATAAAGGCAACTAAATATTCATGAGAGCTATTTGATATAAAACAGTGTGTGTGTGCTGGGCCCTAAAAGGGAAGTAATTCTATCAGTAAGGTAAAGAATAGGATACATAGTGTTTTGTTTTTTTAATTCTGTCAATTATTAAGGGGCAATTATATGAGCTAGCCAGGTGGCTAAGTAGAGATGAAGATTTCAATGAAATTAAACAGAGAAGAAATGACAGCATTTGGGAAAGTCTACTAGTCTAATATGATTAGTAATGATGCAAGAAACGGGGTAGAAAGAACAAGGTCCAGGAAAGGAATGTAAAGCCTAACAGAGAATTTGAAAATGGTGGGTTTCATCTTACAGCAAACAAGGTGTCACTAAATGTTTTAAGTATACAAAAGTCACCTTAGCGGTATTAGGAAAGGTAAGTCTGCGAGAAAGTGGGAAGGGTCTGATCAGTGACTTGTAAGAGAGCAAGGCTGTAGATGAGAAACATCATTTAGCATTTTTAACTAAAATCCAAAGGACAATTATACAAAGACTGCCTAGGAAAGTCACGATTGGGAGGTGGGGTGTATTCTAAAAGCATATAACCTTTAAAAGGAAAAGAAGTATTCTAGGATAGTTTCCAGGTGCTTTTATTTTTTTTGGTTGTTGGCTTTTGTTTAGAAATTGTTTTGGAAAGAGGACGGTGTTCAGCAAAATTGAGAAGCAAAAAGAGGGATGTGGAAGGAAAAAAAGTTCTCTTTAGGACACATTTCAATGAAGAAACTTTGGGACATAAAGCTTTAAAAAAAATTTTTTAATGGGATATTTAAAGCATAGTTCATGTGTTATATGTACATAGAATAGATGTGGCTATCTGCAAGTTTTCGGCATGTTGAAATTCTGAAGGCAGATGACTTTGCCTAAAACTCATTAATAAAATGGAATTTATCCTAAGAAATAATTGGACAAATGCATGAAGTATGAATGTATAAAATAACTTTTACTGATGAATTTTTATGTTAATGAAGGAAGAAACTGCTTGAATTATTTGCAGCAATTAAAAAATAGGTATTAAGAGAAGAGGCTTATAATACATTCGATTAAAAAAGCAACTTCCTAAAGTACGTATGGTATAATACCACTTTTGTCAGTGTATATGTTAATAGAAACTTGAAATATATTCCCTTATCAAACATTTAATATTGTAATCTTGAATCAGTGAGATATGAATAATTCTAGTGACTATGTATTTTACACTTGGTTTAATACTATAATATGATGTGTACTAGTATCAACTACATATATTTGCCATTTTTGTAGGTCAAAAATAATAAATATCGGCAAATTCAACCTGATGTTTTCTCTCTGATAATACTTTTAAGCGATAAATGCGGTTCAATTTTTGAGGAGAAAGTGTGTGGGAAAGAGAAGCACTCTGGCTCAGAATGGAATAAGTCATATCAATCTTTAAAGAAATAGAGAGACTCTGGCATAAAAACTCACATAACTGAGAAGTTAAAGCTATAGAGTGAAAGCTGGTGAGCTTGGGCTCATGAAGAACTTGGAAGGAGAAACGTGACACCTTTAAGCTATTGTAGTGTGCACATTCTCAGGACACAGTGCCCCTCCGCTCCCCCCACTTTAGTTCCAGGCATAGCCACCAGCCTACTAGATACATCTATGTGGATGTTTTGTATCTATCTCAAACTCAACACATGAATTAAAAAAAAAACTCATTAAATTTCCACCCTCCATCTAGTCTTCAAAAATGCTTCCTTTTTTTATATTTCTATTAATGACATGATATCTATTTTNCACTTTAGTTCCAGGCATAGCCACCAGCCTACTAGATACATCTATGTGGATGTTTTGTATCTATCTCAAACTCAACACATGAATTAAAAAAAAAACTCATTAAATTTCCACCCTCCATCTAGTCTTCAAAAATGCTTCCTTTTTTTATATTTCTATTAATGACATGATATCTATTTTAATCCCAGGGACAGGGGAGCCTGGTGGGCTGCCGTCTATGGGGTCTCACAGAGTCGGACACGACTGAAGCGACTTAGCAGCAGCAGCAGAAATCTTGATAATTGTTTACTTCTCCAGTTTCTAATTGCATTTATTCAGCTGCGCTTAAGTTCTGATTTCACCTTCTCCGTTTCTTTCCCCTCTGTCTCAACCTTGGTACAGGTTCCTCCACTGCCCTTGTTCAGGAGATCATCATTTTTTACTTGGAATGTTTGAAGAGTAGCCTCTTCTCTTTGCTTTTCAGTTCTTTCTCTGTCAGTTCGTTCTCCACACTGCAGCCAATTTTCTTTCTCTCTTTCTTTTTCAGTTCAAAACTCTGGGTGAAAACCCTTGCCATGCTGAGCCCCATTTTCTATTCCCACTTCAAAACATCGTCTGCTTCAGGTACCAGCAAACAGCTATGAATTTTTCCTAGAATCCCCCTCTATTTCCTCTTAAAACTTGACACAGCACAGTGTTTCCTACATCCATCGTGTGCTCTACGTGTTTCTACATTATGAAATTTAGAAAGTAAGAGATACATCTTAGTAATCCTTTTTTATAATTCTTAATACAGCACCTTGTAAGGGACTTCCTTGGGTGGCTCAGATGGTCAAGAATCTGCCTGCAATGCAGGAGACCCAGGTTCGACTGCCAGATCAGAAAGATCCTCTGGAGAAGGTATTGGCTATCCATTCCAATATTCTTGCCTGGAGAATTCCATGGGCAGAGGAGCCTGAGGTTACAGTCCACGCAGTTGCAAAGAATCAGACACAACTGAGCGACTAAGGCAAGACAGGCACATAGTAAGCATTTGTTGAGGAAACACATAATTACATAAATACTAAGTTCAGTGTGCAAGACTGATATTTCCTCATGTAAAACTATGAAGGAGCAATTTCATATAAATATTAAAAAACTAAGAAGTATAAACTATCATATGACCCAGCAACTTCACTCCTTTATGTAAGTCTGAAAAAAACAAGAACACTCATCAGCAAAACTGCCTGCATCCTAATGTTCACAGAAGCATTACTTACAACGCTTTAAGGGTGAAAGCGACCTAAGTACCCGTCAGCAGATGATGACAATAAAATGGCGTGTGTGTGTGTGTACGACTCTGCAGTCTCATGGACTGTGGCCTGCCAGGCTGTTCTATCCGTGGAATTGTTCGGGCAAGAATACTGGAGTAGATAGCCATTCCCTTCTCCCGGGTATCCCTCCAAGCCACGGACTGAACCCAGTGTCCTGTATTTCGGGGGGATTTTTTTACTCTCTGAGCCACAAGGAAAGCTTAAAATGGAATACTACACTCAACGGAATACTACTCAGCCATGAAAGCAATAATGATATTTGGTCATTTGCAGCATGAATGGACTTGGAGGGCACTGCGCTAAGTGAGTCAGACAAAGACAAGTCCTGTATGATATCATTTGTATGCGGAGTCTAAAAATACAAGAAACTCATGAATATAACAAAAAAGGCAAAGAGAACCAACTAGTGGTGACCAGTGGGGAGAAGCACAGGGAAGAAGCACTGTCATGACAAATATAGAAAAATACGCAGATGAAGACAGAACAGTAATTTAGTTTAAATGAAGGGAAATCTCTTTGAATGTTATGACAGCGTACTCCCAAGAACCCTTTTTCACTTAGTTATGCGTTTCAATAAAATAAATGGTAATGAATTAAGAGGAAATTAGCTTATGAACTTTTCTTAAAAATAAGAATCCAACTCTATTAATTCATGCTAGTTAAACACTCTAATTAAAATTTCCAAATAAGTGAAATATTCCTTCCTTCAGTTTGAGCCAGCGTCTCATCTTGGAGAGCCTCGTGTGACCTGGTGCACCCAGACTACTTCCTGCAAATCCCTTCTGAGAAAAGCTCCCTTTATATGTAGAAGTAGACCTGGACTTTAAAAATGTGTATATATTTAAAAACTAAAACAGAGTATAACCTTTAACAATTGTGAATCACTGTATTACCAGCTACAACTTATGCAATATTGTACATAAATATACTTTAATAAAAATAGAACAGTGTACCTTTTCATAGAATTATATAAAACATATTAAATGCTTCAATATATTTAGAGTATCATTATGTTAAAACACATATACTGAAAATGTTTAGAATACATTTATACAGTCACCTGTTTTTTTAATATTTGTGTTAATTACTATTGTGTTGTGTTAATAAATAGGAAATCAATATAATGTTCTATTATAGAGACATTTTATTTAAAGAAAAAATTTAAGGAAAAGTAGTTTTTAAATAATGGTATTTCTCAGAAGGTCTCAAAATAAGATAAACAATTCTATGGGAACATGTTTATGTAATAAAAAACAAGCAAGGTCTAGTTGTTTATACTTTGTGAGCTATTCTCACACAAACCAACCTTGAATTTTAAATAGGGCATTAAGCCGTTAAGCTTGCCCAAGATTTACTAATCCCGTGCACATATACACAACTAGCTCTGCCATTCTTCTTCAGTCCAGCATGCTGGCCAAGTTAGGGTTGTTTTGGAGATGAAAAAACAACAACAAAAAAAGACGAGGTTCAAAGTCTGAGAGAAAACTGGAGAAAATTCTACTGCTTCATAAAAGAAAATGGGTGTTATAATACTTTCCAGAAAACATTTTTAGATATCTAGACTGATTAAGAAAATAGTTTATTAAAGTAAGCAAACTAAAATCAAGATCCAAGGAGAGGAGCAGATAAAATAAAATTTTTAAATAAAATTTTAAAAATAAAATAAAATTCTTTCTAATTTCCGTAGTTTAAATGCTTATTATATTATCCCTGGTCTGTTACTACAGCCTCTTATCTGGCTATCTGATCCTCAATCATTAACTGTAAAATATTCATTGGTTATCTTTTTTAATATTGATTTAACAGGAGATAAATACAGGAAATATAAGTTTAACAAGCAACACTCTTTCTGACATGGCAGTGATTAACCTTTCCAACATTTCTGTAATATGCAACAGTATCAGTTACGACAAGGTTTTATTTAAGATAAACTGAGGCCCAAAATAACAGTGACTAAAAGATGATTAAATTTCATATATCTTTCATGTACAATTCTCAAGGCAAGTTATCAGGTAGTGGTATGCAGCCCTGCCACGTAAGCTTCCTCAGGGGCCTGAGCTCTTCCCGGCTCTGTACTTTGCCACCCCTGAGGTGTTGCCTTCATCCCCACAATCCAAAGTCATTCCCAAGTGTTGGTGTTTATGTTCTAAGTAGAATACAGGGTAATGAGGACAAAAGAAGAAAAGAAAACGTGCTGTCATGGAACATTTATGCTCCTGTTCCTTTACGTAGGTCTCAGGCGTAAGAACACGCCTAATTGAAAGAAACGTAGAAATTAGTCATCTTTCCAAGTGAACGTTAGTGAGTGAAAGTCTCTCAGTCATGTCTGACTCTTTGCGACCCCATGGACTGCAGCACACCAGGCCTCCCTGTCCATCACCAACTCCCGGAGTTCACTCAGACTCACGTCCATTGAGTCAGTGATGCCATCCAACCATCTCATCCTCTATTGTCCCCTTCTCCTCCTGCCTTCAATCTTTCCCAGCATCAGGGTCTTTTCTAATATGTCAGTTCTTCATATCAGTGGCTAGAGTATTGGAGTTTTAGCTTCAGCATCAGTCCTTCCAAAGAATGTTCAGGACTGATCTCCTTTAGGATGTACTGGTTGGATCTCCTTGCAGTCCAAGGGACTCTCAAGAGTCTTCTCCAATACCACAGTTCAAAACCATCAATTCTTTGGTGCTCAGCTTTCTTTATTGTCCAACTCTCACTCATGTATGGATAAATATGGTCTTATCCATACATGACCACTGGAAAAACCATAGCTTCGACTAGGCGGACCTTTGTTGGTAAAGTAATGTCTCAGCTTTTTAATAAGCTGTCTAGGTTGGTCATAACTTTTCTTCCAAGGAGCAAGTGTCTTTTAATTTCACAACTGCGGTCACCATCTGCAGCGGTTTTGGAGCCCCACCCCCCTCCAAAAAAAATAGTGAGTATGAATCATGCTAAGAGTTGATGAGTGTTAATGAAAGGGAGAATGAGGACTGGGGTGAGGAATGCACATGTCTTCCACTCTGTACCATCTCTACTGTGGTCTCTTGACTCCATGTCTACACATCTTATCTCCTTTAGGTAGAGACAGTTTTCCTGGAGGGCATGAAAGATCAGGCCAATAGCAAGGCAGCAAATTGCCAATCTCTCTGCAATCCAAACATTCATAAAAATTTAATTTCTTTCTTGTTCAAGGTTTCTTTCCATGTTGCCTGGTAGAGCAGATAAGAACAAGTGGTTTATGAAATTCTTTTCACATATCTTCAGGAAATAAAATATATTTCCAGTACCTGGGATGTCTCAAGAGTTCATAATCTGTTCATAAATCATTTCTCACAGATTTTATAGATGTCCTCCATTTAACTCCTTCAGAAATTCTACTGAGAATTCCTGCTTTGGTAGTGTTATGTGAAATGAACATAGCTCTAGTTTACTCCTAACAAGTAGTTATCTCATTTCCATGTAGTTCTTATTAACAGGAAGGTGAGGCTCTTTAATTCCAACTAAGATCTTAGCTCACCTCATTCTGATTATAATAAAAATTTAAGTAGGGGAAATTGCCTCCAAAAAAACAAAGGATGAAAGCTGGCAACATCCTCTCCCTCTTCATTTGCTTGTATCTCTCCATACCTTTCTGAATGGTGTAGAATGCTCTGATTTGGCATACTTTGTTTCTACCAAGTCAATGATTAGTTCATAGACTCATATTGTTACACAGTAACAAACTTTCTGGGGAAGCATATTTTATATACCTGCTTCTTATTAATGTACTATAATAATGTAGTCTATTATAGATTTGTGTTCTCCTCATTATTACCAAACATAGTCTAGTCATTTCGTTTCTGCTGAATACACGTTTCCCATTTTCTGATCTTGTTTTCATTGCACTAGTGAGGTAGTAAGGCTAGCAGTTAGGAATGAGGCATTGTAGGGGGATTTCTGTGTTCCCCCATGCCCTGCAGAGTTTGGATTGGTTCCTGAAAATTTTCTCTGTGTTGTGGTTTCCTCATCAGTAAGATAGAGACTTCAGTAGGACTGACATCATGGCATTGTTAAGAGTATTAAACAAGTTCTTAGAACAGGAACACTTGATAAATTTTAGCTATTATTATCCTCTCTGTCTAGAATTATCTTACCCTACTGCTGCTGCTACTGCTAAGTTGCTTCAGTCGTGTCTGACTCTGTGCGACCCCATAGACGGCAGCCCGCCAGGCTCCCCCATCCCTGGAATTCTCCAGGCAAGAACATTGGAGTGGGCTGCCATTTCCTTCTCCAATGCATGAAAGTGAAAAGTGAAAGTGAAGTCGCTCAGTCGTGTCCGACTCTTGACGACGCCATGGACTGCAGCCCACCAGGCTCCTTTGTCCATGGGATTTTCCAGGCAAGAGTACTGGAGTGGGGTGCCATTGCCTTCTCCATATCTTACCCTAAGTAACCACATATATCTCTGTTTGGTTTCTTCCTTACCTCATCTCACATAGTGCTTTGCCAAAGCTCTGTGAAGGGACTTGTCCGAGTCTGCCTTTTATCACAGTTGCCGTGTATGTATCCATGGTCTGGATGAAATCGGGGTGCTTGTGGAGCTGGGTTTATGTCTCCTTCATCTACGGCTTACCAGGAATGCTTCGCTGTCGTAGTAGTTATTTGCTATGTATTTGTTTAACTGCCTTCAACATTTTAGGAGAAAAAGATACAAGTAGAAGCATTGCTTAGCTTTTCAGAATTCTTTTTCTTGATCAAACAATATGATTTATAATATAAAAAATTACATTTTCAGACCAGGCACTATTACTTCTTTATATTCTTTACTGGCATCCTTTGCCATCTTTGCAGTAGCAGGTCCTTAACAGATATGTTTTGATTGATTAATTCATTTAGATCTAATTTTGAATTATCCTGTATGCTCTGCCAACTTCTGAAGATATTCATCACTTTACAGTGAGCTCAAGCGTGCCTTTTTCTGTGGAGCCTTCCCTCCTCATTCCCTGCCTATCTGGTTGCTTTATTCTTGGTTCTCTCAGACTTTGTTTATCCTCTTTTCAGCATTTGCATCACAATATTATAGTGATATATGTACATGTCTGCCTTTACCAAACGTATATTTTGGGCTCAGTGATACATTTTTATTATTTTGTGTCATATCATCCAAATGACATGAATGAAAATTTACTGAGAACATGAATAACTGTATGTTCAATATCCTATATTTTCTTCCCGGCATTTTTTGAATGATATATTGAGAATTCACTGTCAGCATAATGATCCCCCAAATACTGCATGATAATCAAGGTAGTCAAATAGAATTAGACAGTCATTGACTCACTATAGCAGCAAATAAACCACAGACTTGAGAAAGACACTTAGCGAGACTGAGAGGCAGTAGACTCTGTGCGTATGGGAGCCCAGCCTCTGCAACCAGATCTCCTGTGTTTACATCCCGCATATGCCTTATTGGATATGACCGTAGATAGATTATTAACCTTTCTGTGGCTCAGTTTCTTCATCCAGAAATGACAGATAAGTGTCCTCAATTCATGGGGTAGTTGGTAGGATCAAATGAGTTTACAAAAGTAAAGTCTTTTAGTTATATCTGAGGCATGATCAGTACTATTTAAGTATTTTCCATAGCATTCTAACAGTATCATTTAACAAATCCATGTTACCCCATTTCCTAAACATTTCAGTTGATGAATATTTAGCCATTCAGAGTTGTTCACCTGCATTCTCTGTATGGGCAGGTATATATTGTTGGCATTGAAAAGAGAATTTTAATGGATACTGAATCACTACAAAGGAAGACTGAGGACTGTGAGCCCAAAGAGAGAATAGAAAATATGGGTCAGCAGAAAAACCGGATGTGCAGACAAAAGCTGGATCATCCACAAGCACCCAGATCTGGGAAGGAACGAAAGCCAGGTGGCAGCTGATGCAGCGTTTGGAATGTGATAGCAGAACTCAGTTGCAGTTGACTGGTCTCTTCCTCTTAAATAACATCATGCATTTTAATAGTTTCATACTGAATGTTTAATGACACATTTTATAAGTTTGAAACTGCCATCTTCTCAATTTCATTTGTCATTTGGATGCCAGAAGCCCAAAGCTTCCTTTTATGTAACTCCCCCGAGAAGGCAGCCTTATTGTAAAATACTTGTTTTCATCTGTTCACATGAATGTAGACATTAAAATTCAAAGGAATGATTGTTGCCACCATGTTGGCAAATTCTACCATTGTGACTTCACCAACTGGATTTTACATTAGTTTTGATACTTAACTTTTTCTAAATTCTGAATTTGAAAGCCTTTCCACTAGTCCCTCTATGATCCTTAAGAATTTTTACTATAGTTTATGGCAGTTTTTTTTTCTTTTATTGCTTCTTCCATGAATAATATGTGATTTAACATAGGGTAAAGAAAAGTATTTTGTGTTTTTTTTGTGATTTTCTTTTTGCTTTAGATTGGCCTTTCATATCAAATAGTATCAATTCTAATGTCAGTTTGTTACTTGACTTTACGTTTCTCTTGCTGCGTTTATAACACTCTTTCTTTTCTTTTAAAGATTGATATAAAAAAATCTTTTAAAGATTGATATAATAGAATCAAAATATTAGACTATTTTGCAAAGCTATTTTATGTTGTTCAAATGATAGCTGAAAACTTGGAGTATATAGTTGCCCATCTTTTCAAGAGAACTTAAAGAATACTGTATAATTTCCTTATCATGTATTTTTTTGTCACTATAGGAAAATAGCACTCTATAGTCACTACTACACTTCTAGTAACAGGCAAAATATTTGTTTCAAAGAGAAGAGTACTGCTGCACTTTTAAATAAGAACTATGGACTACAGGTCTACTTGTGAAATAAATGATTCCTTGAATTCTCCCTTAATTACCATTATTTTTCTCATCCTCATTTCAGCAGTTGGACAGCTGAGGTTGAAAAATAAAGTCTCATGTACAGAAACAAGTAAAGATCTCCCCGGAACCCAGGCAAATTAAAATGGAGGAAAATTAATTTTATCTTTGTTACCCAATCACATGCTCACTTGCCACCTCTGTACATAAATGTTCAGGAGATCTCTACTCTTCCTTTGTTTCTTGGTTTCCCATCCTTCAGAAAACGGTTCTTGATACCTGTTAAAACTTTGCGGTTCTTGACAAATTCTTACTTGGTTTGCGTCTGAGACCCCCATGGGCTACTGTGAGCTAAACTAGTAGGTATCAGTGGCTGCTGCTAAGTCACTTCAGTCGTGTCTGATTCTGTGAGACCCCATAGATGGCAGCCCACCCGGCTCCCCCGTCCCTGGGATTCTCCAGGCAAGATCACTGGAGTGGGTTGCCATTTCCTTCTCCAGTGCATGAAAGTGAAAAGTGAAAGTGAACTCGCTCAGTCCTGTCCAACTCCTAGCGACCCCATGGACTGCCTACCAGGTTCCTCCGTTCATGGGATTTTCCAGGCAAGAGTGCTGGAGTGGGGTGCCATTGCCTTCAGTGGCTGAACATGGCTTAAAGAAAAGATGCATTTATAACATAAGGTTACCTTCATCACTGAAAGAAATACAGAGCCCTCATTTTTTGTTCTGCAAAACAGAGCCTAAATCCTCTAGATTGTCTGGAGACTAGATTTTATGAGACTCTGTAAAAGTGCTTCATAGATAGTCAATTTGTAAAAAGTAAAATTTAGCTGATCTATTTCACGTCTAAACTTAATGGAGGGAAAATAAGAAGCATCAACCCTTTATTTGATTGCCTATGTGCCCTTCCTCAAGGAAATTTCTAGAGTTTCAAGCAGCCAAAGGTAACCTTTATTGTGTGCCATACTTTTACGTAGTTTAGAAGACTTCAGTCATATTCTAATGGTGTCCTAAATCCTCTTCCTTCGGGGTCTTCCTGCCTGCTCTTTAGCCATGTTGGTATGCAATGGGCAAGCCATGCTTAGTGGTCATCTGGTATACCCACTAGGCTCACAGGAAATCAGACAGCCTTGCTGAGCCAAAGGAGACTCAGGCTGCTCCACTACAGACTGTTCTTTCAGTCTAACAGCGTGTTTACTTAGCTTTAATTCCGTTGTCCCTGCTCAGATAATAACAGGGGTCAGAGCAGCAAAGTCTAAATGTAAAACAAGGTAAATGATGCCAGCCTCCTCTCCTCGCAGGTAGGCCCAATTTCTACAAGTGCCCTTTATGAACTTTTCCTTCCCTGCACCCTTTCCCTCGTCAGATGCTTAGCTCTCCCACTGTGGTTGCTTCTTCCCATCAGATCAGTATTTTGCGCAGGTAACAAGAGGAGGAAGGAAATGCCCTTAGTCTGAACTCACTGTATCTGAATGTCCTAACTTTTTTCCTTTCTTTGATATTTCCCAAGTGTCTCTGGTGCAGACCGCAACATCTGTGAATGTCACTGTGGCAAGCTGGACCACCTCTTGCCAAACCCGGCAGCGACGCCTTCCTTCCCGCCTCTTTTATGTGCGATGATGCACTTGGCACCTGCTTTTTATTTTTTTATTTTTTTTAACTTTAGGGCCTATTGATAAAATTCTGTGATACTAGAAATTATCCCTTCAGAAATGTTATTACTATTTCTAAAAGAATTTCAAGCAAGAATGCAAATTAAGGAGTTTGGAGGCCTACTTTCAGTAGGCTTCTGAGACAAGTAGCAACCCTTTGTAAGTACATGCTCTGTAAGTATGGCCCTCGCTGTACTGATGGTGATAATATAATGATCATAATAGTAATGGTGAAGGTGATGCTGGTGTAATATTTATAGAAGTCTTATTCTTTGCCAGAAATTAAGTGCTTTGAAAATCCTTCTTTAATTCCCACAGTAACTCTGTGAAGATGTTACATTTAATTATTATATCCTTGAGGAAAGTAATTTCCTCACAATCTTATAGCTAAAAAAGCAGTAAAATTAGTCTCTGGACCCAGGAAGGCTTGCCTCAAAGCATCTTAATTTTACCAGTAAAATAGAATTCAAATAATGACAAATAATGACACATTTACATTGATCAATATGTTTACTTTGAAATGAAATGTTTCAAATTATTGTGTTGTTCAAAATAAAGCATTGCTTATCCATATTTGTGCATAAAATATTTAAATGACATTTACTAGTAATCTTTGAGACTACATATCATGTACATGAGTGCTCAGTCATGTCTGACTCTTTGAGACCCCAGGGACTGTAGCCTGCCAGGCTCCGCTATCCATGAGATTTCCCAGGCAAGAATACTGGAATGGGTTGCCATTTCATTCTCCAGGGGATCTTCCCAACCCAGGGATTGAGCTCGCATCTCCTGTATTGCAGGCAGGTTCTTTACCACTTGGGCAATCCGGCAAGCCCATATATCATAAACATAAAATTAAACCTTAATAATGAAGACTAAAAAATGCTGCAGCACTTTAGGCAAGCCTCAGTAGTGGTTATTGAACGGGTTACTTTAGATATGCAGATTTGAAAATAAGAAGATTAAATGTACAGAGTTTTATTTTCGTGTGGCATCTGGCATCTGCATTTTACTTACCCATGTTACAAATGTCCCTCCACCCTATTTTCTTTTCTTTTCACTCAATGATTGACAAAGCTCTAGAATATTTTCAGTTAGCAAATCGGTAACACAAAAACTTATTGATCTATTCCACAGTTTTATCTCTTCTCCTCTAGTGTTTAAATCCATTTATAAATATTGTATATACACAGTTATTCAGTGTGGTGGCAAACTGAGAATTTAATCACTGGGCAATCCTTTGAAATTAATATTTCATTGAGCACAAGCATTCCAAATTAATAAAACTGTGCTCACAACATCCTTAAAAAAAACATACTTATAATGAAATATAGCATAATCCTTCAGAAAATATGTGTTACAATTAAACAGAGCCTACTCCATTAAAAAATGTAATTCATTGTAAAAGACTGAGAACAAACTGTGCTAAAGAAGAACTGTGTTTTATTAGTCCTTCCTAAGGTATGGACCAATTTTTTAGGCTTTTTTTTTTTACAGACTAAGCAAGTATATGCAAAGTAATTTCCTAGCTGGTAAAATTTATTGCCCAGAAATATTTCACTAGCATAAATGCTAGTATTGCATGGTTTATTTATTAGGAGCCAAACTATTGGGGTGAATTTGGATGTCTTGCTACATATAGTGATTCTTCCTGAAAACAACAAAAGAATATATCAGTTAGGAGAAAAAGAAATAACTTTGACACATTAGTTTTCTTTATCTGGATTTTGGAAATTTGAGAATTCTCATGCTGACATATTTTGGCTGTTTATTGCCATATAACAACTGCCTTGAAACCACATGACTTAAAACAGCCATTTCATTTTGGTAATGACTTTATGGGTCAGAACTTGGGAAGGATTTAGCTGGGTGCGTAATCTCTGACAGTGGTAGCCTCAGTCGGGGCATCTGGCGATAGAAGAATCGGCTTGCAAGTTTGGCTTCCCCATGGCCTTTGGTCTTTTTCTCTCATTTTCCACAAGATAAATTATCCTCTAAGGCTCATCCTATAGTTTAGGCTTCTCCACCAAAGCCTGAGATTACAGGACATTTGTATCTGTTAGAGTACAGCTAGTGCAAGGCCTCCCAGAGACCAAGGTGAAATCTGCTAGTCCTCTGAATTCCTGAAGTAGGGTATAGCATTATGTCCCTTCTGCAACAATGCACTGGTTCAAGTAGTCTCAATTCCAGCACAGATTAAAAGGGAGGAGGAAAAATAAGCTTACTGCTTGGAAGGAATACAGTCAAAGGATCTGTTACAGTCTTTAATTTGAGATATGTATTGTTAAAAAGATACTTTTTTTTTTTTTTTCTGCTCAGTTTTGCTTTCTGTATTTCAAACCAGTACTGCATTGGTTAACATATGGCTCACCACACACTTTCTATTGAGAAAGCTTCAAAAAGCTGAGTCCTCAAATGCCAGTACAAACACTAGTCTGGCAAAAAGTCACCTGAATTCCTCTCTTTGATACACAGAACCTAAGCTGCGTGGACTTGTTTTCCCAACACAGAAAACATTACAGTAAACAAGGGGTTTGAATTTAGATATTTACCCAGCTTCTCTGAATCCTGGGCACTTTCTTGCCTCCCTCCTTTGCCAGGAGCTCTGCTGTTTTTCTTACACTTTGGCTCCCCACCTCTCCTGGCAAACTAGAAGCATTTTGGACTGAAGCAGAGATTGTGGCTTGAGGGTAAAATTAACTCTTCCAACTGAGGAGGTTCCCCTGTTCACCAGAATCTGCAGTTGGAGGCTTAAAAAATACATGTATAGCTATAGATATATGTGTATATATATTTGGCTGTCAGCTTAAAAGGAGATAAGCTAAATAAAAAGTAAAGATTTCATGTATGAGAAACCTTGAGCACTCCCTACTCTTGTGTCCCACTTAGTCTGTGGTCATCCCTGCCCTGTGCCTTTGTGGCAGTGTTTGGATTCATAGCCTCTGTTCTCGTTTTTCAGTTCTTATATGTGCGGCACAGTCTTACTGAGGGCTTTCATAAGCTATCATTATTCTTTTCTTCTTTAAATATTCCTCCTCTAGCCTCAGCTGCTCAAATATCATTCATATTGTCTATGATCCATTTAAGGGTAATAGTAAAATGATAGAGTGTGCTAGTGAGTATCAGACCACACCATCCTTCGGAGCATTATTGAAAACTACATGAGACAGAATAGAAAGTTCATTTAGACAGACAGATAGGTTCTACAGGTGTGTGTGTATCAAGGAAATGGCAGCCCACTCCAGTGTTCTTGCCTGGAGAATCCCAGGGACGGGGAAGCCTGGTGGGCTGCCGTCTATGGGGTCGCACAGAGTCAGACACGACTGAAGTGACTTAGCAGCAGCAGCAGCAGCAGTGTATATGTATATATACTGGAGAAGGCAATGGCACCCACCCCAGTACTCTTGCCTGGAAAATCCCATGGACGGAGGAGCCTGGTGGGCTGCAGTCCATGGGGTCGCTGAGGGTCGGACACGACTGAGCGACTTCACTTTCACTTTTCACTTTCATACACTGGAGAAGGAGATGGCAACCCACTCCAGTGTTCTTGCCTGGAGAATCCCAGGGACCGGGCGCGGGGAGCCTGGTGGGCTGCCGTCTATGGGGTCGCACAGGGTCCGCCACGACTGAAGCGACTTAGCAGCATAAACCATTGTATTTGAAGTGATTGCTTGTCTATTATGTTTATATGCGTTGCTGTTCTACATCACGATATTCTGAAGAAAATCCCATTCTGTGTGCTTTACTCGACCAGTAGCAGTCTTCTCTCTGGCGGCGTTAGTGTTCTGTACCTTTTGTGCACGCTGTCAACCTGTGCTAATTGAAATGTTTATAAAATGCTTATTCTGAAATATTGCAGCTTAACAGTTCAATAGTTCTTTAATGGCTCCTCTGCTTTATTAATGAAATGATTTATAGAAATATTTAATATCACTGATTTACCATTAGCATTAATGAGTCTAGTTATTAAGCACTCTGTTTCCAAAGGCTATGAAAGCAAGCCTGGCAAGTGTGTAGCATTTTGCGATGAGTTATTTGTGCCGAGATAGAATCAATGCTGTGGGAAGCTTAGTTCTCAAGTGGAACAGGATTATTTATGAACGTGTAACTTGATAACTCTTTCTGTAATGTCCATGCCATTGCTTTCTTATTTACAAGAAATTTAATACCAATTATGAAAACTATCCTGCAGATTTTTAAGAGACATTTAGGTGATATCCAAATATATCTTCCATATTAGTTAAACTAAGCTCTCCCATTTAAAAATACTTAAACAGATCCTTGCAGAATACACAAGTTTATTCTTTAGAGAAACCACATTTGTAGTTTCTTTTGCCCCTGGTAACTATTTAAGGTGGCTATTATTATTTTCACAAAATCTTCTTCAAATAATAAACAACCCACAAATCATGGTTTTATGTATTTATATTATTTTTTTCTTTTTTGCATATTTAAATATTTCATATATTACAGGCAACACTTAGTTAGATATCTTAAGTGTACTTACGGACTATCTCTTCAACATATGATGTTATCTTTTAGTCCCATAAAATAGATGGATGTTTGAGAGGTATTTTTTACCCCTTTGCCAATCTTAAACAAGACTAGTATAATTACCTACCTTGAATACTAAAATAAAAAAAGTTTCTTGGGTTTCACCTTAAGACTTTGATGCTTTTAGAAATGTTTATTGCCTTTTTTGTGTGATTTTACTGGCTATTTTCGTTTATAAGTCTGTTGAAATAAATGAAGTTCAGACAGAGGGAATCTGGATATTTAGTTATAAGATATTGATAAAGAGATCCTGAACTATTCAACAGCTCAAGAGGCCATCAAATATGTTTGCTACTGCTACTCTCTCCTTCCATCTTGTAACATTGATGTATGATATTTCCTAATAAGGAACTGGCATGATCCATTGACATAAAATGCCAGCATTATGCGCTTTAGCCACTGAAATGGTATATTTCCTCCTTCTTCTTCTGTTTCCTTCACGGAGGAGAATTTGTCTTTGTATTATTTGTCAGCATGTGGATATGATTTATGTTGGGAGAGTTTGTGATTAACCAGAAACCTGGGGATTTTCATAAAATTACCCTTATTTCAGCTAAGCAAAATGTCCTTAACTTTTTCCTGAATTAGTGGCAGCCCATGATTTTATGGCATAATTTAATTTCAATTTTTTTTTTCATATTTAGAAAGGATTTTAAAATAAAGCCACAGATAAAAAAATAAGACAAAATTCAGGTAATTTCAGGAGAAGACAACTGTACGTCTTCAAATTTGTTTTTGTGTTTTAGTTATTCTTAGATACTCAGATTAATGGAGCAATGTAAGTTTAAAAAGCTGATATTCACTAACATTTTAAAATAGTTCATCAAAAAAAAGATGATTGCATACATAGTTATATATCATCTGAAGCAGTCATAAAGCTAAAGACTTAAATTGCTGATAAGTTATTTTGCAGAGGGATGTCTACATACTCAAAATTCCTAGAGGCCTTTCATGATACAATAAAAGAATAAATATACTTCCTTTTCCTAAGACAGTTTTGAGGAGGCTGTATAAGAAAATACAAATCTGGAACTTAAATTAACAAAGGAGACGTTACTTTGCTGACAAAAGTCCATATAGTCAAAGCTACAGTTTTTACAGTAGTCACGTACAGATGTGAGAGCTAGACAATAAAAAAGGCTGAAAGTGAAGTGTGAGTTGCTTAGTCATGTCCGACTCTTTGTGACCCTATGGACTATCGCCCACAAGGCTCAACTCTCCATGGAATTCTGAATGGCAAGAATACTGGAGTAAAGGCTGAGCACCAAAGAATTGATGCTTTTGAACTGTGTTGCTGAAGAAGACTCTTGAGAGTCTGATGGACAACAAGGAGATCAAACCAGTCCATCCTAAAGGAAATCAACCCTGAATATTCATTGGAAGGACTGATGCTGAAGCTAAAACTCCAATACTTTGGCCAGTTGATACAAAGAGCCAACTCATTGGAAAAGACCCTGATGCTGGGAAAGATTGAAGGCGAGAGGAGAAAGGGATGACACAGGATGAGATGGTTGGATGGCATCACTGACTCAATGGGCATGAGTCTGAGCAAGCTCCAGGAGATGATGAAGGATAGGGAAGCCTGGCATGTTGCAGTTCATGGGGTCACCAAGAGTCAGACAAAACTGAGCAACTGAAGAATAACAACAAAGCTGTCTGAGAATCCATAAAGATGGCAAAATCTATAAATTAGCAGAGGAATTGACAAAACTTAGACTCACAAGAATATAAAGTCACAATTTTTAGAAAACTCCCAATTATAAAGTAAGACATTTTTTCATACCACTTTTTCAGTGAAATCTTTGACTTTTACTTATTTTTCTTCCTTACACAGAATGTAGTCAAGAGGAAATCCCTACATGTTGTTACATACATAATAAAGTAAAACTAAATAAATGAATACAGAATGTGTTAGTAACTCGAGATCTTGTTGCTTGTTTCTTTAAATTCAAAGAAAGAAAATACGTACAGGTTAATGATTTTCATCCATAATCTTAAAATGTGTAGAGTTTTAGAAGAAAGCTCTTTAATAATTTCAGTTCACTTCCCTGGTGGCTCAGAGGTTAAAGCGTCTGCCTCCAATGCGGGAGACCCGGGTTCGATCCCTGGGTCGGGAAGATCCCTTGGAGAAGGAAATGGCAATCCACTCCAGTATTCTTGCCTGGAGAATCCCATGGACAGGGAAGCCTAGTAGGTTACAGTCTACAGGGTAGCAAAGAGTCGGACACGACTGAGCGACTTCACCTTCAGTTCAGTCACTCAGTCATGTCCGACTCTTTGTGACCCCATGAATCACAGTATGCCAGGCCTCCCTGTCCATCACCAACTCCCAGAGTTTACTCAAACTCATGTTCATTGAGTCGGTGATGCCATCCAGCCATCTCATCCTATGTTGTCCCCTTCTCCTCCTGCCCCCAATCCCTCCCAGCATCAGGCTCTATTCCAATGACTCAACTCTTCACATGAGGTGGCCAAAGTACTGGAGTTTCAGCTTTAGCATCAGTCCTTCCAATGAACACCCAGGACTGATCTCCTTTAGGATGGACTGGTTGGATCTCCTTGCAGTCCAAGGGACTCTCAAGAGTCTTTTTAGTTTATTATAAATCCTGACCTGGGCAACACAATCTATTTAAAATCTTTGTTTATCACACAGTGTGAATGTTCATAAGTCTTGATGAAACACAGGTATTCTGTAAGGATTTTATGTGTGTGTGTGTGGGGGGGGGCTTTGGGGCTTCGCAGGTGGCACTAGTGATAAAGAATCCATTGCTAATGAAGAAGATGTAGAAATATGGCTTTGATGCCTAGGTTGGGAAGATGCCCTGGAGGAGAAAATGGCACCCCATGCCAGCATTCTTGCCAGGAGACTCCCACAGACAGGAGAGCCTGGTGGGCTACAGTCCCCGGGTTACAAAGAGTCAGACATGACTGAGCATCTGAGGACCACTACCAGCACAAGTGTGTGCATGTGTGTATAAATAATTTCTGAAGTTACAGTGAATCCCAATTCTGACAAATATGTCAGGACTTTCATTCATGTAAAGTAATGAAAGTAATTCAAGTCTAGTGCTTATGTTAGGTAGGAAGTTAGGTATGAGCAAGGAGAGGTGGCCTAGCTGAAATGAAGGCAAACTTTTCTCTAAATCCCATTCCAAACACACCCAGGAGAGCTCACAGATGTACTACAAAAATGACCACAGAGACTTATTTAATTCCTGCATATGCAAGCACACGTTGGATGCAAAGTAACCTAAGGGCCTTTTCAAAGTAACATTAGGCAGCTAGGAGCCCATTTAGGATTCATAAACATTCTACACATATATACATCTGATTATAACACTCTGAATTACGAGAAGACACACACAACAGAGGCTGCTATTATATAACTTGCAACCATCAGTTGGCCTTAAGAATATGCCTATTTGCATTCCCTTTCATTGACTGGTGGTGGGTAGAAGCCCTATTTGGCACAGGGCACAACCAAAGGAAGAGACAGGAAGTATAAAAAGGGGCAAGCCAAGAGGGATGACGGTAACAGCTCCTTTGGAGTTGGCCTGCTCTCATATCTTGGGAGTGTCTGTTTAATAAAAGATCTGTCTGCTTGAGCTGAACTGAGCTGTAGGTTGTCTGTTGTTTTAAACCGTTTAGTCTCTTGTTGCAAATTTTTATTGTGATGAAACAAGAACCGAGGATGATCAATAAACTGACCTGACACTTACAGTAAGAAAAATCTCACCCTTAGTATCGCTTTGTTCTTAACATCATTTTTTATTTTCTATAAGGGGTCAAAAAGTCAAAGAGTTAGACACAATTGAAACAACTTAGCTCCCAGCATATTAGGGGTCATTAGGGGTCACGACTGTGAATCTGGATACCGTGTCATAGATTAAAAGCTGGAGAAGACTGATTTGTCAGCTTATCCCTTTTAAGGTACCTGTTTTCTTTTCTTTCTTTCAGAGAAAATAAAGCTGTAGTGTTTCAGAATATGGGCTTTAGATTCGACTGACTTAGATTCGGATGTCTATGCTTCACTAGTATTGGGACATTGGGCAAGTCATTTTGACTTTCTAATCTTTAAAGCTCTGCTATCTTTTCTGTGAAATAAGAAAGAAAATTTTCATGCCTTTATAGTGGGTATGAAAGCAGTGAAATATTGCATGGAAAAATTTAGGCCAGTTCCTGGTTCATATATGTATTGAATAAATAAGTTGCTCCCGCTGTTGTTTCAGTCGTGTCCGACTCTGTGCGACCCCACAGATGGCAGCCCACCAGGCTCTGCCGTCCCTGGGATTCTCCAGGCAAGAACACTCGAGTGAGTTGCCATTTCCTTCTCCAGTGCATGAAAGGTGAAAGAGAAGTCACTCAGTCGTGTCTGATTCTTCGCGATCCCATGGACTGCAGCCTACCAGGCTCCTCTGCCCACGGGATTTTCCAGGCAAGAGTACTGGAGTAGGGTGCCATTGCCTTCTCATAGTAATAATTATGATAAGCTATATCATGATAAAAATCTAGCCTAAAATCTAAATATGGTGGGGCACTAGTAGAAAGATTATTTTAATATCTTTAGGTAAGTAGAACTATAATGCTGGATAAACTCTAAAACTAATTTTATAAAATAGATGTTTGTATGATTACATCCTGAAACAAGAATAGGACCTCTCTGCCACCTTTTAACCTGTAGTAATTATGATTAAATCTTTAAACATGTCTTAAATTAGCTCATTTGGAGAGGCACAAAAAGGTGATACAATGAACCACATACACAATTGAGTAAAACTGCACGTTGCAGAGGATCCAAAGCATTCTCTGTGATGGTTTTCAGTCCGTAAACTCCAATGAATATTAATTCCCCCAGATGCTTGTGTATAAATTGTAGTGAAAGTGGCTAATTCTTGTCACAACTTGTCACAATTCTCAGTGACAAAAATCAAGTGCAAAGAAACAAATCGCCAGCTAAGTAATATATTCATAGATACTTTGAACCTAGAAAAATCATACAGAATTAGAAAATGTAATGTAGCTATCACTTTGCTTTATCTATGAGAGAACAAGGACCAAGGAAGCCAATTTGTTTGCCCAGTGTGACACAGGTAATAAGTGGCAGAAATGAGCCTAGAATTATTTTTCTAAATTAGTTTTCCATTCTTTCCGTAGTAAACTCAGAGTGTACTACTTCTAAAAGTTCATGAATTAAAGGTTCTTCTGTATGAGCAGGAAGATGGTATGATGTTACCAGAATAAAATAAATGCTATTACCTGATACTTTGGGCACCTTTTTATTGCGGTTTTTGTCATGGTGCATATCTGTGTATAAATGTGCTTCCTCGTGCTGGAACACACTAGCAACGCTTCACAGGCAAACGCTTTACGTCTGCTCTGTATGCTTTATTTCTCAGCCTGCTTTTATCAGGCAAAAGACAAACATAACTTATGATAGAAAATACACCCCGTTAACATCAAAACACTGGTTCTTTCAGAAAGTGCAATGGGAAGTATGAAAGGTATAAATTTTTAAAATACAAGACTAATAAAAATTGCTAGGCAAAGACACATAGGAGTTATGTGCTCTGTGCTCAGTGGTGAGCTTACCTACCAAGGTAATATATATATTTGTTTTTACTTTATTTTACCTTACAATACTGTATCAGTTTTGCCATACATCAACATGAATCTGCCACGGGTGTACATGAGTTCCCAACCCTGAACCCCCCTCCCCCCTCCCTCCCCATACCTTCTCTCTGGGTCATCCTAGTGCACCAGCCCCAAGCATCTTGTATCCTGCATTGAACCTATCTTTATTATGACATATGTAAGTAAATTACGTGCATGCATGCTCAGTCATGCCTGACTCTTTATGACCGCATGAACTGTAGCCTTCCAGGCTCAGCTATCCATGGGATATTCCAGGCAAGAATACTGGAGTGGGTTGCCATTTCCTTCTCCAGGGGATCCTCCTGACCCAGGCATTGAAGGCACGTCTCTTGTGTTTCTTGCATTGGCCAGAGGATTCTTTACCACCTGAGGAAAAAAAGTGTCACATCTTTATTTTTGGATAAGAATGTATAGTTTTATGATTATTTTATAATATTATTATTTATTTGTAGTAGCTTCCTATGTAAATACTTCCCTGGTGGCTCAGATGGTAAAGAACCCACCTGCAACGCAGGAGATCCAGGTTCCATCCCTGGGTTGGGAAGATCCCCTGGAGAAGGAAATGGAAACCCACTTCAATATTCTTGTTTGGAAAATCCCATGGACAGAGGAGCCTGGAGGGCTGCAGTACATGGGTTCGCAAAAGTTGGACACGACTGAGCGACTAACACTTTCATTAACACTTTCCTATATAAACAATACTTTTAAAATGTATTTTACGTACATTTGTTACTAGTTTAATGAATTCCAAGGAAGATTTTTATGGATACACACACTGAAAATTTAAATAAAATTTTAGACTTGAGCTTATTTTTTCTACAGTGTTAATATTACATTGTTAAATGTGCTCATATTGTCTTATTAGTGGTTCTGAAAACTCCAGAGGAAACAGAGTGAGAATGTGATTATATTAGGTTTATTCCACTTTCTAGCTCTGGGAATTTGAGAGAGTTAAATAATACCCCTATACCAGTTTTCTTATCTCTAAAATGGAAATCATATAGTACCTATCTCTTAGAATTGCTCTGGGAATCAAATGTGACATGATATAAAAAATAAGTGCTCAATACATATTAAATATTGCTATCATTGTCCACTTCAGTGTGCAAGTTCTCCAAGTTGTGTCAACTAGACTTGAAGAATGAATTGAACTTCTGTTGAGGAGATTGCAAATTCAACATTTCTGGTGGGTAAGTTGAAAATGTATATCAAATACCTTAAAATGGTTTTATACTATTTAATTTCTAGGAATTTGCATAGTTTAAGCTTGTTTATATTAGGTTATACAGATGTACTTAAAAGGATTTTTGTAAAATGATATTTTGAAAATGTTGCTTTCAAAAATTAAAAAACATGTAGAATGTACTATTTTGAAGCTAAGAATTTCTTAAAATACTTGATGAAAGGACAAGCTATTTACATTCACTGAAGCATAATTCTGATTATAGTAATTTACTCCAAATATTTAAGCAAACAATGACACCAATATTTATTTATAAAAAATTTTACCAAAGTAATAAAAAATTAAGTATTAAAAAAGGGAAATATAAAAATATCCAAAAACAGAGCTTTGTTCATCATAGTCATACCATTTAGTACTATGGATTCAAGAAAATTTTAAACATATTTAAAGATGCAGAGAAATTTTTCACATACTGTTAATTGGAGGAAAAGCAAATTATTAAGTAATCATAGTTCTAGTCATTAATGTATATATATAATTAAATATATTTATAGATTGCATGTTGTTTCTGGTTCCTGACAATGTTGAGAGCTAATGTTAGTTTTAAATTCTGACTACCTTCTTTATTATCATTATTAGAGAAAATATAGAAATAGAAAACACTAATTTTTAGTACCAAACCATACCAATATGAGATAAATCTCTGCAAATTAGGATGCTGCCTTGAACTGGTGTGTGTGTGTGTGTGTGTGTGTGTGTGTGTGTGTGCGAGTGTGTGTCTGTGTGTCTCTAGGGGGATGGGGTCTGAAAGCTGAGGTCGAGTTTGGCTGAGGATCTGACTGCAGGAGTGATTTTAGGGTTTGATTTTTCCTGGTGACAGTGATCATTCGCTTCTCACGACGTCTTAGCACAAGGTAAGAGAGGTAGATTACAACCTCCACAAGCTGCCTTTTCCAGTGGAACTATCTTTCAAAGGTTTCAAAGACCCTGAAACTCTCATTGATGTGTTTGCTTGGTAGAGTTGTCCCAAGACAAAAAGAGTAACGGTGATTTTATTTTTTTTTCTCCTTGGGATTCTCCACCCTAGAACACATTTCCACACCTCTCCTAATATTTTTTTACTTTCCTTTATTGCACATTACCAGAACAGGTGATACCCCCCAGCAGAGAACAAGTACTAAACAGAGACTGAAATAAAGTGCATAAAGTGGAAGGTGGAAACCAGAGCACATACACCGCATTTCAATAATCCTTTCCCCTGATTGCTGTGTTACACATGACTTTTCTTTTCATCACATTTTGTTTTGTGTTCTATACATTTTCAGCCAAAAGAAAAACATGACTGGTTTTTATTATCAGAATAAGAAAGATAAATACCTTCATCAGGTCAGTCCAGTTCAGGTCAGCTGCTCAGTCGTGTCTGACTCTTTGCCACCCCATGAATCACAGCACATCAGGCCTCCCTGTCCATCACCAACTCCCGGAGTCCACTCAAACTCATGTCTATCGAGTCAGTGATGCCATCCAGCCATCTCATCCTCTGTTGTCCCCTTCTCCTCTGCCCCAATCCCTCTAAGCATCAGAGTCTTTTCCAATGAATCAACTCTTCTCATGAGGTGACCAAAGTATTGGAGTTTCAGCTTTAGCATCATTCTTTCCAAAGAACAATTCAGGACTGATCTCTGTTAGAATGGACTGGTTGGATCTCCTTGCAGTCCAAGGGACTCTCAAGAGTCTTCTCCAACATCACAGTTCAAAAGCATCATAAACAAAGTTTAATTCAATCATATAGAGAATTCAGAGATATCTTATATTTTTAAGTGTTTATCAGTACCTTCTAATCTCAAAAAGTGTTTGTCTTTCTATGTTTGAATGTCATTTTTCAAAAGTAAAGAAAAAAAAAAGTCATTGTGTTTGGCAGTCCCCAAGACCACCTTCAGTTTTTACAACTTGGAAGAAGGACTCATCAAACTCAGGAAAGTTGTTACACGCAAAAGTATGCTTTATTCCAGTGCAGGGATGAGATTGAGATCAGGAAAGATGAAAGGTATATAGGGCAGAGTCCAGGAGAGAACAGGTGAGGCTGCCGATTGTCTTCCTGGGGAGTTTTGCAGTGAGCACTTAATCCTTCGGTAACACTGTGACAGCACCCTTAAAGTACTGCCTAACAGGCAAGCTCAGCTTGGCAGCTGGAAACCTTGGTGTCTACATTCTTTTCTGGGCATTGGTCAGTAGACCCCACTGACCACGTATCTGGTTGACTTTCGTTAATTCTGAACCCCTTCAATCTTCAAATTGATATATGGTAACCTAGTGACAGACTTTATTTTGGGGGGCTCCAAAATCACTGTAGATGGTGACTGCAGCCATGAAATTAAAAGATATTTACTCCTTGGAAGAAAACTTATGACCAACCTAGATAGCATATTCAAAAGCAGAGACATTACTTTGCTGACTAAGGTCCGTCTAGTCAAGGCTATGGTTTTTCCAGTAGTCATGTTTGGATGTGAGAGTTGGACTGTGAAGAAGGCTGAGCGCCGAAGAATTGATGCTTTTGACCTGTGGTGTTGGAGAAGACTCTTGAGAGTCCCTTGGACTGCAAAGAGGTCCAACCAGTCCATTCTGAAGGAGATGAACCCTGGGATTTCTTTGGAAAGAATGATGCTTAAGCTGAAACTCCAGTACTTTGGCCACCTCATGCGAAGAGTTGACTCATTGGAAAAGGCTCTGATGCTGGGAGGGATTGGGGGCAGGAGGAGAAGGGGACAACCGAGGATGAGATGGCTGGATGGCATCACTAACTCTGTGGGCGTGAGTCTGAGTGAACTCCAGGAGTTGGTGATGGACAGGGAGGCCTGGTGTGCTGCGATTAATGGGGTCACAGAGTCAGACACGACTGAGCGACTGAACTGAACTGAACCTATGGTTCCATGGTAAATCGCATCGTTCAGTTCAGTCACATCTTTAGGATACAGTGTCCTTGCATGACCCAAGGCCTCAGGTGAACAAAGACACTCATTGCATAGGAAGTTGCATAACTAAAGGTTAGCTCCCAGGAGCTGGACAAGGGCCAAACCTTTCTTTTGAATAGATTTTGGACAACTCAAGCTTACTGACTTAGTCCTTTCTTGCACATGGGCGAATATAGCTTTGCTGACTTGTGTTACCAAAAAGAGATAAATGAAGAACAAGGAAATTATACTCAAAGTTAGTCGAATTGTTTGTACTAATAAAAAAAAAATCCAAAAGGTTTAACTTTGACTAGAACGTGAGAGGCGGTGTGAAGGAAGAAGACAATAGATCGTGGATGGACAGTGTCTATGTTTATATAGGAGCTCTTCTATCCTCCTAGCTGTACGGCATTTTATAAACATAACTAGTTGCTTCAGTTTCATATGTGATAAATGAGGATATTATTATAGCTAGTGCACAGGTTTATTACAATAAGCAATTTAATTTATACACATACAAAACACTTCAACTTGTGTTTGGCATGTAGCAACAATGTTATAAACATCAGCTTGTTTTTACTATTAACCAAATGATGACACTTGCTTATTTCATTTGAAATATCCTTATACCTACACCCACTGATTATTTTGTTATTTAATCCGTTAACAAAGAGGTGATGGGATGAATATATGGATTTCTATACTTCTGAGGAATTTTTGCTAAGAACAACGTTTTGCTCATTTAGAGGGATAAGCAATCCCCTAGTCAAAGTGGAAAAAATGGATCTATATTTCTCCGTTATTGGCACCCATTTAAATTCTGATTTTCTGTCTTATGTCAGATAGAAATAATTTTATTATCAAATATAGATAAAATCAGTTTGTCATGTGTATAGAGAAAATCCAGTGAATGAAAGGGCTACTGGAGAAGCCCTTCAACAGGCTGCCATCTGGATGGGTCAGCTACAACTTTCTTTAGACTTTGTTATTTTTCTGTTCAAGATTCATAGTCATAAGGGAGAGAGACTCTGGTTAACATCAGTCATGTGCTGACTCTTTAGCCAGGAGAGGGCAAGAAAACTTGAAGGACAGCCCCGCCAATTCTCCATCTGTCATGGGAGGGGAAACTCTCCGAAAAAAAAAAAAAAAAAAAACTGAGACACAATTAGCACACTAGGAAATAGGATGCTATGCTTATATATATATATATATATATATATATATATATGTATTTGTCCCATGGCAAATTCTGTTAACAGACTGTGATGGGCAGATACCAAAGTACCCAATTGCCTAGTTTAAACAATGGTTAAATTTTAGAGTACTAAGAGCAGATGATTTCAAGCTCTTTTGGAAAGAATATAATTGAGCCCTCGTCTCAATTTTAAGTATGTTAAACTTGAGAAAATTTTATGCATGCATAATTGTACTAATTACTTTTATGTTAAATCATGTACAGAAATATAAATTAAACAAGATGTGATAGAAACAATAGAAATTCTAGTATTTTCTTCCTGTCCCATCTTGAATATGCCTTCTATGTTGGAGATGAATTTAAAGGTGTGAATGTCCAATACACACTTTCCAGGAGTAAAGTGATAAAGAATCCAGCTGTCCAGTGCAAGAGACACAAGAGACTTAAGTTTGATCTCTGGGTTGGGAAGATTTCCTGGAGTAGGAAATGGCAAACTATTCCAGTATTCTTTCCTCGAAAATTATATGGACATAGGAGCCTGGTGAGTTACAGTTCATAGGATGGTGAAGAGTCAGACATGACTGAGCACACCGGCCTACGTGTACAATACATGAGATATTCCTTGTAAATGCTGTTTCTNAGATCAGCCTTGGGATTTCTTTGGAAGGAATGATGCTGAAGCTGAAACTACAGTACTCTGACCACCTCATGTGAAGAGTTGACTCATCGGTAAAGACTGATGCTGGGAAGGATTGAGGGCAGGAGGAGAAGGGGACGACAGAGGATGAGATGGCTGGATGGCATCACCATCAATGGACGTGGGTTTCAGTGAACTCCGGGAACTGGTGATGGACAGGGAGACCTGGCATGCTGCAATTCATGGGGTCGCAAAGAGTCAGACACAACTGAGGGAATAAACTGAACTGAACTGAACTGAAAGCCATATATAATTCATCTTCCTTACCTTAAAAAAATACTGTAAAAAAGATATAGCTGTCATAGGAAACAAAAAACAAAACAAAGCAAACCTACTACTCTGCCTCAGGAAGAATATGCAGTAAGCTTTTTAAGTCATATTGTCACATCACTGACTATCCAAAAGGACAATAGATAAGATCAAATAATTGATGTACATGTTCCTATTCTTGTATTTTTCTGTGTACATTTTATAGCTTCTACAACTCTTTCTTTATAATCTTCAGATAATGGATTGAGTTTTTATTAAAAAGATTTTTGTGATTTTTCCTGAGATGAAATAGGTGGCCTACAGGTTCGTGACTATTTTAGCAGCATGAGCACAAGGGGACTTAAGAATGTTGAATGTATTCCAATGGCAATCTTTTAAAGAATTCCCTGAGAGTAGTTTCCTCAAAAGAAGAGAAATTGCAGTAAGTAAAATGAATGAGTTGTGCAGGTTTTATATATGACCTTAAAGAGTAAACAGTAGAAATGTTTAAGCCATACTGAAAATGCAAAATAAATTGTGGCAGTTTAAAACTATTCTCCCGAAAGACTTCCTTGAATTAATTGTGTGTCTGATTTTATCATATGATTTATCACAATGGTCAGTAATCTCTAATTCATTCATCTGTCTTCCCTTCCACAAGACAGGTATTATCTCTAATTCAACATCATATATTCCCAATCCAAATCACAGTGCCTGAGCACTCATTAAATATTTATAGAGTGAATTGATCAAGTAAACATATCAATAAGTGTTATATTAAAGAAAGGTAGATGTATATACATTTGCGCGTGTGTTAGTACCATTTTTTTATTAGAATTGTTTCTTTTGGAAGATTATGCTCTGACTTTTTTGGTATGTTTATTCATTTGCTTTTATTTAAGGGCATATGAAAAGCTGGTTTAAATTGGCAGCAATAAAAAAACATTCTTTGTTTTATAAAAGGAAAGAAAGAGCTTTCGACTTTTGTGTGTGTGTATGTGTGTGTCTGTGGTATCTGTGTGTATCTGTGTGTCTGTGTGTGTATGTATGATGATACTGTGATTCCCTTTTCCTGACAGTTTTACTTTCAGTGATCTAGAAAAATAAGAAAAAAACAAACAAACAAACAAAGACAAAAGAAGCAGCACCATAAGACCATTTAAAAAATTAGACAATTTGATAAAGTATATGATCCTTATTACATAGGAAAGGCTTTCAGTAATATATTCAGAAATCTATTAGCATTTTGAACATGTGGCTTATATTTTATATATAAATTTTATTTCTGGAGTTTTAAATTATATTCACAAAAATGTCTGGGAATGAATGTATAAGAATGTGAGGCTTATACAAATATGTAGCAATGTCAGGATATAAAAAATTATTTTTGGCCATCTTGCTTAAAAAGATTTGAGAATATTATCTACAGATTGTTTAATTTTATAAGCATTTGTACTTATTTTCAGTGATTTTCCACCTCTGTATCAAACCTTAGTATAAATATTATACAATGTATGTGAACTCTTATATTAGCTGAATTAACCGTTTTTAGAATAAATGACAAAATACATTCAAAAATCTAAAAGTGAAATGAAATCTCTTTAAACCTATTCTCTTTTAATTATCTAGTTATTATTATAGCATATTAAATACTGTCATAGACTCAAGTGGCTTATTCTCCATTTCATTTTTGAGCTTTTAATAATTATCTATAATATAATTTTATTCACAATGAAAAGTTACATGAAACAAGAAATAAATTTCCCCTTTATACTGAGATGTTACAAAATTATCTTTTATTAATTAATTAACTGAAGGATAAATGCTTTGCAGAATTTTGCTCTTTTCTGTCAAACCTCAGTGTGAATCAGCCATAGGTATATATATATATATATATCCCCTTCCTTCTGAACCTCCCTCCCCTCTCCCTCCCCATCCCACCCTCTAGATTGATACAGAGCCCCTGTTTGAGTTTCCTGAGCCATACAGCTAATTCCCATTGCTGTCTATTTTACATATGGTAGTGTAATTNAAAATTATCTTTTATTAATTAATTAACTGAAGGATAAATGCTTTGCAGAATTTTGCTCTTTTCTGTCAAACCTCAGTGTGAATCAGCCATAGGTATATATATATATATATATCCCCTTCCTTCTGAACCTCCCTCCCCTCTCCCTCCCCATCCCACCCTCTAGATTGATACAGAGCCCCTGTTTGAGTTTCCTGAGCCATACAGCTAATTCCCATTGCTGTCTATTTTACATATGGTAGTGTAATTTTCCATGTTACTCTCTCCATACATCTCACCCTCTCCTCCCCTCTCCTGTGTCCATAAGTCTATTCTCTATGCCTGTTTCTCCACTGCTACCCTGTAAATAAATTCTTTGGTACCATCTTTCTAGATTCTGTATGTATGTGTTTGTATACAATATTTACCTTTCTCTTTCTGACTTACTTCACTCTGTACAATAGGCTCCAGGTTCATCCACCTCATTAGAACTGACTTAAATGTGTTCCATTTTTTCTTTATACATTCATCTGTTGATGGGCATCTAGGTTGCTTGCATGTCCTATTGTAAATAGTGCTGCAATGAACAATGGGCTACATGTGTCTTTTTCAGCTTTGGTTTCCTCAGGGTATATGCCTAGAAGTGGGATTGCTGGGTCTTATGGTGGTTTTATTCCTAGATTTTTAAGGAATCTCCATACCGCTTCCATAGTGGCTGTATCAGTTTACATTCCAACCAACAGTGTAAGAACAGTCCCTTTTCTCCACATCCTCTCTAACATTTATTGTTTGTAGACTTTTTGATGATGGCCATTCTGACTGGTGTGAGGTGATACCTTATGGCAGTTTTGATTTGCATTTCTCTAATAATAAGCGACGTTGAGTATCTTATCATGTGTTTGTTAGCCATCTGTATGTCTTCTTTGGAGAAATATCTATTTAGGTCTTTTTCCCACTTTTTGATTGGGTTGTTTGTTTTGCTGGCATTGGTTGTATGAGCTGCTTGTATATTTTGGAAATTAATCATTTGTCAGTTGTTTCATTTGCTATTATTTTCTCCTATTCTGAGGGTTATCTTTTCTCCTTGCTTATAGTTTCCTTTGCTATGCAAAAGCTTTTAAGTTTAATCAGATCTCACTTGTTTACTTTTGTTTTTATTCCTATTATTCTAGGAGGTGGGTCATAGAGGATCTTGCTTTGATTTATGTCGTGTGTTCTGTCCATGTTTTCCTCTAAGAGTTTTATAGTTTGTGGTCTTACATTTAGGTCTTTAATCCATTCTGAGTTTATCTTTGGGTGTGGTGTTAAGAAGTGTTATAATTTCATTCTTTTCTGTGTAGCTGTCCAGTTTTCCCAACACCATTTATTGAAGGGGCTGTCATGCCCCATTGTATATTATTGCCTCCTTTATCAAAAATAAGGTACCTATAGTTGTGTGATTTTACTTCTGGGCTGTCCATCTTGTTCCATTAGTCTATATTTCTGTTTTTGTGCCAGTACCATACTGTCTTGATGACTGAATGAAGTCACTCAGTAGTGTCTGACTCTCTGTGACACCATGAACTGTAGCTTAACAGGCTCCTCAGTCCATGGAATTTTCCAGCTAAGAGTAATGAAGTGCATTGCCATTTCCTTCTTCAATGATGATTGTAGCTTTGTAGTATAATCTGAAGTCAGGAAGGTTGGTTCCTCCATTCTTCTTTCTCAAGACTGCTTTGGCTGTTCAGGGTCTTTTATGTTTCCATATGAACTGTGAATATTTTTGCTCTAGTTCTGTGAAAAATGCCTTTGGTAACTTGATAAGGATTGCATGGAATCTGTAGATTGCATTTGGTAGTGTGGCCATTTTCACAATATTGCTTTTTCCTACCCAGGATCATGGAATGGCTCTCCGTCTACTTATGTTGTCTTTGATTTCTGTCATCAGTGTCCTGTAATTTTCTGTGTACAGTTGTTTTGCCTCTTTACATAAGGTTCTTCCTAGCTATTTCTTTTTGTTGAAATGGTTAATGGGATTGATTCCTTAATTTCTCTTTCTGATTTTTCATTGTTAGTATATAGGAATGCAAATGATTTCTGTGTATTGATTTTGTATACTGCAACTTTGCTAAATTGACTGATCAGCTCTAATAATTTTTTGATAGTATCTACAGCTTCCTATGTATAGTATGCCATGTGCAAATAATGAGAGTTTTACTTCTTCTTTTTTTCAATATGGATTATTTTTATTTCTCTTTCTTTGATTGCTGTAACTAGGACTTCCAAAACTATGTTGAATAATAGTGGTGAAAATGGACTCCCTTGTCTTGTTCCTGATCTTAGGAACAAGACACTTTCACTTTTTCACCATTAATAATAATATTTCCTGGGAGCTTTACATATATATCCTTTACCATGAGGTAGGTTCTTTCTATACCCATTTTTGAAGTTTTAATAATAAATGGGTACTGAATTTTGTCAAAGGCTTTTTTTCTGCATCTATTGAGATTATCATTTGATTTTTATCTTTCAATTCATTAATATGTTGGATC
Source organism: Neotragus moschatus (assembly GCA_006410615.1). NCBI lineage: Eukaryota > Metazoa > Chordata > Mammalia > Artiodactyla > Bovidae > Neotragus > Neotragus moschatus. Next base: position 819,036 of record SJYA01001053.1, on the reverse strand, counting down.
ACATTGATTGATTTGCATATGTGGAAGAATCCTTCAGGTCAGTTCAGTCTCTCAGTCATGTCCGACTCTTTGCGACCCCATGAATCACAGCACGCCAGGCCTCACTGTCCATCACCAACTCCTGGAGTTCACTTAGACCCACATCAATCAAGTCAGTGATGCCATCCAGCCATCTCATCCTTGGTCGTCCCCTTCTCCTCCTGCCCCCAATCCCTCCCAGCATCAGGGTCTTTTCCAATGAGTCAGCTCTTTGCATGAAGTGGCCAAAGTACTTGACTTTCAGCTTTAGCATCATTCCTTCCAAAGAATACCCAGGGCTGATCTCCTTCAGAATGGACTGGTTGGATCTCCCTGTAGTCCAAGGGACTCTCAAGAGTCTTCTCCAACACCACACTTCAAATGCATCAATTCTTCGGTGCTCAGCTTTCTTCACAGTCCAACTCTCACATCCATACATGACCACAGGAAAAACCATAGCCTTGACTAGATGGACCTTAGTCGGCAAAGTAATGTCTCTGCTTTTCAATATGCTATCTAGATTGGTCATAACTTTTCTTCCAAGAAGTAAGCGTCTTTTAATTTCATGGCTGAAGTCACCATCTGCAGTGATTTTGGAGCCCAGAAAAATAAAGTCTGACACTGTTTCCACTGTTTCCCCATCTATTTCCCATGAAGTGATGGGACCAGATGGCATGATCTTCGTTTTCTGAGTGTTGAGCTTTAAGCCAACTTTTTCACTCTCCTCTTTCACCTTCATCAAGAGGCTCTTTAGTTCCTCTTCACTTTCTGCCATAAGGGTGGTGTCATCTGCACATCTGAGGTGATTGATATTTCTCTTGGCAATCTTGATTCCAGCTTGTGCTTCTTCCAGCCCAGAGTATCTCATGATGTACTCTGCGTAGAAGTTAAATAAGCAGGGTGACAGTATACAGCCTTGACGTACTCCTTTTCCTATTTGAAACCAGTTTGTTATTCCATGTCCAGTTCTCACTGTTGCTTCCTGACCTGCATACATATTTCTCAAGATACAGGTCAGATGGTCTGGTAGTCCCATCTCTTTCAGAATTTTTCAGTTTATGGTGATCCACACAGTCAAAGGCTTTGGCATAGTCAGTAAAGTAGAAATATATGTTTTTATGGAACTCTCTTGCTTTTTCCATGATCTCTGGTTTTTTCCATGGTTTTTTTCCATGATCTCTTTTTTTGATCTCTGGTTCCTCTGCCTTTTCTAAAACCAGCTTGAACATACAGAAGTTCATGGTTCACATATTGCTGAAGCCTGGCTTGGAGAATTTTGAGCATTACTTTACTAGTATATGAGATGATTGCAATTTTGCAGTAGTTTGAGCATTCTTTGGCATTGCTTTTCTTTGGGATTGGAATGAAAACTGACATTTTCCAGTCCTGTGGCCACTGATGAGTTTTCCAAATTTGTCTGCAAATTGAGTGCAGCAGTTTCACAGCATCATCTTTCAGGATTTGAAGTAACTCAAGTGGAATACCATCACCTCCACTAGCTTTGTTCAGAGTGATGCTTTCTAAGGCCCCCTTGACTTCACATTCCAGGATGTCTGGCTCTAGGTGAACGATCATGCCATCGTGATTATCTTGGTCATGAAGATCTTTTTTGTACACTTCTTCTGTGTATTCTTGCCATCTCTTCTTAATATCTTCTTCTTCTGTTAGGTCCATACTATTTCTGTCNCAGTGGACCACATTCTGTCAGACCTCTCCACCATGACCCGCCCATCTTGGGTTGCCCCACAGGCATGGCTTAGTTTCATTGAGTTAGACAAGGCTGGGGTCCTAGTGTGATTAGACTGACTAGTTTTCTGTGATTATGGTTTCAGTGTGTCTGCCTTCTGGTGCCCTCTTGCAACACCTACCGTCTTACTTGGGTTTCTCTTACCTTGGACATTGGGTATCTCTTCATGGCTGCTGTATGAGCTTTTTAATGTGCTGTTGAACTCTGTTTCTAAAATTTTGTTGTGGATTTTTGCATCTATGTTCATCAGTGATATTGGCCTGTAGTTTTCCTTTTTGTGGTGTATTTGTCTGGCTTTTGTATCAGGATGATGGTGGCTTCATAGAATGAGTTTGAAAGAGTTCCATCTTCTATAATTTTTTGAAAGAGTTTTAGAAGGATAGGCATTAGCTCTTCTCTAAATGTTTGATACAATTCACCAGTGAAGTCTTCTGGTCTTGGGCTTTTGTTTTGTGGAAGATTTCTGATAATGGCTTCAATTTCAGTGCTTGTAATTGAGTTGTTCATAATTTCTATTTCTTCTTCTTTCAGTTTTGGAATATTGAACTTTTCTAAGAATCTGTCCATTTCTAACAGGTCATCCATTCTATGGCCATATAGTTGTATTTCTGCATTGTCTGTTGTAACCTCTCCTTTTTCACTTCTAATTTTGTTGATTTGATTCTTCTCTCTTTTTTTCTTGATGAGTCTGGCTAAGGGTTTGTCGATTTTGATTATCTTCTCAAAGAACCAGCTTTTAGTTTTATTAATCTTTCTTATTGTTTCTTTCATTTATTTTTCATTAAAATTATATTTTAAGTATGTGAAATTTGGGTTAGTTTTTTGTTGTAATAGTTTCTTTGTGAGCAGCTGCATTATTATAAGGTCCTGAGCCCACTAAAGACAAAGTAATATGAGTGTAATATTTTCCAAAAATATAATATATATCAGTTATTCTCTATTCAAAATACTAAAACCCAAGTATAATTTATCTCTCCAAACTTGTCCCACCAATATTTCTTTTCTTGATGTTAATTTTGATGCTGCTGCTACAGACTTTGGTTAAACAATAATAATTTGAGCTGAATTCTAAAACCCTCTTGGAAAAGACATTAATTTTTGGATATTTGATCCCCTAAGCAATAATTTCACAGATATAATTGCAATTAACCACACCTATGCTATTATTTAAGCTAATTTATGTCATTAGCCCAAGTAAAGCAATTCACTGAGTTAAAAAATCTTAAGGATCCCTACAAAGAGAGAATACTGTTCATATATGGCTATAGAGAGCTTCATTGCCATAAAATTTAAAAGCTCCTAAAAATCTCAGCCATTGTACAGTCAATAAGTTTTATTTTTTAGTTGAAAACAAATTGTGGTTCAAGAATGATAAATGACCAACACAGCTCGAGCATTGTCTTATGTCTAGTATAGTACTGATTCTTCCATCCTCAAGTGTTTAATATTTCACTGTATTTTCAGCTAAGCTCTGATTTTCTGTGTTTGCAATTTAAATTTTAATTTTCAATTCCCAAGTGTTTCTCAAGAGATTCTACTCACATGCCCCACTGTTAACTTACATAAAAACATAAAAAAGTAACTATCTTCTTACACTCCCATATCTGTGTTAATGGCACTAAGACTTAAAATATTGAAATGACCTTTTACTCTCTCTTCTATAAAATCATTCACCAAGTTTTATAGTACCTAGCAGTATATATTAGTAATAGTTTTAAGTACGTCATATGGATCATTTGGTTGTTTCTTAAATCTTTAAATAGTTATTCTTCCTGCTTAAGAGGGGGAGAATGATCTTAGTTAATAAAGCTGCTTATATTTACAGTTAATTACTAGATATCCAGCTTTCTGTTGAGACTGTCAGATGTCACAGCTCTGTCCCATGACCAATATAATAATTGTCTCACAACAGATTTTACAAAAGTTTTAGTTTGTCTTCCTTTCCTTTCGTTCTGCTATGATGACTTGATTCCACAGTCATGTATTACATGCCTGTAGAGTAAGACGGCTGAAAATGACATTTAGAAAAGAGAGATAATTGACATAACAGTAGACATTTCAAAATGACAGAGGCACAAAGATGAGAAGTGGGTTGCACTTTTTAAAAGCTGGTAATCTCAAAATTTAAATAGAGAGATTAAATAAATGTGGACCGAACAGTAGTCCTCACTTATCCAAAGGGGATACATTCCAAGACCACCAGTAGGTGCCTGAAGCCTCAGATAGTTCCGAAATTAAGCATACTGTTTTTCCTATACAAAGTTTAATTTATAAATTAGAGACAGCAAGAGGTTAACAGCAATAACTAATCACAAAAGAGAGCAATTGTAACCATATGTGAATTATGCAAATAGCTTATTGCAGCATCTGCTGTCTCCCTCTTAAAATGCCTTGTACCATACTCACCATTCTTGTGATGACATGGGATGATTAACAAAACGTACATGAAATGAAGATAGATAAATGACGCAGGTATGGTGACTTAACATTAGGCTATTTTTGACCTTCTGACAATGCATCAGAAGGAGAAGCGTCTGCTTCCGGTGATCCCAGATCATGGAGCCAGAACAGAGTTGACGGTGGGGTGTCACAAGCAGACGGTGGGTATTGATGGCTGGGAACCTGGGGCAGGAAGGATCTTGATTTCATCATACAACTAAGGAGCCTAATTTAAAACATGTGGATTGTTTATTTCTAGAATATTCCTTTTTTAATATTTTTAGATCCTAGTTGACTTCAAGTAATTGAAACCATGGAAAGTGAAATCACAGATAAGGGGAGACCACTGTACGCTTTTTCTGAAATACCACCTTTTAAAGCCATCAAGACTTGACTGGGGTCTTATATGATTTTTTTTTTTAAGATAAAAATCAGTCATTCACCTTATTTATTTATTTTTTTACTGAAATAATCCTCTCAGCTAAGATTAACTATTATATTCGGAGTTTCCACTGACTAAACTTTTTACATCCAGTTAAAACTCTGGGTAAAGCAATAGAGCACATGCTTACTTAAGGAACATGTTCATGGATTGCTGGACATGTCTGAAAATAGAAAAACCAACATGTTGATTCCAAGCATCACCGAGCAATGATGCATGATGTAAGAACTAAAGCTTATGTTACAGAAAGTCCTAAAGCCGAAATACAAATGTCACTAACAGTTAATGCTTTGGTAATATTGGATTCTAACTTCCTGCAAAAGAGTCTTTGTGGGGAGTTCTTTGTTTAATAAAGGCCATTGTTATTATTATCATTATTATAATAATTACTACTAAGCAAATCCCCCAAATCCCCACTGATAGCTGTCCTAATTCTAGTTTTCCTTCAAACCTCCGCACAGCAGGAGACCTGAGGGTACCTTAACATGGGTGAGAATGGGAACAGAAGTCTTCCAGGGGCACTACCTACAGTGGGCAATCTTTTGGACAAGGGACAGGTTTGTCAACTAAAAACATGAAGTGATATTTTTTCTCCAAAGAAGTGATATTACAGCAGTTTTTATACAATTATGTTCTGTATTTTGGCCACTTTGTGGATTAAGTTGATTCTTATGCATAATCTTTATAGCTATGAGTTTCAAATCATGTTTTGAATGTATTTCTGGGGTGGAGCATTTTCATATTTGGAATATTAACAACAATGCAATGATTTTATATATATGATTTGGTTTACTCTGGATAAAGTTCTGAAATTATTATTCAAGTGTATCATAAAACTAGATAATCTGCATCCAAAATAGGAATTCCACATAACTAAGTCCAATTTTAAAATTCAGATCCTTTAAAAATCAAATTATTGATGTAATTAATAATTGATACAATTAACATTATTAATATAATTAATAATTGATGTAATTATTAATATAATAGCCAGGGTGTGGGAGCAACCAAGATGTCCACTGACAGATGAATGGATAAAAAAAGTGTGGTACATACATACAGCAGAATATTACTCAGCCATAAAAAGGAGCAAATTTGACTCAGTTATAGTGAGGTAGAGGAACCTAGAGGCTCTTATACAGAGTGAAATAGAGAAAAACAAGTATCAAATAGTAATGCATAAATATGGAATTTAGAAAGATGGTACTGATGAACTTGGTTGAGAATGGACTTGTGGACATAGTGGGGGAAGGGGAGCATGGAAGGAATTGAGAAAGTAACCTTGACTTGTATACATTAGCACATGTAAAATAGATAGTTGATAGAGGGCTGCTGTGGCCCAGGGAACCCAGCCTGCCGCTGTGATGACCCTGAGGGGTGGGGTGAGGGGAGGGAGGGAGGGAGTGGATGTATGCATAATTATGGCTGGTTCACGTGTTGTACAGCAGAGGCCAACACAACACTGTGAAGAAATTTCCACCAGTTAAAATTCAAAAATATTATAAATGCAGGCTAAAGATTAATAAATGAATGAGCAAGACTTCATAGAGCAGGTGCTGATCAAAATACTTTCTCTATTTGTGAGTTTTTCAAGTAATATTATATAGTTGTTTATAGATTTAATAAAAGCTAATGGGCCTATTTGTCTATGAACTGTTATTAATAACAATATCTACTTTATGTGTTTAAGACTGGTATAATCACATTTTGAATGATAATATTTCCCTTTCTAATCGAAATAACTAATAAGATCATTCATCAAATCTCCCTTCTTATATTCAACTTCAATATACATTCACCGCCATATGGATTTAACTATTTTCCTTTTCTTGTTCACTGAAAATGTTTTTACACATACTTTTAAATATGTATTGTCCTTTCCTGGATCGCTTAAGTTTTTGCATATGGACATAACCATTTCCAGGTAAAATGCATGCAGGAGGAACGCCAACTAAGCCAGAACTTGGATGCCTAAGTTTCAACAATCAAAGATTCTGTTATTTGACAGAGAGTCTATGTTAGCTGTCATTCATGTTAAGGCCTTTGTCCTACTACTAGACCAAGTCCTGAGGGCTTGACAATATAGGAAAATATGGTTCTGTTTTTGGTAGCTTGTCAGTGCTTGCCCATAAGTGGAGCAAGACCATGATTATAGGTTATAAGAATTTTTAAGATGCTTAAAATGCAAATACTTCTTTTATTTTAGTAAGCATATATTCTTCCCTAAATAGATTCAAATTATGAGCTTAGAACTAATGAAGATGGCTTCAAATCAGTGTAAAATATATCCCTTGTAATATAGATGGAAAAAATTAATATGGTGAAAAGGTTAATTAGTGGTCTTTGGATTCATACTGTTTTGTTTTTTTTTTTTTTCATTCTGATACTCATTCTTGAGTTTTCTGAAGTTGATAAAGGGGTTGCTATAACATTTCCTATCCAACATTTTTATTAGTAAAATAAAGCATGTTTCTCTGCAGTATATTAGTTTATCTGGACTACCATAACAAAGTCCCCCAAACTGGTGGTTTAGAATAATGGAAACATTTTCTATCATGGTCCCTGAGGACACAGTGGAAATCAAGATGCCATCCAGGTTGGTTCTTTCTGGAAGCTGCGACTGGATATCTGTCCCATGACTCTCCCCTGCCTTCTGGTGGACGCTGACGGTCCCTGACATCTGTTGGCTTGCATCACTCCGATCTCTGTCTCCACTGTCCCCTGGCCTTCCTCCCCTTGTGTCTCCATGTACCAGTCCTCTTCTAATAAGGGCTCTGGTCCTGGGATCTAGGGCCTGCCCCCATCCAGCATGACTTCATCCTAACTACTTTCGTAACCATCTTATTTACAAGTAAGATCACATTCTGAGGTTCAAAATGGACATACATTCTGCAGGAACACTATTCAACCCACTCTGGTTATCTGTCAGAGTTTTTTCAATGTGACGGGATAACCCACATGGGACTTGGTGATTAATTAATTAACTATGCTATTCTGTATCCTGGGATATACCAGTCAATTCACTTAAATTTAAAGCATCAATGTTTCTATTTATAAACGTGGAGGCTAATAACTTCTATATACACTGTAGGCCTTAAAAATGTTGTGCAATATAGAAATTTACAGCTATTTTGACTAAGGACGTTCAATAACATAATATCATGAGAATAAGAACAATCCTCAAGTCTGCTGGTAATCTGTTGTGTGACCTTGGGCAAGTCAACCTGCCTGTCTAAAGACTGTACAATTCATATATAAAATAAAGAGGTTGAACTCGAGTCATAGATCAAAAATCAGTAGCCCATTTTCCAGTTTGACCTATATACATATTTTATATGACCAGCAGAATAATTTCAAAATAATGAATCTGATTGCCTTTATGCAAAATTTTTACTCTCTAATTAATCATAGTCCTTATTGCCTCTTAAAGTGTCATATTGGCTACTTCCTAGATCTTCGTGACCCCTGAAGGCATATGAGTTTCCAGCCCTAGAGTTTCCTAACTTACAGTCTCATGATTCGTAAGTCATAGATTACTTTCAGAGGGATAAAGTCACATTCTATAACTAGTTTATCACCTTCAAAAATGTTATAAATTCATTTGACTCCTTAAAGGACAGCTATTTAGTAGGTATTAAATACTATTATGCTTCAATTTCTTTCTTACTGCTTGAAGTACCACTGTGTATTAAGTGGACATCTGCATTTAGCTTTTCATTATGACTTCCAGATTATTTCTTTGAGAGGTTAAAACTAATTCAGCTCCTATCAGTGGATATGAGTAGTCACAATTGCCTCTGCCCAAGGACACTCATGTAAATCAAATGTTAATTTCATCTCTGCAAGGTGCCATTAAAACAGCGATAAGCTGTCTGCCCACATTTCAGCTTTGTGAAGACAACATGCATTTAAATACTCTTTTTTATATCCTTGGCCTTCTGCTCACTAGAGAAATTTCTATTCAGGAGCATTTTTACTGCCAAAGTCTGTCTATCTTCTCTCTTCAAAGTAATTTTCAGTCCAAGGAAAAGTCTTAATTGGTACTGACATCCAGACCAGTAGTTGATATCTATATTCTAAATGCTAATAAAGTAGAATATCTTACCTACAAAGGGGTTTTACATACAAAGATAGTTTAAGAAGTGAAATTGTCCTTTAAGGAAGAAATGAACTCTGCATGCCATAAAGATGCTTGGAGTCTAGCAGAAGAGGCAAATGGTTGTAGACATATTTACTACATTAGAGTTGAAATAAGTATTGTGATAAAAATCATGTTTTTCATGAGAAAACCTTTTCCCAGGTCTGAGCTCAAAAGAAACCTTTGTGGAAAAGGAGATGTTTCTTTTAATTTGATTTAAAAAGAGAGAGTGTTTGCTATTCCAAGAATAAAATGTCTGGGGAGTCACCTTCCCTATCCTAGACTACCAGGATAGGATATTTAACTGAGCCTCTGGATTGCCTGTATCCTTCAAAGGCTTGCTAAGGCTTGACACTAGGCAGGAGGCTGGATAATATCTGTCACAGTGTCTGCCTTCTAACTTCCTTACAGAATAAAATCTATTCTTTTCTGAAAGAGGATACCATAGTCTAGGGGCAATTACAATATTTTATACACAATGTCCACCATTCAAGCAAAATTATCAGACATATTAGGAGGTAAAGAGACATAACTGAGAAAACAAATTTGAAACAAATCCATTGGAAATATACCGGTACACATTGTACAATAATAGCATAGATATTTTGTTCAGTTGTATCTGACTCTTTTGCAACCCCATGGACTGCAGCATGCCAGGCCTCCCTGTTCTTCACCATCTCCTGGAGCTTGCTCAAGCTCATGTCCATTGAGCTGGTGATGCCATCCAACCATTTCATCCTTTGTCGTCCCCTTCTCCTACCTTCCTATTTTTCCCAGCATCAGGGTCTTTTCCAATGAGTCAGCTCTTCACATCAAGTGGCCAAAGTATTGGAGTTTCATGGAAAGAAAGGTACTGATAATATTCAAGAATATATATGACAACATGAAATAATTTACAGGAAAACTGGGGAAATTCTTAAATTATTGAGCAATACAAAGGTTTTATAGCAGAAGAAAAAGAAGAAAAGTGATGATTGTTGACTGAAACATGTCAGTATAACTTATCCACACTGGGGCAATGTGGGAAAAAGAAAATAGAGAAAAGGACAGAAAAGATGTGGAATTCATAGAAAGAAGTACATATACACACACATGCAACCGACATGAACAACACTTTTGGTTAAAACAAAAAGAAAGAAGAAAGCTATGTACATCATAATGAAGTGGCTGAAAACAGAAGNATGGAAAGAAAGGTACTGATAATATTCAAGAATATATATGACAACATGAAATAATTTACAGGAAAACTGGGGAAATTCTTAAATTATTGAGCAATACAAAGGTTTTATAGCAGAAGAAAAAGAAGAAAAGTGATGATTGTTGACTGAAACATGTCAGTATAACTTATCCACACTGGGGCAATGTGGGAAAAAGAAAATAGAGAAAAGGACAGAAAAGATGTGGAATTCATAGAAAGAAGTACATATACACACACATGCAACCGACATGAACAACACTTTTGGTTAAAACAAAAAGAAAGAAGAAAGCTATGTACATCATAATGAAGTGGCTGAAAACAGAAGATACAGAAGTCAAAAAAGCAGCCAAAGGGAAAAAAAATAAAAATCAACTTTAAAGTTGTAACAGGAAAAAAAAAAAAAAAGACTAGATGATTTTTCCACAAAGTAAAAGTAGAAGGAAGAAATATATTTCAGAATTCTCAAAGAAGATAATCAATGGCATGGAACTCTGTGTTAAGTGAAAATTCTTTCAAAATTGAGGTGAAGGAGAAACATTTCCTGAGGAGCAAAAGCTGAGTGAACTTGTCATAGTCAACTGTACTAAAAAAATGCAAATGAATAGACTTCAAGGAGAAGGAAGTTATTCCTAGAAAGAAGCACAAAAGTGCAGAATGAAACAAACAGTCTTGCATAGAGGAAATAGGATGATGAGTTAAAGAAAAATATGTGCAGATTGAAAGAATAGTAATAACATCTTGTGAAATTTAAAATATATGTACCAATTAAGTCCACTTATTTGCTGCACAAAGGTAAGTGGTAAATAGATGTAAAAACTTCTAAGGTTTTTGCAACATTTTAGAAATGTGAAAGTTCTGATTTAGTTAAGATGTTACTATACCAAGGGTTTAGGTTGTGTTCTCTTTGCTAACCACTGAAAGAATAATAAATTATGTATAACTAAAATCTAATAGTTGCAAAAAATTTAAAAAAAAAAAACCCAGTGAAGCCAAGATAGAAGAAAACAGAGCACAGAACAGCTGGGGTAAACAAAAAAGCAAATAGTAAACTGACAGCCATAAAAGCACAACAGTAATTTTGTACAGTAACTACAACAAATATAATTGCATTAAGTATGTCAATCAAATGTGTCAGCCCTCTAAAAAACAATATGCTACTTATAATAAAATTAAAATATCACTGAATGTTGGTGTTCAGTTGCTAAGTCATGCCCAACACTTTGCAACCCCATGGACTGCAGAACACCAGGCTCCTTCTCCTCCACTATACCTGGGAGTTTGCTCAGGTTCATGTCCAATGAGTTGGTGATGCTATTTAACCATCTCATCCTCTGCTGACTTCTCCTCCTTTTGCCTTTAATCTTTCACAGCATCAAGGTCTTTTCCAATGAGTTTGTTCTTTGTATCAGGTGGCCAAACTATTGGAGCTTCAGCTTTAGCATTAGTCCTTCTAATGAATGGTGGTGGTGGTGATTTAGTTACGAAGTCGTGTCCAGCTCTTGTGACCCCATGGACTATAGCCCTCCAGGCTCCTCTGTCCATTGGATTCTGCAGGCAAGAATACTGGGGTGGGTTGCCACTTCCTTCTCCAGGGATCTTCTCCACTCAGGAATTGAACCCAGGTCTCCTGCATTGCAGGCAGATTCTTTACTGACTGAGTTATTTTTAAAGAAGCATCATATAATGAATATTCAGAGTTAATTTCCTTTAAGATTGACTGGTTTGATTATGTACTCTGTATATATGTTACATAAACAGGGTGACAATATATGGCCTTGTTATACTCCTTTCCCAATTTTGAACAAGTTCTTACTTACTTCCATGTAAGTTTCTAACTGTTGCTTCTTGCCCGGCATACAGGTTTCTCAGAAGACAGGTAAGGTGGTCTGGTAGTCCTATGTCTTGAAGAATTTTCCACAGTTTTCTGTGCTCCACACAGTCAAAGGCTTCCTTGTAGTTACTTAAGCAGAAGTAGATGTTTCTTCTGGAATTCTTTTGCTTTTTCTATGATCCAAAGGATGCTGACAATTGGATCTCCAGTTCTTCTGCCTTTTTTAAACACAGCTTATATGTCTGGAATTGAATTGAATCATCTTTGGATACTGAGACATAAAAAGTCTAGATATGAAGAAAATTCATAAAGATTTAGATAAATGTAGAACTCACCTTGGTATCATGAGAGCTAAATGTGTATGACATGAATAATATATACACACATATATATTTTGGGCTTCCTTGGTAATTCAGTCAGTAGAGAATCTGCCTGCAAGGCAGGAGACCCAAGTTCTATTCCTGGGTTGGGGAGTTGGCCTAGAGATGGAAGTGACAACCCCCTCCAGCATTCTTGCCTGGGAAACCCATGGCCAGAGGAGCCTGTCTGGCTACAGTCCATGGCGCCGCCATTAGCTGGACATGACTTAGTGACTAAACCACCACATATATATTTTAACCTGCGCCGTGTTGTCCAGCTCTTTGTAACTGCATGGACTGTAGCCCACCAGGCTCCTCTATCCATGGGGATTCTCGAGGCAAGAATACGGGAATGGGTTGCCATGTCTTCCTCCAGGGGGTCTTCCCAACCTAAGGATCATATTGAGGTCTTCGATATTGCAGACAGATTCTTTACCACCTGAACCACCAGGGAAACACATATTTTAACCTAATATTCAAATATTATAGCACATCAAAATTAGTAAAATGCACTCACACCATACTTCAAAAAAATTTACATTACCAAGTGGATTTATTGGAAACACATGCTGAATATCAATGGACTAAATTTATTTTTTAATGAGTTATTTAAAAGATAATAAACCACATTTCTCCAAAATTGAAGGAAACATTAAAGATAAGTGTAAAAATGAATGAAACAGAAAACAAGTGCACAATGTAGAGAATCTATAGAGCCTAAAGCTCTTGTTTTTGAAAAAAATGAGTAAAATTAATAAATTTCTAAATAACAAAGGGTATATCTCTATAGTGCTCACAGATATAAAAAGAAAAGTAGATACTGATGAAAAAATTATAACATTTAACTAGAATATATATGAAATAGAAAACTCTTAGATAGACACAACCTTTCAAAACAGATAGAAACAGGAATAAGAAATTTACGTAGTTATATATTCTTGCCTGGGAAGTCCCATGGACAGAGGAACCTGGCATAAAAGAGTCTAATATCACTTAGTGACTAAACGGCAATAACAACAAAACTTTTATTTATTTATTTTTATTTTTAATATAAATTTATTTTAATTAGAGGCTAATTACTTTACTATATTGTATTGGCTTTGCCATACATTTACATGATTCTGCCATGGATGTACACGTGTTCCCCATCCTGAACCCCCTTCCCACTTTCCTCCCCATACCACCAGTGCACCAGCCCCAAGCAGCCTGTCTCGTGCATTGAACCTGGACTGGCGATCTGTTTCACATTAGATAATATACACGTTTCAATGCCATTCTCCCAAATCATCCCACCCTCGCCCTCTCCCACAGAGTCCAAAAAACTGTTCTATACATCTGTGTCTCTTTTGCTGTCTCGCATACAGGGTTATCATTACCATCTTTCTAAATTCCATATATATGTGTTAGTATACTGTATTGGTGTTTTTCTTTCTGGCTTACTTCACTCTGTATAATCGGCTCCAGTTTCATCCACCTCATTAGAACTGATTCAAATGTATTCTTTTTAATGGCTGAGTAATACTCCATTGTGTATATGTACCACAGCTTTCTTATCCATTCATCTGCTGATGGACATCTAAGTTGCTTCCATGTCCTGGCTAATATAAACAGTGTTGCAATCAACATTGGGGTACATGTGCCTCTTTCAATTCTGGTTTCCTTGGTGTTTATGCCCAGCAGGGTCATATGACAGTTCTATTTCCAGTTTTTCAAGGAATCTCCACACCATTCTCCATAGTGGCTGTACTAGTTTGCATTCCCACCAACAGTGTAAGAGGGTTTCCTTTTCTCCACACCCTCTCCAGCATTTATTGCTTGTAGACTTTTGGATGGCAGCCATTCTGACTGGTGTGAACTGGTACCTCATTGTGGTTTTGATTTGCATTTCTCTAATAATGAGTGGTGTTGAGCATCTTTTTATGTGTTTGTTAGGCATCTGTATGTCTTCTTTGGAGAAATGTCTGTTTAGTTCTTTGGCCCATTTTTTGATTGGGTCATTTATTTTTCTGGATTTGAGCTGCAAGAGTTGCTTGTATATTTTTGATATTAGTTGTTTGTCAGTTGCTTCATTTGCTTCAGTTGTTTTATTTTCTCCCATTCTGAAGGCTGTCTTTTCACCTACAGCAAAACTTTTAAAGCCTGAGATACATGATAGAAAATAGTCACGTAAATAAAGCTGAACTTTTCAATGGAGTTTTCCCAGCATATAAGCCTAAATCCTGATGTCTTTTCAGTGGATTCACATATAACTAAAGAATAATGCTATTTTTTTATTAAAAAAAGATGAAAAATTTTATAGTTTATAAACCCAGGATAACCTTAATCCCAGATCTTAAAAATAGTATATAAGAAAATACAGACTGATCTCTTTCAAGAAACAAATGCAAAAAGTCTTGGAAAATAATAGCCATTTGAATTCAACAATAGAGAAGGGAAAGTGCATCAAATGAAGCTGGATATATTACTGAAACACAATATTAACTTACCATTTGAAAAAATTAATTCTTCACATTTACAAAATTAAGGTGAAAATCATGTATCATTTGAGATACAGTAAATTTGTTTCATAATATTCAGTACTCATTTATAATAAACAAATCACCCAGAAATCTGTAATTAACAGAAAGTTTTATGAATGTGATGAGTACCTACACCAAATTTATAGCATTTTACTCTGTGATCTTTCCCTTGAGATAAAGATTAAGACCAGGATGCTCTAAGACCCCAGTTCTATTGAGCATGCCCTGGAGACATTGGAAACAATACACAAAGGGATGGGTTCAGTTCAGTTCAGTTCAGACATGCCCGACTCTGCGACCCCATGGACTGCAGCACACCAGGCCTCCCTGTCCATCACCAACTCCCAGAGTTTACTCAAACTCATGTCCACCGAGTCAGTGATGCCAATCAACCACCTCAGCCTCTGTTGTCCCCTTCTCTTCCTACCTTCAATCTTTCCCAGCATCAGGGTCTTTTCAAATGAGTCAGTTCTTTGCATCAAGTGGCTAAAGGGATGAGATTAAAGGCTAAAAATCAGACAGGGAGGCTCTAAGAGAGATCTTCCTAAAAGAAAAAAAAAAAAACCTAATCTGATTAAATCTCCACTTATTCAAAACCTTTCAGTGGGTTAAATTTAAGCTTCTTAGCCTGTTATCCACTTCCCTTCTTGATCTGAGAATTATTTACTTCTCTTGACCCTATTGAGGAAGCTAAAGCAGCTGGATTGTGATCCACTTCTCCTGGGGTCCAGTGCTACTGGAGTAAAGAAGAAAGACTCACCAGCCTAATCACGTCCACATGATTTCTGGACCTCCAGGTAAATGGTCAACTAATGCTTTCAAAGAGAAGGATTTTTATCCATGAAATGTTCTTAACAAGATGTCTTTGTTCAAAAATTGTTTATGGTCATTAACACACTCAGAATCCATGATTTTAGGACTTATACTCCCTGGAAAAAATCATAGAAGCTTTTTTATAATCTCACCTCTCCCCATGATGTAGGTTAATAACCTATGTAGTTCATTTATTGACCTTATCTACACTGGTCCAGAAAGTGCATGTCCAGTGTAAAGATGAAGAATTTGGGGTGCCGTCAATATTCCAGGCCTTTGTACTTGACTTAATCTCTTGATAACTTATGTCCTTGAAAGTATTGATAAAACTTGATAGGCGTTAACCAAAGTCTCTCTTTCGTATAGCAATAATTTTGCAAACCTATCCGTTATGATAGCTTACAGGTCTTTGCATAGCGGTGCTGTGACACTTGGCATATTGACACAGAAGATAAGATCTTTGCTATTTTTTTCATGGAACTCTAAGCTAGAGGAGGTGAAGGTAAATAAGTAAATTAAAAAAACATAATGTAATTTCAAATAGTATTAAATACCAGAAGACAATTACACAGAGAGTACTTTTGGCAGGGAATATATTAGATAGGGAGAAAAGTAAATGGGCATTTTAAATGATGACTTCTGAGCAGAGATTTAAATAATTT
Organism: Neotragus moschatus; assembly: GCA_006410615.1. Lineage (NCBI taxonomy): Eukaryota > Metazoa > Chordata > Mammalia > Artiodactyla > Bovidae > Neotragus > Neotragus moschatus. The sequence continues at coordinate 802,870 of SJYA01001053.1, read as the reverse complement.
TTATATGAGATACTTAAAATGATTTCAGTGAAGGATGAAAGGGGTGAAAATTAAAGGAGTGCTGTGAAGCTTTTTGATGAATTGAATATGGATCTGAAAGAGAACTCAAGGCTAATTCCTGTGTTTGAGATTGAGTAATTGAGTGAATGGTAAGATTATTAATTGAAATGAGTAGAATTAAAGAGGAACGAATTTGGGAGATGGGGTTGAAGTAGGGCTTGCAAGTTATTTTACATTAAGTTTGAAATACCTAACTGCCATAGAAGATCAGACTTTGAGTAGGAAATTGAATGGATATGCCTGGAGCTCAGGGGAGAATCCTCACTTGAAGTTATTAACTTAAGAGTCATCAGCATATAGATACTATTTAAAGCAAGGGGACTGGATAAAATTAACCAGGCAGAGTTTTCACATGAACAAGAGAGGAAGACCAAAGACTAAATCCTGGGTCACTCAGATATTTAAAGCATAAGGAAAGCCAAGAGATCATGGTATGCTTGGAAGACAAATAAGAGAGATATGTTTTAAGAAGGAGGGGGATAAAATTTGACAAATTGTTGAAAATTTAAAACGAAGACCAGGAATCACTGGACTTAGCAAATTGGATATTGACCTTGCAGAAGGGTTTTATGAGTCCCAAGGGAAAGCACCCAGTTGGAATATGTTGAAGAGGATGGAGACTGAGTGAGAGGGTGTTCCATGTCTACAGTCCTTCAGCTGTAAGGGGCTGCCGAGAAGGGGGGTAGCAACTGGGGCAGCACTTCCATTTGTGCATGTGTTAATAGAAATGTTCCACGTAAGTACGAATGTTGTTAGTTCTTGGAAAAGGTAAGCATTAGGAGAATAAAAGAATCTTCTGTTCACAGAAAAATTGGAGTCAGATCTGGAATACAAGTTAGGGTTTAGACTTGGAAAGAGAAGAAGCTGTTGGTCAATTTTAACCGGAGAACACCTCAACAGAAGGAGAGACACAGAGGCACATTAAGGGCCTCCCTTGCTGCTCAGTGGTAAAGAATCTGTTTGCTGTGCAGGAGACGCAGGTTCTGTCCCTGTGTCTGAATGACCACACGGAGAAGGAACTGGCAGCCCACTCCATTATTCTTACCAGGAGAATCCCATGCATAGAGGAGCCTGGTGGGCTACAGTTTATATGGTCACACAGAGTCAGACATGACTGAGCATGCATGGATGCAAATGTATACTTATTGGTAGGAAGATGAGGTAGATATCTTTCAGTCACCTTATTTTCTAAGATAATTAGGAAATAAAGCCATATTTGAGAGGAACAAGTAGACAGGGAGTATTGAAAGCTTAATGACATAAGAAAAGATATTTAAAGTTTATTTCGGTTAGATAGGGATTCCCTAATAGTTCAATTTGTAAAGAATCCACCTGCAATGCAAGAGAGCCCGGTTCGATTCACTAGAGAAGGGATAGGCTACCCACTCTAGTACTCTTGGGCTTCCCTTGTGGCTCAGCTGGTAAAGAATTCACCTGCAATGCAGGAGGCCTGGGCTCAATCACTGGGTTGGGAAGATCCCCTGGAGAATGGAAAGGCTACCCTCCAGTATCCTGGAGAATTGGTCTGGAGAATTCCATGGCCTGTATAGTCCATGGCGTCCTAATGAGTCAGACATGACTGAGTGACTTTCACTTTCACTTTTCACTTTGGTTTGATGCAGCATTTCCAGAGAAACTCTGCTAATATTGCCAACTAGTGCTGAGGACCAGTTTGAGATTTAGGATGGATAAAATAAAGCGAAAATAATCATTATATTTGTATGTTCTCCAAATGGTGTGGGCAGAGAATCAGAGAAAAATCTGGTTAATCAAGAATTATCTTTGCTATCAGAGTACAACTGAGGAAGAGACATGCAGGAAAGTGAAGTAAGTGTGTACGTAAAGGAAGGACTGAAATGAAAATTAATCAAGATAAGGAGGAAATGAGAACATTTTACTGGACAAAGAAAAAAATTACGGTGTCATCAGATACTGATGAGGTCAAAGATTGGATATAATAGGGGTACTAAAATGATCTAAAAAAGAAAGCTGTGGTCTAGAAGTGGGAGAATTATAATAATTTGGATATGGTACTCCTACAAGAGATAACAAAGTCTGGAACAATGATTCTCAAGCAAGACACCACTGGTATTTTGGGGTGGAAAATTCTCCATTGTGTGTAATTTACCAGTACATTAAAGAATATCTATCTTCTCTGGTGTCTACACACTAAATACCAGAAGCTTCCTTCCATTACAATAATTAAATATCCTAACATATTTTCAAAGATTGCTTGAGGTGCCTCCCAGGTGAAAACCACCGGTGTCTATTGTGGATCCACGGATTCACCGCATGGAAATAGCAGTCATTTGTAACTATTTCCCTTCTTAAGGATGCCATACACACTTTTGCATCCATGTCAATTAACTGTTACTTTTAAAATGTTAAGGACCAAATCTGTCTTTTCTTTCCATGTCTAGCCCACAGAAATCATTCAAAGGTGTTTTGAATAAATACATAGAATGCGTGCATCTGTTTACCCTACTTTATTTCTAAGTTTGGCTGCATATTTTACAAATGCATTTTCTTGACTGTGTTTACGTTCTTAATGAGGACTAATTATTGTAGAATTTCCTTCTTAAATACAAAAAAGGTCTTTCCTGTCTTTTTAACCAAAGTAGGCCTCAAAGTATGTTGGTCTTAATTCACACAGTATTTGTAACTCTTATAAGGTTGAATGCTTTTGGATGGACACACACTTTCAAAACTTCTTCTGAGTCCCTGCTGTTTTTTTTTTAATTTGTGTCAGTCTTGCTTCCTTCCTCTGTAGCCCTTGTAGGTATCTGAGTATGAGATTCTTGATATAATATAATAATTTCAGTTTAGATATTTATATTTGGCCTGCAATACATAGTGGGCACAAAAAAATGCTGATTATAAATATCATTCATTTGATTTTATTTTTCTTAAAAGTATACAAATCTTTGATAGAATATAATGCTACTTAAATTCCACATGCATGGAGAAATATGTGCTTAATTTACAAAACAATGCTTACGCTATGCTGCAAAAAGCTTAATGCTTGACATATTTTATTTTTAAACTACAGTTTCTAATTTATATGAATATTACTCCCAGTTAAAGACTTCAACATATTAAATATGCATTACAGATATGTTATTAACTCTAGTGTGCTTCTAATGAGTATATTTTTAAATCCTTTGTACTTAAAATTCCATAAACTAGAATAACTTGCATCTCAATAGCTATTGAATTTAGATTTTCCCAATTTTATTTTACTTTTTAAAACTATAACCAGGTTCTGTCTTGCAGATTTATATTCAGAGTCCAAGATATTACACATGTAAAACAACCTACAAGAAACAATTTCTAGTTTAAGCCATAACCAGCTTCTATCTTGACAATTTCTACACTGAGTCCAAAATATTACATATGCAGAATAAACTACAAGAAAAAAGTCTAGTTTATATAATTCAATATGTTGCCATTTAGTCGTGTGTTCTGATATGTTTATCCAAAGAATAGGGTAATTTTTGCAATACCCATCCCAACAATATTTCACGATATGCATTTGATAAAATAAAAGGAGGTAAAAGGTCAAAAAGGAAGACTGGCAGAAGGCACTAGGTTTTAACTGGACTTCACACAATGTTTCAATTTGACCTCATTGCTTTCCTGACATTATTTTAGGTGCTTTTTTATGTGGTTAAACAGTTCTATTTCCAACCTAACTCTTTAATATTTGAAATCAAAGATTTTTTAAGCTACAAAATTATTCTCTAATTAATTGATGGAAAAAATTAATAATGTAATTTAAACCAATATGAACTTTTATGAAATTTCACTAATTATTGCAATAACTTTGGAGTGAAATAAAATTATCCATGCAGTAGGCAGTGAATTTATACCTAATATCACCATGACTTCACAGGTGTTAAATTAGCCACAAAGGAACTCTTGGGAGCAATCCAAACCTAATAAGAATGGACAGGAATGCTATTTTAAAGGAAACATGAAGCCAAATATCTGGTGTATAACCCTGATTCAGCCTTCAAAAATGTGTCAGTATTTCTCTCTTATTTTTGTAGATAGGAATTATAGCTTGCCTCTATTCTTAGTCTTCTTTCTCAAAGAAGGTTGAATTTAGAACTAGGTTAGTGTTTTATTTTTTCCTTTTCTTTTCCTCTCTTTCTAAAAACTGAACTATTTTTAGGCCTCAGATATTTATATCATTAAAACCCATGTGACAAAGCATATTTTGAAAAGGAGCATGACTGATGAGATGATTTTCAAACCAAGGATGTGGATGTTTTTCAAGCTAAGTATTTCTTCAATTCTGGAATAATAAAACAATCAGGTCTCAAAAACCTTCCAAAGTGGCTGTCTGCCAGCCTTCAGCACACAGCCCCTTTGCACAGTCCCCTGATGGTCAGAGTTCACTGTCTGCCATAACATTGGGGTTCTTGGCAAAAGACTCTCTCAGTTTATGGGACTCTGGGAGCCACAGCCTTGGGCTCTGTTGGAGTGGTCCTTGAGCATCTGCCATGCCAGAAAGCCCAGGATCCCACTGCCAGCAGTCCGTTCCTGCCTAGGCAAGCATAGTGGCATGCAGGAAGGCCAGAAGACTCCCGCAAGACTGGAGACAGGACCCCAAGTGCCAGGTTGACAATTGCGGTTGCCAGAATCAGGCAGTCGCAGTTAAACCATGACTGCAGTTACCTTAGGAAAATCTGTAAGTACACTTGAATTTGAAAAACTTTTGTAACATCAAGTAAACTGTACATAATGTGGGGGTCATCAGTAGCCAGACGACCCCTGGAGAAATCAAAGTACTGAGGATTAAGGTTGAGGACTAACTAGTCCTGAAGCGACTTAGCAGCAGCAGCAGCGGTCCTGGGCTAGAGCACCCCTGAATTTCTGTCACGTTGAAAGTGAAGGTGTGACTTCCTCAGTCGTGTCCAACTCTTTGCAACCCCATGGACAGTAGCCTGCCAGGCTCCTTTGTTTGTGGAAAATTTCAGGCAAGAAAAGTGGAGTGGGTAGCCATTCTCTTCTCCAGGGGAATCTTCCAAATCCAGGGATCAAACCCAGATCTCCTACATTGCAGGCAGATTCTTTATCTTCTGAGCCACCAGGGAAGATTCCGTTACAATATTTCTAGAATACCATGCCACTAGTATTGAGCATGTACCAAATGTCAGACACGGTTTTAAATGCTCGACACATTTCATTTCGTGTTCTTTACTATAATTTCCTATACAGGACAATGCAATACTCAGCTTAAAAACTGTGAAGCTGACACCAAGGCGAGTTAAGACATTTACTCAGGGTCCAGGTAAGTAGGTAAGAGAGCAAAGATTCTAATGCAGGCTTTCCTGAAACCAAAGCTTCTGTGCCATCCTGATTGTCTGGTGGCTTTGCAACTCCAACTCTCACGTATTAGAGCAGAGAAAAGATCCAGGCTTATAAGACTTTATATTCAGACTTTTGGGTCTATGTTTATTAACGAGATTTGGACTAGTATCAAGATTAGTTCTGATCAAATCTTTAATATTTTTTAATATTATGGTGTTCAGCTTATATTACTTAGGATTTATTTTCTTTTCATTCTTTCACGGAAGTTCTGCTTAAATTTGGATAAGCCTGCCATTGCCTCTGTAATAAATATGTCAGGATTAGACATTAGAAAAATGAATTACTTAAAAGAACATGGTGCAATTAACTATATCTGAACACTAGCTTTAACAGATGACATAAAATAAGTGGAATAAATATTATGTGTGTATAATACTGCTTACCCATGAAAAGTATTTACTATATATAGATAAATTGGATATAACCTGTATAATGAATGCATGTTGTTAAGTCACTAAGACTTGTCCCAGTCATTGAGACCTCAGGGACTGCAGCGTGCCGGGCTTCCCTGTCCTTCACTATCTCCAGCAATCTGTGCAAACTCATGTCCACTGAGTATATAGCTATATAATTTCCACTACTGTGGATATCAAACGTCACGTATTAAGAAAGACACATGACTAACATGCCCTGTTGTACTAGAAACACAGACAGATTCATACCATGGCCCAGGGAAATTTCTTGTTTTCTATTGTAGAATAATAAGTTACGTAAAGCAGAGGGTTTGAGGAAGTTTATTTTATTGTGGAAGTGATTTTTTTATAAAGATATGATACTTCAACATTTGTTCATCTGTTAATCTAAATAACATGTATTAAAGTATACCTTATTCATTATTAAATTACATGAAAATTAAACATAATAAACAGCATCTTGCATAGGAAACAAAAAAATACAAAGCACCATCACCTGTTTACTCAAAAGAATAAATATTCTACTTTTCAGACGTTAGTTGCATCCACATTATGACATTTACCCATAAGGAGAAACACAAATACAATAAGTATTTTCATGTTTCAAGACTCTAAATAAATCAGAATTCTATATTCCACTATCCTCCTAATCAATTGTTACAATAAAGGATATACATGCTTTATTCAGAATATGCCTTCTCTAAAATCTTCATCTTGTGTTAACGAATTGAGAGACCATGTGCATACCACTGAGAAGAAAGGAAAAAACTGAAAACACACAAAAAAATAAACACCATAAATACCGTAAAACAGAAATCTCCTTTTTCTTTACTTCCTTGTACCATTTCCAGGCATTTCTCAGTCCCATAGCTTTTGCATACCTTTCCTATCAGCTTTAAACTTTCCCTCTTCTCCAGTAAACTCTTCTGTATTTTCGCCTAAAATACCACTTCCTTGAGGCAGTTGTGCTGGCTGCCCCCAGCCTACACCAAACGCTCCATTTGCAAAATTCAATCAGTTCAGCGACTCGTTGTGTCCAGCTCTTTGCAAGCCCATGGACTGCAGCACTCCAGGCCTTGCTCTCTGTCACCAACTCCTGGAGTTGCTCAAACTCACGTCCGTCGAGTTGGTGATGCCATTCAACCACCTCATTCTTTGTTGACCCTTCTCCTCCCGCCTTCAATCTTTCCCAGAATCAGGATCTTCTCAAATGATTCAGTTTCTCACATCAGGTGGCCAAAGTATTGGAGTTTCAGTTTCAACATCAGTCTTTCCAATGAATATTCAGGACTGATTTCCTTTAGGATGGACTGGCTGGATCTCCCTGCAGTCCAAGGGACTCCCAAGAGTCTCCAAAACCACAGTTCAAAAGCATCAATTCTTCAGCGCTCAGCTATTTTTATAGTCCAATTCTCCAACATTCATATATGACTACTAGAAAAACCATAGCTTTGACTAGGCCAAACTTTGTTGGCAAAGTAATATCTCTGCTTTTTAATACGCTGTTTAGGTTGATCATAACTTTTCTCCCAAGGAGCAAGTGTCTTTTAATTTCTTGGCTGCAGTCACCATCTGCAGTGATTTTGGAGCCCAAGAAAATAAAGTCTGTCACTGTTTCCACTGTTTCTCCATCAGTTTGCCATGAAGTGATGGGACCAGATGCCGTGATCTTAGCTTTCTGAATGTTAAGCTTAAAACCAACTTTTTTCACTCTTCTTTCACTTTCATCAAGAGGCTCTTTAGTTCTTCTTCACTTTCCGCCATAAATGTGTTGTCATTGGAATATCTGAGGCTATTGATATCTCTCCTAGAAATCTTGTATCCAGTTTGTACTTCATCCAGTCCAGCGTTTCTTATGATGTATTCTGCTATAAGTTAAATAAGCAGGGTGACAATATACAGCCTAGATGTACTCCTTTCCCAATTTGGAAACAGTCTGTAGTTTCATGTCCAGTTTTAACTGTTGCTCTTGCTGCTGCTGCTGTCTCTTCAGTCTTGTCCGACTCTGTGCGACCCCAGAGATGGCAGCCCACCAGGCTCCCCTGTCCCTGAGATTCTCCAGGCAAGAACACTGGAGTGGGTTGCCATTTCCTTCTTCAATGCATGAAAGTGAAAAGTGAAAGTCAAGTTGCTCAGTTGTGTCCGACTCTTGACCTGCATACAGATTTCTCAGCAGGCAGGTCAGGTAGTATGGTATTCTTATCTCTTTAAGAATTTTCCACAGTTCGTTTTGATCAACAAAATCAAAGTCTTGGCCTAGTCAATCAAGGAGAAATATATGCTTCTCTGGAATGCCTTTGCTTTTATGATCATCTGGTAGATGTTGGAAATTTGATCTCTGGTTCCTCTGCCTTTTTTAAAACCAGCTTGAACATCTGGAAGTTCATGGTTCACATATTGCTGAAGCCTAGCTTGGAGAATTTTGAGCATTACTTTGCTAGCATGTGAGATGAGTGCAATTGTGCAGTAGTTTGAGAATTCTTTGGCATTGCCAAACTTTCATTGAGCTGTGATAATCTCCTTACAATATCTGAGTCTGTAATTGGATATTCTTTGATTGATTATTTGATTATCTCCCTCACTACTCTGTAATAAAGGACCATGGCTTTCCATTTAACTTATATCATTAGCACACTGCCTGGCACATAATTGTCAATAAATCATTCTTGATTGAATTGATACATCAATGAATGATTCAAAGTTTAAACTGGATAACTATTTGAACAATCAAGGAAAAACTATTCAAATAACTTGAGATAGTACAGACACTCAAAGTTTTTAATACACTTTTTCTCTCTTTTTGGAATATTATTATACTTATTCTTAAAAATTCAAATTAAATAGCATCTTCTACCATAAAGTCACTGAAAGTTTAGGATTATTTGTTAAACAACATTATTGTAGAAGTAGCTAACTAATGAAACTCTTAACACTTTAACCCAATCACATGACCAGGGGGTCAAAGTAACCAGATTTGGTCTCTAGGGATATTACTACATGTAAATAATTATTTGCCCATATTTCACAGTTACAGAAAATATTTTGCTGTGTCTAATGGTGTATTCTCTAAAGGCATTTTTAAATGATTAGAACAAATTAAAAACTAAAAACTTTTTGAATATTGGATAAGTAGCTTTTTTTGCTCTTCCAATGCAACTTCAAAGCTAATTATTTAACCCCTTCTCGTAAACCCAAGAGTCAAGAAAGAAATCTTGTTTTTACAAGATTTCATATTTATTTTTAGTATCAAGCTACAGAAAATGACAGACATAAAGAATTCTTCATCACTGTATTCAGATCTATTTTGTATCACTTATTAACCAAAGTTCTGTATGATGTAGGTTTTGAATAACAGTTATATTTTTCTTTTAATCCAATGAAGCATTTCTCTGCATAAAAAGTAAATTGAATCTAAAGACCAGAAAGTAGCATAAAAATGGTATCAATGGGATATAACCAGTAAAATTATTCTGCTTTCCATCAATAATAAAAATCATTTTGTTAAGAAAGACCTGAGTTCTTGGTAAGTGTTAAATATCCCTGCTATGGAAAAGAATAATGCTATTCATTGATGTAGATGAGATGTCAGTTGAGGGATCCTTAAGAAGTGACTGCCTGTCACATACTTTGGCTAAATTGTAATAAGGAATGTTTTTCCATTTCTTCTGTCTTTGCATCACTAGCTGGGAGTCTGTGGCTATCAGATACAAAATAAGATAGGATTGTGCTATGAGTCTTTCACACCAGGCATTTATGATTTGTTTGTTCTGGCATAGTTTTTAATTCATTTAAATAAGTGGATATTTATAATATAAAAATAACAAACAATTGTTTAAGAGGCTTGCTCTTTGGAGGAAAAGCTAAGATCAACTTAGACAGCATACTGAAAAAACAGAGACATTGCTTTGCCAACAAAGGTCTAGTCAAAGCTATGGTTTTTCCAGTGGTCATGTATGGATGTGAAAGTTGGACTATGAAGAAATTTGAGCACCAAAGAATTGATAATTTTGAACTGTGGTGTTTCAGAAGACTCGAGATTCCCCTAGGCAGCAAGGAGATCCAACCAGTCCATCCTAAAGGAAATCAGTCCTGAATATTCATTGGAAGGACTGATGCTGAAGCTGAAACTCCAATACTTTGGCCACCTGATGCAAAGAATTGACTCATTGGAAAAGACCCTGATGCTGGGAGGGATTGGGGGCAGGAGGAGAAGGGGACGACAGAGGATGAGATGGTTTGATGGCATCACTGATGCAACAGATATGAGTTTGAGTAAGCTCTGGGAGTTGGTGAGGGAGAGGGAGGCCTGGCATGCTGCAGTCCATGGGGTCACAAAGAGTTGGACATGACTGACTGACTGAACTGAACTGATTATTTTAATTCATTTATTCTTTTCTCATAGGCCTAGCACATCAGTAGTTTGATGACTAGCCAGTGTATTGTGCCTTATATCTGCCACATGACTATTTCTTTTACGTGGTCCGACTTGAGAAGCGATTAGCACTTCTTAAATGGCAACCCACTCCAGTACTTTTGTCTGGAAAATCTCATGGATGGAGGAGCCTGGTAGGCTGCAGTCCATGAGGTCGCTAAGAGTCGGACATGACTGAGCAACTTCACTTTCACTTTTCACTTTCATGCATTGGAGAAGGAAATGGCAANGGCCTGGCATGCTGCAGTCCATGGGGTCACAAAGAGTTGGACATGACTGACTGACTGAACTGAACTGATTATTTTAATTCATTTATTCTTTTCTCATAGGCCTAGCACATCAGTAGTTTGATGACTAGCCAGTGTATTGTGCCTTATATCTGCCACATGACTATTTCTTTTACGTGGTCCGACTTGAGAAGCGATTAGCACTTCTTAAATGGCAACCCACTCCAGTACTTTTGTCTGGAAAATCTCATGGATGGAGGAGCCTGGTAGGCTGCAGTCCATGAGGTCGCTAAGAGTCGGACATGACTGAGCAACTTCACTTTCACTTTTCACTTTCATGCATTGGAGAAGGAAATGGCAACCCACTCCAGTGTTCTTGCCTGGAGAATCCCAGGGACGGGGGAGCCTGGTGGGCTGCTGTCTGTGGGGTCGCACAGAGTCGGACACGACTAAAGCGACTTAGCAGCAGCAGCAGCAAACACACTGTAGTGTGTCCGAGGGTCTGATTTTCCTATTACTGTCATGAACTTGAGATGGAGGAAGGATTGAATTGAAGTAATGGTAATATGTCACTCCAGAATGAAAGCTCAGTTGCTGGAAAAGAACTTCAAATTCAAATTGGTATCCAGTACAGTAGCTCCCTAGAGATTAGTAGTTAGGAAATCAGAGTATCAAAAGAGAGATACTCCATTAACTAGCTAATATTTTTCATGTTCACATTCAGTAGGGATCCAGAGCAGGACACTCATTTCTCGGAGAAAGGAGGGTTATATGAGAGGTGTATGAGGAAGATGAGGGGAGAAATAGGGAAACTGAAAAATGGAAATGGTTTTCCAGGTCCTCCTGAGTACATTTTCCATAGGGCCTTTAGGAAACGTGCAGGGTAATACATTTCTTCTCTGTTAGACAGCCGTGTACATTTATAAATATTATATATGTAAACAGTGAGTCCATAACAGAAAGATGTTTGAGATAAAGTAATTGTGTTTTTGTTAACCATAATGCTTGTGCCTAGTTGCAAAGTCATGTCTGACTTGTTGAGACCCATTGGATGGCAACACTCCAGGCTTCCCTGTCCTTCCCTATATCCTGAAGCTTGCTCAAACTGATGTCCCTTGAATCGGGGATGCCATCCAACCATCTCATTCTTGGTTGTCCCCTTCTCCTCCTGCCTTCAATCTTTCCAGCATCAGTCTTTTCCAATGAGTTGGCTCTTCACATCAAGTGGCCAAAGTACTGCAGCTGCAGCTTCAGCACCAATCTTCCCAATGAATATTCAGGACTGATTTTCTTTAGGATTGATTCGTTTGATCTTTTTGTAGTCCAAAGGACTCTCAAGAGTCTTCTCCAGAACAATAATTTGAAAACATCAGTTCTTCAGTGCTCAGCCTTCTTTATGGTCCACATCTCACATCCATACATAACTACTTGAAAAACCATAGCTTTCACTATATGGACCTTTGTCAGCAAAATGATGTCACTGCTTTTTAATATACTGTCTCATTTATCATAGTTTTTCATTCAAGGAGGAAGTGTCTTCTAATTTTGCGGCTAGAGTCAGTCTGCACTGATTTAGGAGCCCAAGAAAATAAAGTCTGTCCTTCTTCCACTGTTTCCCCGTCTGTTTGCCATGAATTGATGAGACTGGATGCCATGATCTAATGTTTTCAATTGAGTTTTAAACCATCTTTTTCATTCTCCTCTTTCACCCTCATCAAGAAGCTCTTTATTCCTCTTTACTTTCTGCCATTAGAGTGGTATCATCTGCATATCTGAGGTTGTTTATATTTCTCCCAGCAATTTTTATTCCAGCTCGTGATTCATCCAGCCTGACATTTCTCCTGATGTACTCTGCCTATAAGTTAAATAAGCAGGGTGACAATATACAGCCTAGATGTAATCCTTTCCCAGTGTAAACCAGTCTGTGGCTCCATGTCTGGTTCTAACTGTGGCTTCTTGACCTGCGTACAGTTTTCTCAGGGGACAGGTAAGATGAAGTGTTATTCCTGTCTCTTTAAGAATATTCCAGTTTGTTGTGATCCACACAGTCAAAGGCTTTAGTGTAGTCAATGACACAGATGTTTTTCTGGAATTCTGTGCTTTCTCTATGATCTAATGGATGTTAGCAATTTGATCTCTGGTTCCTCTGCCTTTTCTAAATCTGGTTTTTTACACCTGGATTTACAGTTGTAACCAGATTTTATTTAAAAAATAAGTTGAAATGACCAGACTGACTATTGACTGGATAATCATACATATAAAATGCTGGATTTTTATGGCTGATGTATATTTGAAAAAGTCACGTAGTACATTCCTATGTTTCTAGAAAAGGAGGGACTGATAAAATTAAATATAAGTAGGGGAACATTATTTAGTATACATTCCACATAAATGCAGTGTCAGAATAATTTTCTTGAAATTTCTGAGATGCATGTATTCTGTATCCATTTATAAGAAATGATAATGTAGTAAGTAAAATGTTTTTCTAAGTTCTAGCTACTCTAACAAATTAATTGAACTCAAGGAAGATGTCATGGGGACCTTTATTCTATGCCTCGTCAGCCTAAAGCCCAGGTGTTGTCTGAAACGCGGAGTGGAGGCAGTAGAGCAGGAATGAAGCTTAACCTGTGAAATCGGATGCTGTTGCCAAGCAGATATGCTAGAACTGAGTCAAACTGTAGCACACCCAGTTCGTGTCCTGAGATTTGCTTGTTGGTCCAGGGAAACCCCCATCCCCCTTATATAGGAATTTGGTAGCCAGAAGACAAAAGAGCTCCCTTACTTATCAATTACCCAGTCATTTTCATTTTGCGGCTATTAATTGTAGACCACTCCATATAGAAGTCCCTTCTAGTGATCTTTCAGTATTTAAACATGTTCTCTGGTGATATGGGATAGGAATTACTTTAAAACTGAGAAAGTATTGAGTCAAACTTTTTTCTGCTCTAGGACTTGCTTCAAGCTTGATATGTAAAAAGAAGTCAGAATGTAAAAGTCCTGAGAAAGACTAGTCAAAGGATTTTGACTGTTCATCCATCTTCCATTTCTATGCTCTGCCACGTTTCAATGTCACCCATACAACTTTTAAAAAATTAACTAATTAATTTTAATGGGACGCTAATTACAGTATCGTAGTGGTTTCTGCCGCATATCCACATGAACCCACACGACTTTTCATCACTTCTTTATCTACTCTGTTTCTCCTTTCCTCCCTTTTTCCCTCCCACAAACATTTCATGTCCTCTGTTAGAAAATTCTGTTCACTATGTCTTCAAAATATACCCCCATGTGATTATTATTCCTTACTGTTAAATTTCCTTTTTCTCTCTCACTGAGATTCTTGTAATATTCTCTTAACCAGTCTCCCTGCTCTCACATTTCGCTGTTTAACGTCTACACAGAAACCAGATTATGGACTGTAACAGAAGTTAGATCATGCTTTTTGTTCGAAACCTTATACAGTGCCTCACATTTATTTTTCTCAGCTTAAGTGCCAAAAGCCTTATCATGGCCCATAGAATCTCCATGATCCACGCAAAACTATTGGAAGTGGGTAGTTTTGTCTCTTCCTTTCACTGTCTATTCCTTTTCTTCAGTGCCTTACATAGCATGAGTACGAGATAAATGCTAAAGGAATACTGCCATATGAATGATGTCTGAATAGTTACTGAATCTTTGATTTACCTTGGATTGCTAGGCCAAATAGGTGACTTGGAGGCTTCCAATGGGGAGAGCTGTTCTGACTTCATCGAAGGTGGAAATGATGGGCCCATGGGAATAGATAGTCTAAGTGTCCTCATATTATTGAAGTTAGTGTTCGTAGTGACCACTGATTCCTAATTTGCTAACTCTTTGGGCCACTGATGACCAAGTATCTCTATTCTGTAATAGAAGCATAATTCCAGAAAAACATCTACTTCTGCTTCATAGATTACACTAAAGTCTTTGACTATGTGTATACCAACAAACTGTGGAAAATTCTTAAAGAGATGGGAATACCAGTCCACCTTACCTGCCACCTGAAAAATCTGTATGCAGGTCAAGAAGCAACAGTTAGAACCCGACATGAAACAATGGACAGGTTCAAAAGTGGGAAAGGAGTTTGTCAAGGCTGAATATTGTCACCCTGCTTATTTAACTCATACGCACAGTACATCATGAGAAACACTGGGCTGGATGAAGGACAGATGAAATCAAGATTGCCAGGAGAAATATCAATAACCTCATATATGCAGATGACACCACCCTTGCGGCAGAAAGCAAAGAGGAACTAAAGAGCATTTTGATGAAGGTGAAAGAGGAGAGTGGAAAAGCTGGCTTAAAACACAACACTCAAAAAATGAAGATCATGGCATCTGGTCCCATCACTTCACGGCAAATAAACGAGCAAACAATGGAAACAGTGACTAATTTTATTTTCTTGGGCTCTAAAATCACTGCAGATAGGGACTGCAGCCACAAAATTAAAAGAAACTCAAGGAAGTCAAGTTCAAGAAACTCAAGAAACAAAAGCCATAACAAACCCAAACAGCATATTAGAAAGCAGTGGCATCACCTTGCTGACATAGTTAAAGCTTTGGTTTCTCCAGTAGTCATATATGGATGTAAGAGTTAGACCATAAAGAAGGCTGAGCATCAAAGAACAGATTCTTTCAAACTGTGGTGCTGGAGAAGACTCTTGAGAGTCCCTCAGACAGCAAGGAGATCAAATCAGTCAATCCTAAAGGACATCAACCCTGAATATTCATTGGAAGAACTGATACTAAAACTGAAGCTCCAATACTTTGGCCACCTGATGTGAAGAGCCAACTCACTGGAAAAGACCCTGATGCTGGGAAAGATTGAAGGCAGGAGGAGAAGGGGACAACAGAGGATGAAATGGTTGGATGGCATCACTGACTCAATGGACATGAGTTTGAGCAAGCTCTGGGAGATAGAGAAGGACATGGAAGCCTGTCATGCTGCAGTCCATGGGGTCACAAAGAGTTGGACATGACTGAACAAATAAATAACAACAGAAAAGCCTGTAAACTTAGTTTCTGGAAAAAGAAACTTTTCACAGGAGTATGGCAGCTTGAAACATTCTTTATTTAAAATACAAAAAAAATTTTTTTAGTGCAAAAGAAAATCAGTTATTGATATAACTTGCATAACAGTCTGTAAATAATCAATGGGCAGCACTTCCCAGGTGGCACAGTGGTCAAGACTCCATCTGCCAAGGCAGGAGACTCAAGAGATGTGGGAGCAGTCCCCGAACTGGGAAGACCCCCTGGAGGGGGAAATGGCAGCCCACTCCAGTATTCTTCCCGGAAAAATTCCATGGACAGAAGAGCCTGTTGAGCTACAGCCTTCAGGGTTGTCAAGGTCTGTATGATCCAGCATCTCACATAATAGATCCACATTTTCCATGCTTCATTTTTCTTCACCTGAAATTTGTGAATTGGGCTATTATGAATAGCAATATTTCTGTGTTTGAACTCTATTCATAATAAAGAATTCTAAAAACAGCACAGATAAGGACCTAAGTGATGAGATTTTTATGTTTCAAAAGCTTTCAAGAAATTGGTGTAAAGATCAACCTGATTTAATATATTTAAATTAAAGAATTAAAGAACAGTTTCAAAAACCTGGCCAAGCAACTTCTTTAATCATCAACTAAAATATTAGTTCTGGGATAAATTACCCTGTAGAGAGGGGTCAATTAAATGTATCCAGACATTTTGAAAAGCAAATTCATGGATCAAATTTCTTTTGTTATTTTTAGGTTAGTTTTTATTTTCCAATGGCAGATATTATCCCCTGATACCAAGCCGAAGAAACTGAATATATTATAATATATTGTTACATCTTAAGAAAAACTAATGGTACTCTAAATACCTCAATAAGATATTATCCCTAAATTACTCCTGGGTAATGAGAAGATCAGATTGGCAACATCCATTGGATCAGAGAAAAAGCAAGAGAATTCCAGCAAAACATCTATTTCTGCTTCATTTGCTATGTGAAAGCCTTTGACTGTGTGGATCACACCAAACCACGGAAAATTCTTAAAGAGATAGGAATACCAGACCCCCTTACCTGCCTCCTGCAAAACCTGTATACAGGTCAAGAAGCCACAGTTAGAGCCGGATATGGAATCATGTTTACTGTTTCCAAATTGGGAAAGAGGTCTATCAAGGCTGTATATTCGCAGTTAGAGCCGGATATGGAATCATGTTTACTGTTTCCAAATTGGGAAAGAGGTCTATCAAGGCTGTATATTGTCATCCTGTTTGTTTAACTTATAGTTAAGACTTTCCTGGTGGCTTAGACAGTAAAGCGTCTGCCTACAATGCGGGAGACCCAAGTTCAATCCCTGGGTCAGAAAGATCCTCTGGAGAAGGAAATGGCAACCCACTCCAGTATTCTTGCCTGGAGAATCCCGTGGATAGAGGAGCCTGGCAGGCTATTGTCCATGGGGTTGCAAAGAGTCAGACCTGACTGAGCAAATTCACTTTCACTTATAAGCAGAGTACATACTCTGGGAGGGGAGGAATACATAAATGAATTTTGGAATACTAAATTATTATTCCAACATGTTTTACCACTGAAAATATAGTTTATCTTATTCTTTGATATCCTTAGTTGCTATTCAGACTCTTTGGAAGCTAATCATGATGACTAATGTTAAATACCTAATCCCTTGAATCTATGTCAGGGATCCAACCAGTCAATCCTAAAGGAGATCTGCTGCTAAGTCACTTCAGCCATGTCCAACTTTGTGCGACCCCAGAGACAGCAGCCCACCAGGCTCCCCCGTCTCTGGGATTCTCCAGGCAAGAACACTGGAGTGGGTTGCCATTTCCTTCTCCAATGCATGAAAATGAGAAGTGAAAGGGAAGTCGCTCAGTCGTATCTGACTCTTAGAGACCCCGTGGACTGTAGCCTCGGTTCATTGCAAGGACTGATGCTGAAGCTGGAACTCCAATACTTTGGCCATCTGATGCGAAGAGCTGACTCATTGGAAAAGACCCTGATGCTGGGAAAAATTGAGTGCAGGAGGAGAAGGGGATGACAGAGGATGAGATGGTTGGATGGTGTCACTGACTCGATGGACATGCATTTAAGTAAACTCCAGGAGTTGTTGAAGGACAGGGAGGCCTGGTGTGCTGCAGTTCACGGGGTCACAAAGAGTCAGACGTGACTGAGAGACTGAGAAATAGCAACAAGTGACTAGATGGTGGGGAAATTTAAAACGAATAATAATAAAATTTTATGATGGTCACTTTTATTGTGTAAAATTATATAGAGTAGGAAAAGAGCTTTTTTAAGAGCAAACATAATGCTATTTCCCTAGATCAAAAAAAAATACCTATATACTGAACTTGTTCTTACTAATCTTTAAGTTAGATAATTGAGTTTTAAATTGAATAATGCATATTATCCATTAAACCATGCATAATAGTAACACCCCAGCTTATTCTAGGTCTCGGCCTGAAATTCCAGGTGGCCTGTAGGCTAGGTGAATTTCCTTTATGCTTCTCTTTACACTCCGTACAGAACAGCAGAAGCAGCGCTCTGCTTCGCTGCTCTACTGTTATTCAGGAACCGACGCTCATGTTCTTTCTTTCCATCCTATTTCCCCACAGTGACTTTCCACTGTTCTGTAAGAGCACAGTCTCTGAAATTTAAGTGAGTTTCTGGGTAGATGTAATGGAGATTGCATCACGAGGTATCCCCCTTGAAAATATTTCCAGAATGTATGCTCTAAATTATCAGGAGTATATGGTAAAATGCTAACTCTAGTTCACCCATAGTATATCCATAGTATATCCATAGTGGAATGAAATCAGAGACACAAAGAGATTGTGGAAAAATGTAAATTTACCCAAAATGAAAGACACATATGAAGAGAATGTCTTTGAATGGTTTTGTAGGACACAAATTTTCTTTCTTGCCAACCAAGTCTATTTTATAGTGTTGTTTTCACAGTGAAAATTGCATTTACCAAGACATGAACATCTTATATTTATATAGAATTTCATCTCCAAAATTTGTGTCTATTAATTGCTTAATTGTTCTATCCATTTTCACATTATATTTAAATCAATGAGTGACGTTTTTTAAAAGCCTAGATACTAATTTTACTAATTTATTAAATATGTAATATTTAAGCATTTTAAAGTTATTATTCTGGTTTGAAACATTACATACACACACATTCTTTTAGATTTTATTAAGTTCTTTTAATTTTTATTGGACTTACAATTTTATGATTCTGCTGTATAGCAAAGTTATACACGTACATATATCCACTCTTTATTAGATTCTTTTCCCATGTAGGTCATTACAGAGTACTAAGCACAGATCACTATGCTATACAGCAGGTCCTTATTAATTACCTATTTTATATGTAGTCATATGTCAATCCCTGTCTCCCAGTTTATCCCTCACTCCCTTTCTTCCCTGGTAACCATAAGCTTGTTTTCTGCATCTATGACTCTCTTTCTATTTTGTAAATAAGTTCAATTTGTATCGTTCTTCAAGAGTCCACAGTGATATCATATGATATTTGTCTTTTTCTGTCTGACTTACCGCTCTTAGTACAATTATCTCTAGGTCCACCAATTGAGTTCTATTTTTGACAACATTTTTCTAATGTATTTTCACTGTTTCTAGGCCTGTTTGTAACAGCAGGTGCAATACTGTGAACAAGTTACTTGTAGATATGCTGCTGCTGCTGCTGCTGCTGTCTCTTCAGTCGTGTCCGACTCTGTGTGACCCCAGAGATGGCAGCGCACCAGGCTCCCCCATCCCTGGGATTCTCCAGGCAAGAACACTGGAGCGGGTTGCCATTTCCTTCTCCAACGTGTGAAAGTGAAAGTGAAGTCGCTCAGTCGTGTCCCACTCCTAGCGACCCCATGGACTGCAGCCTACCAGGCTCCTCCGTCCATGGGATTTTCCAGGCAAGAGCACTTGTAGATATATCTTGGCATTATTTCTTCAACTTCATTCATATGCTTTTTGATTTCATTATTTTTAAAAAATGGTTCTCAATGTCATTTATGTGGTAGAGAATTGTGCCAGATGCTATGTATATACTCACAAATGATAGAATACTGATTTCTACCATCACAGAGCTGGTTTCTAATTATTAAAATGGCATTGAATAAATACTTACACACATAAATTGTGGTATCATGATGGCAAAAACTATACAGTGTCATCAGAAAACACAGTTATGACTAACCTAGTCCACAAGACATCTGAGGTTTTCCACTGAGACCTAAAATGCAATGGAACGTGACCTTTATGATTTAACAGATGCTGTTTATTTTGTTCACTTAGCATGTCTAACCCCTCAGTATACTACATGCCTGTCATATAGTGTGTATGTGTTCAGTCACCTCAGTCGTGTCCGTCTCTCTGCAACTCCATGGCCTGTAGCCCACCAGGCTCTCCTGCTCATGGATTGTCCATAGAAGAATCCTGGAGTGAGTTGCCATGCCTTCTCCCAGGAGATCTTCCCAAACCAGGGATCAAACCCACGTCTCCTGCATCTCCTGCATTGCGGGCAGATTCCTTACCACTGAGCCACTGGGGAAGCCCTGTCGTATAGTAGGAAGTCAAAGAAACTTACAAAGTAAATGATGGATGAATGACAGAGCTTGACAGACAAAGAAATTTAACTGTTTTTGGTGCAAGGTTATAGAGAGAACAGAAATATGAAGGACTGAAATGTGAGAGAATGTAGGGGAAAAAGTTTCATCATTAGTAGGGGAAGGTCATGACCAGAAAGAATTTCAAGCGTTTCCAAAGCAATGAGAACATGTTGAAATGATCTAAACAAAAGTTTCATACAATTACACCATCAAATTGCATTTCAGAAAAATCACCCTGGCTCCTCAGTGGAGGATAGTGTGGATGGGCCAGATCTGGTAGAAGAGACGTAGAACAGTATAAAGGTCACCTAGCTGAGTTCAGATGGCGGTTCAGACTGGGAAGAAAGCAGGGTTATTTTTTATTTAGAAATATGGGTATATTCATAAACTAGTTAGATTGGAGACATGATCAATATTAGTTATTGATTAGAGGTGATGAATGTGGGAGATGGTGGCACCAAGAAGGATTCCTAGATGCTTAAAGAACTGTGATAAAAGCAGTGTTTAGGGGAGAAATAGGCTTACACCTGAAGAATCTGAAGAATCTGAGATGCCTGTTTGATATCCATTTCCAGTTGACAAATAGAAATAAGGGGTACTAAGAGGGTATCATTAGTAGGTGAAGCTTCCCTGGTGGCTCAGATGGTAAAGCGTCTGCCTGCAATGCGGGAGACTTGGGTTCGATTCCTGGGTCAGGAAGTTCCCCTGAAGAAGGAAATGGCAATCCATTCCAGCACTGTTGCTTGGAAAATCCCATGGATGGAGGAGCCTGATAGGCTACAGTCCACGGCATCGCAAAGAGTCAGACACAACTGAGTGACTTCACTTTCACTTTCACTTTCAAGAGGGTATCAGTTTCTTTGTCCTTAAAATGATAACATATATATCCAAGATGTGAAGGGTAGAATTTATCTAGGGATTTTTAGGGAAGAATTGTTTTAGTTGAGAAGTCATTTTTGAGGATTTTGCTCTCTAAGAGGCTGGGAAATTTAGGTGTTAGCACAATACTGCTTGAAGAGTTGGATCATGGGATTTACATTACAGAGCCATGGAAGTGAAGGCAGGAGCAAGTGGAGAAATGAAGTTAATGTCCTCTTGTGTCAAAAATAGCATATAGGAATATTTGGACCAATGATTTGAAGAAAGCATTGCTGTTAATCTAGGTTGGTGTGTGAGTTTTTATTTGTGTTTGTTTTAATGAGAGTCGGTGTATGATCCTGTGTGAGTACCTATGGAGAACTATACTGGTACATGTAACTTAATTTCTTGGAAGAAACCAGGGTGCAAAGTAAGCCTTCTCTGCTTAGTCACTCAGTCATGTCCAACTCTTTGAGACCCATTGGACTGTAGTCTGCCAGACTCCTCTGTCCATGGGATTTTTCAGGTAAAATACTGGAATGGGCTGCAATTTCCTCTTCCAGTGTATCTTCCCAGCCTAGGGATCAAACCCATGTCTCCTGCATTGCAGGCAGATCCTTTACCTGCTGAGCCTTCAAGGAAGACCCAAAGTAAGCCTTGCTTCAGTTTCTAAACAGCAAAATTGAGACGTGAATTCATCAACATATTGAGTTAACACTGTTCAAAAATTAAGGTTATTTGAGAAATGACATATATCTAGCATCTCTCCTTGAACTCATTTGATATTTAGGCCAGCCAGTCTGAGAGCAACTTTCTGTATTTTCTCTTAAATCTGGGGCTTAAAAAAAGTATACAGTTTTCTTGGTTTAATCAACCATAGACTTATTTTTATTTAGACAATAAAATAATTTCAGTGTATTATCTGTTCAAAAAATATACTGGCAAATGTATTTTGTGGTCCACAAATTTTAGAAGTATGGTTGATATATTAGGGGGCCAAAAATACCTATTCTATGACAAAATTAAGTGGGGGCTATTTTATCTCCTAGCCAATCTTGCTTTTGAAAAATAGGTAAGATAGGTTTAAATAGACACCATTTTCATCTCAATCTGTTCACTGTGCTCCAGGAGAAATCCCTTGCTGAGATAAATGATTTCTATCTCCTCTAGAAAGATGGAAGTTTTAAGATAAATGTTTACATTCAGACATTTTCAGTGGTCAAATATTATTTAGAAATATACTTAATTTTCCTCAAAATAAATACAAGTGTAGAAATGCAAGTGTCTTTTTTGCTAGGTAGATAATTGACTATTTTATCGAGAAATCAATTCCAAGGATTTAGTGACTGTGAGAATGAATATTCTAAAACAAATGAGATATGGAATAAAACCTTCTTAGCACTGTCAAAACAAAACGAATTGTGCAAATGAACAGTTAATTGGGGAAGTAGGGAATGAGTTTTCTGGCAATGTCCATGGGGATCTGAGTTTGCTATGCTAATTGCATCTGTGCTCATTGTATCTGACTTTTTGCCACCCTTTGGACTGTAGCCCACCAAGCTTCTTTGTCCATGGGATTTTTCAGGTATTTCAAGAATACTGGAGTAGGTTGTCATGCCCTCCTCCTGAGGATTTTCCCAACCCAAGGATCAGACCCTAGTTTCCTTCATCTCCTGCCTTGCAAGTGGGTTCTTCACTGCTGAGTTCACCAGGAAAAGCAGACGTGAACCTTCTAAATTTTATAGAGTATAGACAAAAACGAAGTCAGGAAGAGGCCAATACATGATACTTACAGATAAACTCAGTCAAAAATCAATGTATTTTATTCCATTTTGAAACATATATGTGTATGTACAGAGAGACATGTTTACCTGTCCTTCAAACACTTCTTGTTGTCCTAGTCATTAAAAAATGTTGAGTCAGTAGTCCAAACATTGACTTTACCCTATCATGTCCAAGAAAAAATTGTCTTCAAGCTTTGGATCAATCACCCTGATGCATGACTTAACAATATCATGCTGCTATTCTCTTCTTTTCCTTTTGATTGAAGAGAATCATGATGTCAAAATGGTATGATCCAATATGGTAACCCCTAACAGGTATGATCCAATATGGTAACCCCTAACACCATCTGACTTTTAAATTTTAAGTTAATTAAAATTAGATACAATTAGAAACACTTTTCCACAGTCACACTCACCAAAGTTCAAATGCTTAATAGCCACAGTTGGCCAGAGGCTATACTGTAGAATATCTGCATATACTCTATAGAATGGAGAAATTGTATAACTATGTAACTCTAAGTAGTCTTTGAACTGTGCTAGCCGTCAATAATAGGACTTAAGTCCCTCTGGGACGGATACGTTTTTGGGGCAGAAATTTCTAACAAAGAGTGAGACCGTAATCCTCACTGGCCAATCTCTAAATTTAAAGCTATTTATCTGGTGGGCTACTGGCCAATCTCTAAATTTAAAGCTATTTATCTGGTGGGCTACAGTCCATAGGGTCACAAACAGTCAGGCAGGACTGAAGTAACTTAGCGTGCATGCACATATAACAAACAAATAAACAGTCCAACATATAATTCAGGCTGACTCAATTTATGGATTTATTTACTAAACTAATTGTAACTAGTAGGAATGGAATCACCCAAAAGTTCAATGATTATAGTAAATTGTATTTTCAAATATGGTATTTCCAAAGGCAACTATATTCACTATGTCTGCTTTTTTGTAATGTGATCTTTTTTTTTTTTTTCTCAATCAAAGGTGGAATATAGCTTCCCACCTTTGAATGTGGGCTATATAGGTTGACTTGCCTTCTAGATTGGCTCAGGAATGCTCTGATTTTAGCACCAAAACTCCTGTCTTCCAGGAAATATCTTGGGCCCAAGCAAAGAGAGTTGGTGAGTGGCTCTAGCCATTCCTGTGATGTTTTGACCAACGGAAAATAGCAGAAGTCTCTATAACGTCTGCCTTCACTGCTTGGAACACTCTTTCTTGGACCTAACCACCAAAAAAGCCATTTTAGGAGGTCCGCTTGGGAGAGAACAAAGGCCCAGGCCAGCAGCCTCTACTAATTTCCCTTCCAGCAGTAGATCGAGAGTCACAGTCTTACAAATGAGGCCATTTTGGAAATCAGCCACTGTGCTCCAGATGACGCCACGTTAGGTATAAAGCGCAGCTTTGTCCACTCATGGAACCATGAGAGACAATCCATGGTGGTTGTTGCTTTAAGTTTTCAATATGGTTTCTTATGCAGCAGTAGCTAACTGAGACAATGGGTGACGAAAGGTCAGCAAGTACTCAGAAGCAAATGTCTAAAAATTAATACTGTCTGTGGTAGAAAAAGTACTGGGCTTGTAAACACCACGTCGATTTTAAGCTCCAGATCCTCAGTTCCTAGCTGAGAGATTTTTAGCAAATCCCTTACTCTTATTTCCTTAACCATCAATGGGAGATTACAATACCTTACAAATTTGGTAAGGTAATCCATATGATAAATTTTTAAAACACAGAGTAATACATGAATACATAGCACTGTTACTATATTGATCATAAATGAATGGATCTATCCTGTTTTAAACGTTAAATATAACAATATGCTTGTTTAGAATATGAGTCTTATTACATGAGTGGTTTAGATAGAGGTGAAAGTTGCAAATGATAGTTAATTAGTAACATCTTTTGACTTCTATCCCAATAGGAAAGAAAAGCAACAAATCCTATTATCCTAGCTAAAATACTTTGCACCATATCAAGAAATATTATTTCGTGTTCACTGAAAACCCATAAAATTATTTTATACCTTATGAGACTCCTCCATATTACCTTTCCCTGTGGGTCTTTCATTTTACTGTTTTATAGTTTCAAAGTTTACTTAGCTCTTTCCATTCACTTTGCCTTAATTTTCCTGGTGTTTTTGTTGCTGTTCATTTTCTCTGTAAGCTAGTGTAAAGAGGATAACTTGGAAAGTAACACATGTCTTCTAGCTCTTTTGACAAGACAGGCAAAAAGTGTTTCCCTTGGCAGAAGGGTCTTGTGGAGAAGGGAACGTTGTGTATGAGAAGGATTTAATGAACATGAGATCTGAAATCAGCTGATTTGGGGGAAAGTTGCTTATGAAAATTATTTCTTATTATCTTTGGTTAATGTGCAGAAATATCCTGTCATGAAAATTTTAATTAAAAAAGGTTAACCTTCTCACTTCCAGGTCTTCCTATAGAAATGATAGTTACAAACAAATCTCCATAAAAATCAAAGCCATAATGTTTGTGTATCAGAATACATTTCAGGTCATGGAAAAAATAAGGCTGAGTTTCTACAAGACAAAGATATTTTTTATCTTTTTCATGGCTAGTACAATACTGGGGCATTTTTAAACTTGTTATAAAGGATCCATTAAATTTTACTGCTGAAATTGAGGGAGGAAAATTACACACATGGGGTCTTTACCAGGTTTTGTGTCTAACAGCTTTGACACTATCCCACTGACTTTTGTCCCTGCCTTGATGGGTAGCCTTGAGAAATGCCTGTTGTCTGGAGTCTAATGTCACAGCAATTAAATTCCCGCAGGAAGCAGCAGCTTTAGGAGATGTGATTAGATTGGAGACACTGATGCTTGTTTTGATTTTGAAAATGCATCATCGATCAAGGCCACTGATTTCAGCAACTGCTCCAGCTGAGGGAGGTATGGGCTTAACTTCTGTCTTTATATTTAACTTCAGGGAAAATGAAGTCTTACCCTGCCTGTCAAGCATTTACTCTGATACGTGGTCAATGCCTTTAGCAGATAATCCCCAAAAATGTCAAATAATCTTTATTTCCCAGAGGTCACGTTGATCTTTTTCTTCTCATTCTGACCTCAGAACAGACCTATTCATTTTACATCTGACATCAGACCAAGAGAAAACAATGTTAAGTTTTAGCTTTTTTCCAGGGGCTTGTTGAGATGCTTTTATTTGTAGTTATTACTATGCCTGCCCACCACCCCTCACCAAAACAGAATGTGTTTCTTCTGTGTGCGCCTGTGTGTTATTATCAATAGTTCAAGACATGTTGAAGAAATTCTAAGCACTTCATTTAAGTCAACTGATTTTGATGAACAAAGGATAACATCATTGACATTAAGTAGTCTCCAAATGAGACTAAAAATTCAAATTTTTAGTTAATAGCAAAGATTTTCTCCAGTCACCATTTTGGAAGAGATTCCTCTCTCATAACTAACGACCTTCTAAATTCCATAACATATTCCTCAGTGGCCTTGTGCATCTGAAAACTTAAATGAGTTCCATTCATTATATTGAATGCATGGTATTTTTATTCACACAAAATTGCAGCCTAATACAGATGCCTCTGCAAATTAGGTATCACATATTGCAATTAAATTGACCAGGTGACATTCACGATGAATATGCATACAGTGTGAATTGTGGAACCAAGCAAATATCTTACCAATTATATAAGTAAAGGTAACTAATCTAGTTAACCAGCTAAGCTAGTTAACCACTCCCCTGCCCCAGTTTTCCCCTAAAAGACCTTCAAAATTATTTCTTTACTTCAGCTGCCTAATTATCTTGACGTGTACCTCAATACTATTTCAACATTATTTTTGTAACAGAAACTCAAAATTAAAAGCTACTTTTTTGTTATTTCCACAACAAGGAAAGTAGTAGTGTTATTCACTCAGTCATATCCAAGTCTTTGCTAAACCATGGACTGTAGTTCGCCAGGCTCCTCTGTCCGTGGGATTCTCCAGGCAAGAATATTGGAGTGGATTGCCGTTTCCTTCTCCAGAGGATCTTCTTGGCCCAGGGATTGAATCCAGGTCTCCTTCATGCAGGCAGATTCTTTACCATTTGAGCTACAGAGACTCAACAAAGGATAGTACAAGTATAGTGAGTATAATAAGCCCCTCGTAAGATATTTAGATTGCATTTAAAAATAAGGATAGTACAGTGATCACGCATGTATATTCTTGATCCACACAGATATGGCTTCAGTAGTGGACTCCACCTTCAGGTTTTATCACTTCAGGAGATATACATAATCTTGTTCACCCTCAGTTACTTTGACTGCACTTTGGAATTATAATAATACTTAGCTCACAGGGTTGTTGTGAGCACATAATTGAATAATGCATGTGAATCACTTTATTGAGCCCAATAGTATGTAACAGGAGGACAGTAAAAATTAGTGACTGCTTGGCTGGCTGTTCAAGAGTAATTTATAAGAAATAGTACTTATAAGTGTCACTAGAATGTAGCAACGAACCCTTGTTCACTCACTCATAAATGTTTCCTTAGGTGCCTACTATGAGTCAATAATATGCTGGGTGCTTAGATTACAAAACTAAAGACGTTAGAAGCAGAGTTTGGGATAAGGTAAAGAATTATGTGTACACACACACACACCTGCCAATGAAGAGAGCTTCATTAGGTATTGTGGCAACATCAGGGAAGGACGCACAAAGTGACCTGGGTCCCCAGCCCTTCCCAGAGAGGATGAGTGCTTATGTACAGAAGAATGTTCCAGACAGGCTACTGGCATGATCAAATGCACACAGGTGACAAATGGCACCGTGTGGGGGCTGAAACGAAAAGCATGAAGCAGAGAATGAAGGCATACCCAAGGGCCAGTCGCTGAGCACTCCAATTCTTTTTAAGATGCTCTAACATTGTTTTTTGACCAGCAGGCCACAGTAGGATGTGGTCAAACCTTGCCTTTTAAATTGATCCTTCTAGCAGCAATGGAATGAATGCATTTACAAGGGTCTCTGAGACCATTTTAGACCTTCAACTTTGTAGCAGCAGATGAGTCAAATAAAGTTAGCCTAGTGGGTCAGGACCATCATTTGAAGGGAGATGGTACAGGTACACACTTTTCTCATAGTATACTTACCATAACCTCTCCTACCCATCAGGTACTGTTACTGCTTCACTTCAGACCACCTCCATGATTAATTGGCTTCAGTCATGCCACTGCAAAACAAACAAACAGCTTTTAAAAAATTTTTCTTGGACTCTTGAAGTGCATTGATTTTGCTGTGTTTTTAAACCTGAATCCCCCGGGCAGGAGGACTGCACTGCCTGACCAGGGAGGGTTTCCTCCGTGTTCTCCTGTTACAGATACTGAATCCTTTGCAGCCACAGCTGCTTTCAGGGAGCAGATGTCAAGAGCAAAAGAAGATGTGAAGGTTTCACTTTTGCTGGTTGGTTACAAATCAGATTTAGGAGATAAAAGCGAGGTTTATGTAGAAGAGGCAAAAACCAGAGCGAATCAGTGGAATGCTAACTATGTGGAAACATCTGCTAAAATGAGAACTAATGTCCATAACGTATTTTTTTTATTTACGGAGAGAATTTCAAGCCAGAAAGATGGGAAAGATATATATATTTGGGGGAGGGAGGTGAAATAGTATAATATTTACTGTGCCTCTGAGTATATCCGTTAAGATGTGATTGGCCCGCTGGCCGGGTTCACAGAGATTGTACAACAAATACACCCAGGGGGTCGCTCTCTGAGGGTCGGAGAAAGGGACTTAGGAGGGAAGAGGCCTCACTCACAGTTCTGCACAGCTTTTTTGGTTCCAGTGTCCAGGGGCCCTTGGGCACGTTTTTCTCAGCACTTTTCTCCACCATCTCTGTGGATGCTCCTCATGCTTCTTTTGGGCCAGCTTGGCTTCCGCTAAAGCCTCTCCATCCCCAGCCCTCCTGCTGGTCATCACCCCAAGGAGTCTGGTCTCTGCTCAGTATTCTAGAGAACATTTCTCACAACACTGTTTGTCACGCACACAAACATAAACAAGCGTGACATTTGTAAACAATGAAAATTCCAGCTAGAGAAAAGGGGGTTAAGGATTTTGTGTCAGGAGGGGAAAAACAAAAGAATTAGGATGAAGTGATTTGATAATGGAAATCATTAACAGTGCACTGATATAGAAAATGAGACTCATTCATCGAAAACACATAGAGAAGTCATCTTAGCATGTGGTCAGGAAGCTTTCATGAGTATGATATCAAATTTTGATCAATGATAAACATTTATTTTTTTCAATCACTCAGTATACATTAGTTTCCAGTGGTCCGTAAGTACAATGCAGAGGAGTTTGAATTAAGAGACATGGATTAATGATCTCAGGATGAATGGTCTTAGAATTCTATAAGGACTTTATCTCCTGGTTTTAATAGAAATGTCAGTACATAAAATGCATATATAAAATTAAGTATACAGTCCTGGAATAGTGACAAAGTGAATTATGTGATATTCTTGACTATGTTTTCCATTATTAATATTCAGTAATACTACAGGCATCATTTCTGGCAGTGATTTGATTGTACCAAGCTAATTTTTCCAGAGTGTCTTTCATGTGATACACAATATTGAAAAAGGATGAAACATCAGGTACACACATACAAACATACATATGAACATATATGTTTATATAAACATATATACACAAATACATACATACCCATTACATAAATACATGCTCAATATGTAGCCATTTATATATACTGGAGCCTGGTGGGCTGCAGTCCATGGGGTCACTAAGAGTCGGACACGACTGAGCAACTTCACTTTCACTTTTCACTTTCCTGCATTGGAGAAGGAAATGGTAACCCACTCCAATGTTCTTGCCTGGAGAATCCCAGGGACGGGGGAGCCTGGTGGGCTGCCGTCTCTGGGGTCACACAGAGTCGGACACGACTGAAACGACTTAGCAGCAGCAGCAGCACACAGGTATATACACGCATGTATCTACATACTCAAGATATTGGCACTTTTTTTTCAAGTAACAAGTATTTTCAAACATGTATATTCTGTAAACAAAATTTTTAAAAAGTGTGAAATAAGCCAGAAAGAAAAACACCAATACAGTATAATAACATATATATATGGAATTTAGAAAGATGGTAACGATAACCCTGTATGTGAGACAGCAAAAGAGACACAGATGTATAGAACAGTCATGGACTTTGTGGGAGAGGGAGAGGGTGGGATGATTTGAGAGAATGGCATTGAAACATGTATAATATCATGTAAGAAACGAATTGCCAGTCTAGGTTTGATGCAGGATACAGAATGCTTGGGGCTGGTGCACTGGGATGACCCAGAGAGATGGTACAGGGAAGGAAGGGGGAGAGGGGTTCAAGATTGGGAACACATGTACACCCGTGGTGGATTCATGTTGATGTATGGCAAAACCAATACAGTATTGCAAAGTAAAATAACGTAAAAAAATAAAAACAAAAAAGAAAATTTAACTGGTAGTTTCTAATAGAATGAAGAAGAAGCATAAATGCATTAAAACTACTGGATTATTCCTCATGAAACTGGAATATTGACATTATTCATATACAGCAATAGATAGAGTTCCCACAAGTTTAGGAGATGTGTATTAGAAAGCATCAACACATTCATTAATAGATAAAACTATTAAGTAGTATGCATCTGCAAACCTAGAATGATTTCATTATGTTAACTAGAAACTTCTACAAAAGTAAAGTTAATATTTATTTCTGGGCATGTGGAGACAATTGATTCAAATATGTAATTTGAAATTTCAAAAATGTTGGCTGCAGGAGACCCTGCCTCTTGTTTTATTATGGGCTAATTTTGGTATAGTTTTATTTTTATTGACAGTTTTAGAAGATACTAATTTCCAGTTAAATTTAATAATTAAAAAAAAATAAATGTCTTTGTATCCATTAAAGATAAAGGAAGAGAGGAGAAANTGCCTGGAGAATCCCAGGGACGGGGGAGCCTGGTGGGCTGCCGTCTCTGGGGTCACACAGAGTCGGACACGACTGAAACGACTTAGCAGCAGCAGCAGCACACAGGTATATACACGCATGTATCTACATACTCAAGATATTGGCACTTTTTTTTCAAGTAACAAGTATTTTCAAACATGTATATTCTGTAAACAAAATTTTTAAAAAGTGTGAAATAAGCCAGAAAGAAAAACACCAATACAGTATAATAACATATATATATGGAATTTAGAAAGATGGTAACGATAACCCTGTATGTGAGACAGCAAAAGAGACACAGATGTATAGAACAGTCATGGACTTTGTGGGAGAGGGAGAGGGTGGGATGATTTGAGAGAATGGCATTGAAACATGTATAATATCATGTAAGAAACGAATTGCCAGTCTAGGTTTGATGCAGGATACAGAATGCTTGGGGCTGGTGCACTGGGATGACCCAGAGAGATGGTACAGGGAAGGAAGGGGGAGAGGGGTTCAAGATTGGGAACACATGTACACCCGTGGTGGATTCATGTTGATGTATGGCAAAACCAATACAGTATTGCAAAGTAAAATAACGTAAAAAAATAAAAACAAAAAAGAAAATTTAACTGGTAGTTTCTAATAGAATGAAGAAGAAGCATAAATGCATTAAAACTACTGGATTATTCCTCATGAAACTGGAATATTGACATTATTCATATACAGCAATAGATAGAGTTCCCACAAGTTTAGGAGATGTGTATTAGAAAGCATCAACACATTCATTAATAGATAAAACTATTAAGTAGTATGCATCTGCAAACCTAGAATGATTTCATTATGTTAACTAGAAACTTCTACAAAAGTAAAGTTAATATTTATTTCTGGGCATGTGGAGACAATTGATTCAAATATGTAATTTGAAATTTCAAAAATGTTGGCTGCAGGAGACCCTGCCTCTTGTTTTATTATGGGCTAATTTTGGTATAGTTTTATTTTTATTGACAGTTTTAGAAGATACTAATTTCCAGTTAAATTTAATAATTAAAAAAAAATAAATGTCTTTGTATCCATTAAAGATAAAGGAAGAGAGGAGAAAGGAAAAAAAGAAAGAAGGAAGAGTAGAAAGAGTGAAAAAGGAAAGAGAAATGGAAAGTAAAAGACAGAAAGAAGAGATTAAAAAAATAAAATATGAAAATGACATTTTCCAATGAATAACATTTAATGGCAATGTGCATGTTTCCATGTAAGTACTGTGTAAGAGGAAAATACTGTAAGCATAAGTAGAATCTCAAGATTGTCAGGAGAACCGATTAATGTTGCTCTCATTCCCATTTTCTCAGCAGTCTTTGTCTTCAGAGCGGATAAATGCAGTGTCATTCTGGGTTCGCTTGGCAATCTTAAAATTGTCACAAGAATGGATTGGGTGCCGTTTTCTCTTCTTGTTACAATCTTTGTCATGAGCTCTCCCAGACCTTTTAATGCTGGATATGCTCTCATTCTCATTACATATTCTCATTCCCATAACAAAGATTATAATGAAAGAAGAAAATGTCATAAAATTAATCCATTCTCATAACAGTCTGTAACGAGGGCAGAAAATTGAGCAAAATTAATCCGTTCTCATAACAATCTGAAGATTGTAATGAGAACAGAAAATGGCATGAAATTTATCCTTCTTGTGACAATCTTTAAATTGTAACAGGACAGAAATGGGATACAAGATTAGCAAGCCCTCGGGACAAAGGCTCTGACTAGAACTGAAAATCATACGCAATTAATTTGTGTGTGTGTGTGTGTGTGTGTTTGACAAAAGCCTGAAAGCCTGATATGATGCCTGGTTCCATTGGGATGTCATATTAAAATCAGGAACTATTTTAATGTGTCTTAAAATATTAGAGCCTGACACCTTTACTAAAATGGTGAATTAAAACAAATATGGATGTTGACTTTCAAGTAGACCCTTGAGGGCAAAACTTTTTTAGTAAGTTGTATACTAAAGAAAGTGGAACTTGTTATTGAATTCATGAATAACCCATTTTTTATCTAATAACTTTAATTTTAAAATATTTTTTAAAATGAATAACATAGCTTAATAAAGAGTAACAGCTTTGTGACTATGAATCTTAATACATTTGTATATGCAGCTGACCCATGTATTTGTCTGTGTGTAAACTATAGTTTTTACCTTATTGTGACTCATTTCTGCTGGCAAACACAAGTGATCTAATATCTAAGTTTTTTGTTTGCACTAACTTAAAAAAATTACCTAATATATGTATAATATCTTCAATTTATTCATGTAATGAATTGAATTTATAATTGTCTTTCAAAATGTTTTCGCTTTAAATATTCTGAATTTCTAAAAGGAAACTAAGGTCAGACAATACTTGCAAAGAGCTGTAAATCTATTCAAGCAGAACATGAACTGCTTTTTATTTGCTTTTATAATTGAAGTATAAACAATATAGTGAATTAATGTGCTAATTATTCTCTCTTATGAGGGCACACATATTTGTGCAAAAATTGGAATTTTAAAATACTTGCTTAGCACTTATGATAAAAATAGCCATTATAAATGAATTTATGAATATATGCAGACTCTATAACAGTTATAAACTTTTTTCTGTAAGTACAGGGATTATTACAAAGAAGTGATAATTTCGATAGTTTGACAAAAGTCCATCATTTTAAAGATATATAATAGGAAAACTGATGCTGTGAAAGATTGAGGCCAGGAGAAAGGGATGACAGGGATGGTTGGATAGCATCACTGACTCAGTGGACATGAATTTAAGCAAACTGCAGGAGATCATGAAGGACAGGGGAGCCTGGTCTGCTACAGTCCTTAGAGTCATAAAGAGTTGGAAACAATTTAGCGACTAAATAACAACAACAACAATGAATGACTGTAATATTAAATAGTTTTAAAAGTTTTATTTTTATGAAATGTAAACGAAAGCCACATTTATATTGTTGTTTTCCCTCTTTAAATCTCATACCTTCAAAGGCACTTCAGAAAACTGTGAGTATATCAGTGAAATTGTGGTACAAATCTAGTTTGTGGTATTTCCCTGAAACTTTCAAAGGTAATGTCTGTTTGAAAAACTTCACTGTTACATATAATTATATCACTAGTTGAGACTATATTATTGAACATCAATTGTCTGAAACATAAAAGACAGTATTAGTATTTCAGTAAGCCAGAGGTATAGTTAGTATGTTTAAAAAAATGTAGTTTTAGTTGCAGCTATTTTCATATCTAGAGACTAGATCTGAGTGATGTATCTTCTGTTGTTTCTTTTGACAAGAAAATATAACTATATCTACAACTAAGAGTGATTTTTTTGATAAAAAAATATCATTAGAATCTTGATCAAAATAAGTACATCTGGAGATGGTCATGGCTCCATATTTTGAGAAACATGCCAGGCCTGGGCTTAAATTGCCACTCATTTTTCTACATCTAGAGGGAAGATAAATATAGTGATTCATAGTACTTGTGAAACCTTCAGAAAGTAAACCTTTGCTTCATGGAAAAATGAGAAATTTGGGAGGTTGCACTTTTCATCATCAACAAAAGCTATTTTTGTAGACCAAAGAAGAAATGAAAAACTTTTCATTTATTTAGCTGTTCCTGGAAAGGTTGTAAAAGGTCCTATATCATGAAAGGCGAAAAGGAAGAGCTGTTCACAGAAAGCTTTTAAAGAACAAACATCATAAGCACAGATTCATATGGTAGGTGGAATATTGTAGGAAGGTGCAGGGGGCGAAAGCACCAGGATTTGTTCCCAGAAAGAGGAGCCTCTTCTCTGTACTTTTTCCATTGTTCCCACCTTTTATATACTAAGCTATAGGTATGTTCCAATTTAGTGCCTTATTCTGAGTGGAAATATAAGTTTTCCAAAAAATATAAATGAGTGTAAGTTATCTTTAAAGTCAGTTTTACTAAACTGTACACCCATAGGCAGCTATAAAAAGTATGCTTCTATAATTTCAGTGTATATGTGCCATTATCAAAATGTGTACAGTATTCAAAGTAGGCTCTGCCTAATTTTATTGCTAAGGTATTCCAAAGTCGTCTTATCTGAATCTATTGATAGAAGAACCAAATAACTTTAATTATTATTAGGAAGTAAAAATGCCCATTTCTTACATAGGCAGAATGGAAGATTTTTATTATATTATAGCATAATTATTGAGTTGTACATGTCAGGAATGGAGGCAAGGTAATATTCAAAGGAAAAATAAAACGGTATTTGGTTAGTGTTCAGATTTTACTTAAATGGAGGCAGTTGGTCCTGGAATGTAGCTGTGTTGCCTTGGAATGTAGCTGTGTTGCTGTGTTGACAAGGATTATCCCTCAAAACTTGTCAGTCTTGGAATATAGCTATGATGTGAGGTAATGACGAGGTCGTTAACCAGGTGGTAATGAGAACTTGGCAGCCAGTTTTCCAAGGACCTCTTACCGTTGACTATGCTCCAGTTGCTTCTACGTTTCCTGTACATACGGAACAGTTGATCCCTCCCAAGAAGCCTCTGCCTTCACATCGTTGCAAATGGAAGGGGTCATTGTCTTCAGCTCAAGATAATTTTTGGAAATCACAGATGTTAACCCTCTACTGTGGAAACTGTGTTCCCTGAGAAACACAGTCTCTCTTCTCTAGTCTAGAACGATGGATATGTTTGGCCATCTGCATCTTGTTTACCTTTTGGTGGTGATTCCGTGTCTGTAATTTTTTGTGTGAATTACACAGATGTTTTTCAGAGACCTAGTCTGCTAAGAATAGGGCTCCAAGATGGAAGACTGTTGACTCATGTTATTTTGTCATTTCTTTTTGTTTCCCATACCATTTTGTTATCGAGTTTACTTGCCAATGATGGCAGAAGTTTGCATTGAATTCCTTTAGTTTATCCTGTTCTGGCCCCCAAATTTATTTTAAAAAATTTCAGTTTATCAACCACCTTTCTCGGATTATATTTAGGTTTTACACACCTCTAAGGGTTTTCAAACTGGGATATATAGACTTTATTATTTATATATTAAATCTCTAAACAGAATTAAATGCTGAATATGAATATGAATAGAAGTTCATTGAAAAGATTTAATTGTACACTACTTCAAATAAAACTCAGTATGTTCAGCCAGTAAAACGATCACTGTGTATTTTCCTCAGCAATACTACAGTCCTAAAGTAGTTCTGCAAAGTGTCTTAAGTAGGATAGGTAATTTCCCCAGAATTTCACTGACGACGTGCAGCGTTGCACAGTACTTCATTTTAGTAAGAAGAAGACAGGTGACACATTGAGTTCAGCAATGAGAATGGAGAGAAAGTGCTTTGTTTAGACACAGCAGAAAAATACCACTTTATATGGAGGCATTTATTTAGCCTTTATTTCAGATGTTTTAACAATTGTACCCTGTCACTTCTGACAGCTATTTCTTAGAAGCGAAGCCTGTCTTAATACTACTCATGCGTCCTAATAGCTCTGACACGTCGTATAATGACTTTTAAGAGATAAGAAAATAAGCGTGAGGACGAAAACTGGAGTTAGGGAGGGGAAAGTCTCCGTAGGATGGAGGCGAGTCACACTTTAGAAAAAATATCCAGAAGGATCACTTTTATTTCAGTCCCCAGATGTTTTCAGGTTCTGTAGTAAAGCCAAAGGTGTAACAGAGTGCTTCTTTTCTCTTACACTTTAAGATGTTTATCAGTCCAATTACCTTAAATTACCAAAATCAATTTATAGTCTACTTTCTCTTGTTAGCAGACTATAAATTGATTTTTGCTTATTTAAGGTAATTGGACTAATACCATCTTAAAGTATATTTTTACTAATTATCAATAAAACCTTTATTTTTGGAACTGTGTTGAACATTTATGTCAGAATCTTTTTCTAGAAATTTGTTTTAAAGTCTATTAACTGAAAAATTAATAAAATATTTATTAACAAATATGTAGCACATATAAAGGAAACGTATAAATAAATGCAATCTGCTCATTTATTTAGTTTTAAATATAAATGACTTTGGGATAATAAAAGGAATTATTTTTTCCATTTAATGATTTCAGTGTCTAAGTAATTTTCTCTCTTTTCCAGAAACAGCGGAAGTCCAGTCTATTTTAGGGTCTGCTCCACCAAAGAAATAGAATGGGAGAGAAGGGAAAGCAGTGCATTTAATGTTTAAGTTTATAATAACTCACTCCTAGAGAGTGTATTGGAGAAGGAAATGGCCACCCACTCCAGTGTTCTTGTCTGGAGAATCCCAGGGACGGAGGAATCTGGTAGGCTGCCATCTATTGGGTCGCACAAAGTCAGACATGACTGAAGCGACTTAGCAGCAGCAGCAGAGACTGTGTATTTGTGATCTGTTGTAAGTGTGGGGCTTAGATATTCCACATTACACATGAAATAATTACGATATTTAGGTGAGCATGAACTACTTGAAGTGGTAGCTTTGGGGGGGAAAAAGAGGAGGATATCACTTCAGTTTAGTTGCTCAGTAGTGTCCAACTCTGTGACCCCACGAATCGCGGCACGCCAAGCCTCCCTGTCCATCACCAACTCCTGGAGTTCACGTCCATCGAGTCAGTGATGCCATCCAGCCATCTCATCCTCTGTCGTCCCCTTCTCCTCCTGCCCCCAATCCCTCCCAGCATCAGAGTCTTCTCCAATGAGGAGGATATCAAACCATGACAAATAGGCTGATCTCATTTATTTTTTGCTGCATACCTGAAAGATTTGCAAAGCTGTGTATTTTCAATGTTATCTTTAATATTGTTTCCTTCTGGTTGTCCTCTTCCTCCTAGAATGGTCATTCAATAGCAGAGGAACTGATGCTGGATTACCTCCGCATTTCCATAGACATTCTTCTTACCCCAGAGCATCCTTCCATGAAAGCAAGTAGCAGAGACAAAGACTATATCCAGATTTTGGTCACTGTGTGNTTCAGGTCCTCTTCCTCCTAGAATGGTCATTCAATAGCAGAGGAACTGATGCTGGATTACCTCCACATTTCCATAGACATTCTTCTTACCCCAGAGCATCCTTCCATGAAAGCAAGTAGCAGAGACAAAGACTATATCCAGATTTTGGTCACTGTGTGGAGGCAACATCCCTCTGAGTTGTTTCTGAACATACATAGGCATTCTACTGAAGTATTATAAAGTATTTTTTAATAACATTCATAATATGCAAATGCATTAAAACAATGCTAAAGCACTTTAATATTAATGTGTTAAATGTGAAACTGATAATTAACTATGTAAATTATTACATTTAATATTTATGGAAAAGGATCTTGGAGTATGCACTTAAAAATCTACTATTAACTGTTTTTATCTTCTACTTTAATATTTCTCCAGTGTGAAGACTGTTGATTATTTCTAAAGAAAATAGAGCTTCACTAATAATCTATGGCTTAATGTTTGAATCAAGTACTTATGAACTAAGAATCAATGAAAGA
This sequence comes from Neotragus moschatus, assembly GCA_006410615.1. Classification (NCBI taxonomy): domain Eukaryota; kingdom Metazoa; phylum Chordata; class Mammalia; order Artiodactyla; family Bovidae; genus Neotragus; species Neotragus moschatus. Next base: position 764,659 of record SJYA01001053.1, on the reverse strand, counting down.
ATTAGGGAACATTTTTTATTTGTGATTGCCTAAATTAATCATATGAACTAGCTAATTTATACTTATTATAAATGAAAAATCATGATGATTAACTGCAAAGTAGTCATTTATTATTTTATTCCCATCAATCAAGAACGTAAATCTTTAAGATGGAAATATTATTTTAACTTTTCTTTGTAAAGCCTTCTCTGTTGCTATAGATTCTATTTAACCTTCATGTGCAGTTTGCACCAACATAGCCCCTTATCAAAACTGAGTTTATTTAAAATTATACAAATAATATATTTAAAATTTTAAATTAAACAATTGTATGTTCAGGCCAATCAAGATGGCTGTTCTCTTGCTCTCTGTATATCCCCTGCTTGACCAGGGCCTGCTCAACGCACACCCTACTCACCTCACTGATCTTCCTACAGATTGCCCCAGACCCACATAGCAAATTTCACATCAGAGGGGTAGTGATGACCTTGCCCTTCCTGGTTTCCCTGGTAACCAATGAGCTCACCTGACTTCCTCTATAACTGGTAATCTCCCTTTCCCCCAGGAAATATGTTTTTCTATTCCAATTTGTTCTTTAGAAAATTTAGTGTGATTTTTGCTTGCATTTGTCTGACATTTTTTGTAGTTATCCAGTTTTGTATTCACTGAACTGCTTGAAATTGTGATTTAATATCCTTCATCAGATTTAGAAAAAGTTTAATCTTTTCTCCTCAATATTTTAATATTCTCCTCTTGTCTCCTTCTTATAAACCAACTACTTGTATTTCAAGTATTTTGAGCAACTTAACCTGTATCTTCTATTCTTCTGTTTCCATGTTTTTTCTATAAACATCAGTTTGGATATTTTGTTGACTCTTTGAAATCATGAATCCTCTCTTTGTTGGTTACAGGCCTGTGTTGAACACATCCATCAAGTCCTTAACTTAGGTATTGTATGTTGCATTTATAGAATGTAAATTAGATTCTTACTTTTATTGATTCTAAATATATTTAGAAATTGTTTATCTTATCCATCCATTTCCCCCATAGTTTATGGCATTTTATTTAATATATTAACTACATTATTTGGAAATATTTGTCTGATACATCCAATATATGGATTATCTCTGGTTTTGTTGACAAATACACTGCCACATCTCAGTTTATCTTCTTTCATAGATTGTGGCCCTAAACTGGTTGCTTCTCATTGTCTACCAAGAGTTCCTTTATACATTTTTTCAGTTTTAAAATAGTGTTGGGTGTTCTTATTTATCTAGTTGTTTTCTGGTTGCTGTGTATTGAGGGAATGAGCCTGATAACCTCTTCTAGATCATGACTGGAACTTTAAATTGTTCTATTGAAGGATTTTCTTCTTTAATAAAGTAGAAAAGGCAGAATTATCCTTTTTACTCAGGATCAAAATCACAATCAAACATGGAAATTTCCTGTTTCTTAAAGGTCTGTTGATTCAGCTGCTTCATTCCCTGTCGAGTAGCAGTAGGTTCAGCTCTTCTCCTCGTGGAGTAAGACACTGTCTTAACAGTTTAAACATTCATTCTTTCATAGGAATGATAAGAAGCTCTGCCAAATGTTTTTCACTGGCTGTACACCTGCACTTTCTCTCCGGAGCAAAATACTTCCGGTATATGTGGATCAGCCTCCAATGACCCGTCGTAATCCCTTCTTCACAGTGCGTTAGAATAATCCACGTCTTCACTGATTTGTTGTTTTAGGTGGCCTTCCTGTTTTAGCTTTAAATAATTATGATTCAAACATCCTGTAAGTATGAATAGAACAGCAGTGGATTTTAGAATAGATGATAGAATAAAGTCAAACATTCTGTTCAGCTCTCATATTTTACAATATTGCTACACAGTAGGTTAGTCGGTCATCAAAACACAGAAATCAACATCAGACAAGATTTGTGTCAGTTCTGATGTACGAAGATCCTATTTTACATTACCTCTTCATCTGACAAGAAGATGTGTTTTCAGTTATTTGTATACTTTTAATTGTGATACAAAATAATTGATTGTCTGCTGTGAAAGTTCTGTGGAGATCTAGGCGTGAAATCTCTGCATCTCAGGAACCTACAGATGGAGACTCCAGAATCTCTGAGAAGCATACATGCCATGGGAATTGGAATTTGAAAACTAAACGTTTAATAGAAAGTAGGCCAATAACAGATCAAATAAACATAAGTGCTCTATTCCAGTTCACAATTTGAGTGCTCCATGAAACAATTTTCTAAACTTACGTTTAAGTTAGTAAGCCAGCACTGCAGTTGTTGCTTTTAGATATGAGTGGATTGACTTCTGGCTTATTCAGTGATTGGTAATTATATAACATGGTTTTAAAAACGATCTTAATTTCTCTTTTCTATCCTGAACTATGGGAACATTATTTAACAAGATTTTACATTTGAATTCTTAGAGGGAATAATTCCTAACATAATAATACTTATTCTAGAATTATGTATTTTTGCAAAAAAATAATTGTAAATATTACAAAGAGAAATTACCATATTGTGCATAGTCTTCAAAGTCCCCCTGTAAGAAATATTTGTATTATTTTAACCATTTTTGCAGTTTCTGGAAATAATACAAAGTCTAGTAAGAATTGCTAAAATACTGTAGTAGAGATATCTTACCTCATTTTACAAATATTGGTAGCTGATTAAATTCTCTGAGTGCTTCTTTATGAACAGAATACTAAATTGGAAATATATAGATTGATTTTAAAGAGTAGAACTCCAAGTCAGGTAAACTTATGTTTTTGGGGCTGATCAAACAAAGACAGCTATTGTTTCAATCTTCATGTTAAACTTAATATTTACAAGTAAAATATAATACCTAATTTCCCTTATGTGCAAACACTTTCAATATTATTGACATCCCTAAGTGCTATCATGCTGCTCAAAAACTGCTGCTTTTGTTTTGTTTTTCTGTAATCCATATGTTCTTAAACATGAATATATATGAGTGACATAGGGCTTTTGTCCAAAAGTGTGTCCCTTGTCTTCAGTCTCAGAGATTCCAAATATCAGTCCAGAGTGGGACTCAGGAGCATACATTATAATAATGGAAATCTGATCCAAGTGGTCCAAGGATAACATTTGATAAATATGACTTGAAGCATGCTAGTAAGCACTCTGTGACACTGTGGTTGTTCTTTAATAATTGTGAGACTCAATTTCCCATATTTGAATCGATAGAATAATTGTAATTGATCTATCACATTTTTTAGGTAGACTTTTAGATATAAGGTAATGATGGCAATATTATCTTATTTTTATATTTAACATCAATTAGAAATCATGGTATAAGGATGAAATACTGATAAACTTACTTGTATATAATACTTTGTATACTTTTGATGTTTCACAAATTTTGTATTAGTTGTTGCATACACACATGCTCACAAACCAAAATCAAACAGACTAAAAAAACACTGTACAGACAAGAACATTGAGGTTAAGAAAGAATAAGTGACTTAAATTGAGGGCACAGATGGACTGAGGTCCATTGATTCTGGGTTCAGTGCCCTTCTGAGTACAATGCAATGCCTCCCCATCTTCAGAGCCAATATCTGATAAATCGCTACAGAAAGCTGACTCACCCATTCAGCTTAGTGCTAACTGTGAAACAGGCAATATGCCAGATACTAGGTGACAACAGTTAATGAAGCAAACAAAATTCTTTTCCCTTTTGAAGCTTACCTTCTACAGTGGAGAGAAAAGAATGGACAGAGGATGAGCAACATGTAAGTTGGTGAGTCCATGAGTTAGAAATATATCTAGCATATATTAGAAAAATCAAGGAAGTCAATATAATTGTGAATAAGGAGGAAGGAGGAGAATAGGAAGAGATAAGGTCAAAAATGTTAGACAGCTTAAGAGGGGAGGAGAGAGTGAGATGTATGGAAACAGTAACATGGAAATTTACATTTCTATATGTAAAATAGATAGCCAAGGGGAATTTGCTGTCTGTCTCAGGAAACTGGGACGGGGGCTCTGTATCAGCCTAGAGGGGTGGGATGGGGAGGGAAATGGGAGGGAGATTCAAGAGGGAGGGGATGTATGTATCCCTATGGCTGATTCATGTTGAGGTTTGACAGAAAACAGCAAAATTCTGTAAAGCAATTATCCTTCAGTAGAAAGTAAATTAATTAAAAGAATCTTAGATAGCTTTGTGGATCTACAGTGAGACTTTGGCTTTTAACATGAATGAGATAGAAAGTCATTAAAGTTTTCTGATCAAAGGAGTATTGTGATCCAGCTTACATTGTACCAGGCTAATTATGGTGGGTTTTTTTTTTTTTTTTTTTTGAGATTGGTCTTCTCTGATCGTTCAGTTGGTAAAGAGTTTGCCTGCAATACAGGGGACTTCGGTTCGATTCCTGGGTTGGGAAGATTGGCTGGTGAAGGGATAGGCTACCCACTCCAGTATATTTGGGCTTTGTTTGTGGCTCAGCAGGTAAAGAATCTGCCTGCAGTGTGGGAGACCTGGGTTCGATCCCCAGATTGGGAAGGTCCCCTGGAGAAGGAAAGGCTACCCACTCCAATATTCTGGCCTGGAGAATTCCATGGACTTTATAGCTCATAGAGTCACAATGGGTCAGACACGACTGAGTGACTTTCATGAAACTTCACTTTTTGAGGTTAGTATGGGCAGAAATGGAATAGAAAGTTATTGAAATAAGAGATGTAAGTGACATATGCTAGTTTGTTACTTGTGGAGGTAGCAAGAAGGTATCAGATTCACTAATATGGAGGAAGAAAATAATTTTTGCCAACAGATTGGATATTGGGTTTGAATAAAGGAAGTCAAGAAGACTCCAACATCTTTCTCCTGTGTATCTAGAATGATGGACTATTAGGAAGATAAGGACAACGAGGGCACAATGTCTTTTTGAAGGGAGACTATAAATTCAGTTTGTAGTTTTTAAGTTTGAGATGTTTAGTCAACATTCAATTCTGTGTCCTAATTAGGACAGTGGAGTCAAGGAGACAATTCAGGGAAAGATTCAGATTGAAATATTAAATCTGGGAGTCCTCAGCATATACCCGTTGGCATGGCATTCATGGAACTGGATAAGGCCACCAATGTAGTACACATATAAAGCAGAGATGCCAGGACAGAAGTTGAGTAGAACCTTAGAAGGATCTAAAAGGTAGATTGATGAGCATCGAGGGATATAGCAGTAAACCAGGTAAGTGCTTTTATACTGGATAGCAAGTGAAGAAGATGCTTTGAGGTCAAGAACATGATCAACCCTGCCAAATAGTTCATATCATGTGCATAATCTACTGATTACCAATGTGAAAGTGCTCAGTGATCTTAGTAAGAACAGTTTTCACAGTGTGAATAAGATATGGTATAAAAAGTCCGATCAAAGCAGGTTCAAGGAAGGATGAGAATTTTAGACAGCAGATTGAATAAATTCATTAAAAGAACTTAGCTCTAAACGGAAGAAAAGAAAAAAAGTGAATTAAGAGAAAAGTAGTATACAGAAAGTTTTTTTTTTTTTTAATATTGAAGGAATGGAAGTGTGGCTTTATTCTGGTAAAAAATAAACAATGGAGAAAAACGTCTGATAATAAAGGGGAGAGTGCTTCCTTCCTGGTCCAGTGGTTAAGAATTCACCTGCCAGTGGAGGGGACATGGGTTTGATCACTGGTCCGGGAAGATTCCACAGGCTGTGGAACAAGTAAGCCCGGATGCTGCAGCTACTGAGGCCTGTGTGCTCTAACGCCCACGATCTGAAACAAGAGAAACCACCCCAATGAAAAGCCCACACACCACGTCTAGAGAGGAGCCCACTCCGGGCAACTAGCGAAAGCCTGTGCCCAGCAGTGAAGACGCACCACAGCCAAAAATAAATAAGAGAGAAAAAAAAAGGCTATAGAGGAGAGAATTGCTAGATAATTTTCCTGAGAAGGCTGGGAGCTAGTGCCCAGAGGGAGGCAAGGAATTTAAAACAAACAAACAAACAAACAAACAAAAACAGGCAGTTTATTCCTGATAACGGGGGAAGTGAGGCAAGTGTTACTGGCCCTCCAGAGTCCGTCCCCAGGTAAGGTCCTTCCGCTGGTGTCCTCAGAGCCAACAGAAGCAAAGGAAACCTTTGTTGTTCGCTCAAAAGACAGAGAGGGGTGCTCAGGCTCTAGGTTGGGGGTCCCCAAACTCGACGATTGAAGGCCTGATCTGAGGTAATAGTCATGGAGCTGATGTGCACGGACAACGCAACGTACACGTGAATCATCCTGAAACCACTCCCCACTCTCGTGTCCTTGGAAAATGTGGCTTCCTCAGACCTGGACCCTGGTGCTGAAAAGGCGGGGACCACTGCCTTAGAGCCACGCGCCTCCTGAAGGGCCGCAGTGGGGGCCGCTTGGCAGAGCGCCGCCCTACGAGGGGTCGGAGTTCTCGCGGTCCGCTCCCCTCTCGCGAGACTGAAGCGCCAGGTGCAGCATCGCTGCAAATGGCCGCACCCTGCAGAGCCGAGGCCTGGCCATAGCCATGTCACGCCAGGAGCTCAGGTATGAAGCCCCGGCGCGAGGCTCTGCTCGTGGCATCCTATGAGCAAGCAAGGCTAGACCCAGCACAAAGGAAAAGGGGGAAAAATAATAAATTAGACTTCATGACCCAGATGCTACTTGTATTTCCTGAGAATTGCTGATGAGCTTTGCAGGTGCCACAAATAAGGTATGGAAGCCGTTCTGTTCTGGAAGCTGGCGGGAATTTCTCTTTTGTTTTCTCAGTGATTTATGCAGCCACGTTTTGAAGTGACTGGGAGGATGAGGGAGGAGGTGTTGGAGATTTGAACTGAGGAGAAATTAGGAGTGTGGGACTGTGACCGGATTATCAACAATGTAATGTGATTCCTCTGGATCACTGGGAGCTTTGTTTTGCCGCAGGAATGTAAACTGAAGCCAGTCAGCAACTTGATGCTAAGTTGTCCCTCACCTACTATCCACACTGGTTCAAATCTTAGCTTCATTCTCTTAAGTCTTTACTATATGTGTATGAGTCCTTACGTCTGTTGGGTCTGCGATTTGTGGGAGTGGTTCTAACCAGAATCCAGAACTTGTAGCTTTTACTACCTTGGCTTCTGTGATGGTTCAGCAGGTAAATAATCCACCCGCAATACAGTAGACATGAGTTCGATCCCTGGGTCGGGAAGAGCCCCTGGAGGATGGCATGGCAACCTCTCCAGTATTCTTGCCTGGAGAANTAAGTCTTTACTATTATGTGTATGAGTCCTTCTTACGTCTGTTGGGTCTGCGATTTGTGGGAGTGGTTCTAACCAGAATCCAGAACTCGTAGCTTTTACTACCTTGGCTTCTGTGATGGTTCAGCAGGTAAATAATCCACCTGCAATACAGTAGACATGAGTTCGATCCCTGGGTCGGGAAGAGCCCCTGGAGGATGGCATGGCAACCTCTCCAGTATTCTTGCCTGGAGAATCCTACGGACAGAGTAGCCTGACAGTCCAATGGGTCACAAAGAGTGGGAACCAGCTGAGCCACTAAGCACAAATGCAGGGCATGAATGAGTCATATACTGAATCAGAGGAATGCTTTCCTGAGTTAGCTCCCCTCTGTGACTGTGTATGTTCCATAACCCACAGGGCCCCCATCACCCCAGTCTTCAGGCTGATGGAGTTTCTATCATTTTCATCTGCCTTAACTTTTTTTTTTTTTTTCATTATGTCTCTGACTAGGACTCTACCCAAGGAAAAGTCACAGGAAAGAAAAAACCAAGATGAAACACAAATCTCTGCTTCACTCCTCCAACATTTAATTTTTCTGCACAGGTCTTACTTTTTTGGAGTGCTTAATTAGTAATTTTGGTTTTTGGTTTTGTATTTTATCCACAATATTAGTCCATGAGTTATGGGCTGTAGTGAATTATGGGCAGTATAGCCAAGAATCCAGGATTTCCAGCCTTGTTTTTGGTAGAAATAATACAAAACTTGGTAAAGTCTGTCCTACACAGTGTTTCATATGTTTTCTATGATGTGAACTGGTTTGAGGAAAAAAAATGTATATAGCATAAAAGATAAATAGAGCAGAGATACAGAGACATAGCAGATAGAATACTTCTTGAATATCTTATAAACTTTACTTACTAGACATTCTTTTCTAAGGGACAGTCATATTCTTGCCTTTCAGTTTTATGAAGATTTCTTATATACTTACAAAATATTACACCCTTTTACTTAATTGTACTCCGAGTGAGCTCTCTTATTTATAACCTGAAGAGAGTTACAAATGCAAAGATAGGATAAAAGACTTCAAAGATTATTTATTTGAAATTCCAGGAGGTTGTAAGCCCTCTCCAAAGAAGGGAAACTTTGAGATGGGTCAAGTATAAATGAAATGCTTGGGGACACAAACTTGGGCCGTGGCTCTAAGGCTTGATGCTTGATGAGAAAAGGAAAGGTGTAGGACCATGCACTACCCACTGAACACAAGGTTGAAATTTTTCTGTGTTGTGCGTGCTCCTTTTCCCGCTAAAATGTCCAAAGAGACTAATCCTTTATGTTGTGTTGTGTAGGAAACACTGCAGTGTTAAGGGCTTCATGAAGGAAGCTTTATGTAACATGTGCATATCTAACACATAGTTTTAGTTCTCTAAGAGGCATTCGGCTTAAACGTTAGTGCCAATTTTCAATCGAAAACATTTCTGGCCCCGAAAGTCAGCTTCTCTTGAGTGCTGCGATTTTCTCTGCTCATTTCTTTTTTGACATGTAGGGACTTCTCTTTTTCTAGCTGAAGTTTCCTTTTCTTTTTTCTAACGTATCCTTGTTTTTTCATGGTAATATATGGAGTGTCAACTTATCAAAATCAGTTGAATTCATATGATATTTTCTTTGAATATTCTATGAAATTTGACGTTTCTGGTTCCAAAATAAACACAATGTGGAGTAAAACCATCTGTGGGACAAACCTCCTGTCTTATAAAATAAACATTTTTTTTGAGCTGGGGATCTTTGGGTTACCCTGGTTTGGCAATCTCAAGCTGGAAATTAGTTCAGCTAGTAATCCATGGGAACTCCTCAGCACAAGTTCATGAAATTAAATCTAAAATTGTTTTGCTAAGTTCTTATGGTGCTAAAAAAAAAAAAAAAAGTGGGAGTTTTTGTATTTATCTTTTTGTCCTTAAAAAAATGTAATTCAATTGCTTTGATGTCATCTTTGCAAGATAATTCATGTTTTGGTTAAGTTTTGATAATATTAATCAATTTTGAACATATCAGAATGGAAGGGGAAATGATAATTAAATGAAAGCCATTATCTAATATTGCTAGCACCCACATAGTGAGCTGGTCTCATTTATTAATCCTATGACTGCTTTCTGGAACGTGTAGTATATTGAGGTTCTTCAAATATTTGAAGTCATATATATACATTTCTCTTTCCCTTGACTTACAAGTATATCAGTGGAAACTATTTGTCAGAAACACCAAGATGTTTATTCAAGCTCGTTTTTGCTTAACATGAAGCCATTACAAGATTTTGGATCACCAAAACTACTGTAAAGAAACTTTAAAAATGAATATAAATAATTAGCCCTTAAAAGAGTTCAACTACTATTGGTGGCGCTTGCTAACCACTCCTTATTAATAGTGAATATCTCTAAGTTAGCTGCTCTGAGCAGAAAAGATGGACATTTGTAAAAATGAAAGGTAAAAGTCATATCCATGGAAAGTTAAAGCCAAGGCCTGATGTGGGCAGAATAGTGCAGAGGTTTGTAAAGAGCGGAGGTGAGGACAAGACTGTGCTCACTCAGTGCATTGCAGCCATTCTTACTATTACTGAGCCAAATAATTCTACCTTACATTGACAGTGCTTTTAATATTTATAAAGTGATTTCACATACAGCAGTTGATTGATATCAGTTGGTAGATGCAACAAGAGGAAGTCTTGCTGTTTCTTTCTGTGTTACCGCATGGTCTTCAGAATAGCAAAAAGATCTGGGAACTGAATCAGTTCCCTGATTTACAAAGTTGTTTTTTGCCTCCTGTCAAGGGTGGAACTTACCCTGGTGTAACCAGCCAGTGATTGCAGCAGGGAATAGGTAATAGGGATTCCCAATTCAGCAAGAGAAACTGACAGGGAGATGGGGGGGGGGTGGAATGCACGGTGAGAGAGGGAATATGAATGAACGAATTTCTTTCTTGACTAGCTTTCTTCTGGAAGATAATGTTTGACAACAAGAGGAAGAATTTCCATAACTTCTTTCCAACATAGCCTGAGGCCATATTCAGGTATTCACTGAAGTATGATGTTATTAGTAAGTCCTTGGTGAATGGAAATTATTGTTGGAATACATGGAATTCTTAATAAACATTCTAGGCAGGTGAAGGGTACTTCACAATCTGTGTAGATTTACAGACACAGAAACTATTTCAGTTCTTCTTTCTGGGAGAACGTCGAGGACCCAAAGCTAAACTCTGTGTATTTATACAAGACGATAAGATGATTTATTCAACTATACTAGATGCTGATCTGGGACTTTTTCCATGTTCAGTTATATCTTAGATAAACACTGTTTGGGACCAAAAAAACAACCACACCCCAAACCCCTCAACTTTGTTCTCTCGGTTCTTGCTTGCCTCTTTTGCACCGCCTGCCTCCTCTCCACCCCTCTTGCCCTCAGATCTGGAAATGTTTAGTGGAGGAAGTGTTTAGTGGACTCTAAGCTGTATCATGCTGCTGCTGCTTAGTTGCTTCAGTCGTGTCCGACTCTGTGCGTCCCCATGGACTGCAGCCCACCAGGCTCCTCCATCCACGGGATTTTCCAGGCAAGAGCACTGGATTGGGTGCCATTGCCTTCTCCGATCTTTATCATGAGGCCTGTGTAAAGATCTATATTCTCTTTGGTTTTGCTCTCAAGTGGTCCATCTGCATNAATGTTTAGTGGACTCTAAGCTGTATCATGCTGCTGCTGCTTAGTTGCTTCAGTCGTGTCCGACTCTGTGCATCCCCATGGACTGCAGCCCACCAGGCTCCTCCATCCATGGGATTTTCCAGGCAAGAGCACTGGATTGGGTGCCATTGCCTTCTCCAATCTTTATCATGAGGCCTGTGTAAAGATCTATATTCTCTTTGGTTTTGCTCTCAAGTGGTCCATCTGCATTTCAGTTGTTTTTTTTTATAATTTAAAACAGCTGATACTCTCTATACCTTATTATTTCTGCTTTTACTTATTTAAAGCTAGTTATTAGTTGATAAAAATTCAATGTGTTTGGATGGCCAGTATATAAAAATACAAGTGTAAATAAGCAGCTTCTTAGACTTTGTATACAATTATATTATCAAGTATAAGAATATGAGACACAGTGGTTACTTTTTTTGTTTTCAGTTATGTATATTACTGAGAATTTTCCAAAACAAAGCACTTGTAAATGTAATTTTCTAAAGACAGCCTTGCAGTTCATGGTTTTGATGTACATGATTAAACAAAAATAATTCCTGGGATGCTGTTCCTAGGACTTTACAATAGAACAATGATGTAATGATTTAACTTGTACACGAAGCTTTGCATCAGTAAAAGTATATATGGTGATAAATATTTAAAGAATTACGAAGTCAAGAGTCAGATGCCTTTGAAATGTAATTAATTGCCCAGTTACCCTGTCAAGCCAGAGACTTATTCTTTCTCCTGGGGTGTATACCAGTGCTCATTTCTTCATGCCCTTACTGGGCATTATAACTTTTTAGTAGTCATTAATGTGATAGGGCAAATCATGTTATAATAACATGTCTCTAACTTGAATCTCATTAATTATGTTGAGTGTTTTTTCATGAATGTATGTTTTTTATAAAACTTCCCATAGCTTTATTCATTTATGTTTTTAGTAGTTGCTCTATTTCTTTTATAAATTCACATTTGTTTATATTTTAAATAAGTATCTCTATTGGCTACAAATATTTGATGCAAATATTTTATATTTTTACTTTAATACAGCATTTTCACTTTGTAGGGATTTTTGTAGCATAAGAATTCTGTTTTATTGTCACATGTATCATATTAAGCAGAGAAGCAGATGAAACTGTACCCCCTTGCTCCAGCTTCCACTGAGATGTCTCTAATATATCTTATTTTTCAAGGTTGCATATAAGATTTTGTGTGAAAACATGTATCTTCAGAAACATCAATAAAAACAGAACTCTGACCCTTCCTATTTACATCATAACCTGTTACTAAATTTCTTTCTGTAGTATGACCACAGACTATATTAGTCTCTTATTAATAGAAATGTATGTCATAAATCAAACCATATTTCCTGTTCTGTGGTCATTATTTCTTGCTCTTATTCTGTTTCTTTCTGTTGGGAATATCTTCCTTAGTCTTATTGTTTTTACGCAATCTTATCAGATTCCTTTTTTGAAGGGAATTCAACAAATATTTTTGTTCTGAGTTGTCTTAGGTTGCTATTACAGACTAATTTAGTGGTGTAGAGTGAAAAGGTTTTGTGTGTCTTAACTTCATTACCAAAAGCAGTATGACTTTTGATAAAAATGAGTCATCCTCTGAGACAGTGACATTTTTAATTTTCATTTTTTTAAAAATCTACAAAACAGATCATATGAGAATAGAGTCAGGTTCATGTGAGATTATATAATTTTAAAATAAATAATGTTTGTAAAAGTACTTCTATATTAAAAATTTCAGTCTCAATTATTATTATTCTCGCTTGAATTTAAAATTGCATGGATAAGTGTTCAAATGAATTAAGATTTCTTTCTAGTATAATGAAGCTTATATTTCTTTAACAGTTGGTTGGTTAATTGATTTGAAACTCTGTAAACATATGTTGTTCTAAGTCATTAGTAAACTTTACTAGGTCTTTCAAGAACAGAGTCTATTCTGCCCCCTGAATGTTCCACTCTATTGAGTTATACTCAGAACTAATAAGCTAGTATATTGAAGTCTGTCAATTAGCCACACAGGTCTAGTAATTATGATCTGAAATTATTTACACACTTTCCAGCTATCTAGACTTTTAAAATTATGAACATTTTAAGAAAAATATCTATGATATGTCCAGATAATTAAATTCTAGCTCATTTTCCTTTTTTCTGTGAAGGATACGAATCTAAATTTGTGATAAACATTTATTGAATAAAGAATAGATGTCATTCTGGAAGCTTCACTTCTAGATTCCAAAGTTGACATTCATCTCCCTCATCTGCCAAAATCTCTTCCTAAATAATCAGAATATACTCCTTCATGCAAGAGAGAAATCTTAGAGTCATCTCCGTCACCTTTCTCACCAACCTGTCACCAAATCCATCTGTTCTACTTCCCCAGTGAATCTACCTTCCATGTTCTATGCGGCCACTGTCTTATTTGAATTATCATCATGTATTTTAACTAGATAATTATAATGATTTTGTAATTGATATAACTCCCTCTAACTTTTCCCTCTTACCCATTATTCACAGTGCCACTAAAAATACACACTGAATCACATTGCATTCAAATATGCCCACATTTGCTTCTTATTCTCTACGTCCACATAACATCCATATTTCTCTGAAAGACCTTGTAAGGCTGCACAGAATCTTACCACAGCATATTTTTTCGAGTTTCAGCCTTACAAACGGCAAATTCTTTTAACAATCAGATTATTTGTTACTTATTGCTTTGGCTGAACCATTTAGTTGGAATTTCCTCTCCCCACTTCTAACCTGACAAAACCCTTCTCCCATATGACAACTTTCCTCCTTATGTCCCTTTATGTGTGAGTCTTTTTCTGGTCATTTCTATGATTACCATTACTTCCTCCTGTGAGTGGGATCCCCTGCATATCACATTATTGGTGTTTCTACATTTGCTTTGCAGTTGCTTAGTATTTATTTTTACATCAAGTTTGGATCTTTCTAAGATCAGACATTATGGCTTTTGCATTACTGGACCTTTTAGTACTTGGCACTTATTTGGCCCTCTGAATATTTATTGTTGTTTGGAATAAGGAGTAATGAAAAAGAGAACTCAAATGATCTGTGAAGAAATGGAAGGAGAATGGGCATGTGAAACGGTATCCTTCAAAATGTAGTATATATATATATATATTTTAAAAATTTTTCTCCCACAGCACTCTTGCCATGTGCAATAAGTCTCATCATTCATGGGTTATTACTGAGGTCCTCACAGAAGAAATACTGTTCCACTTCTGGCTGCTCTCTGCAGCACTTAGACATCGTTATTTCCCCATGGGTTTCATGTCCTTTGGGGTTTTTTCACACTCCTTTTTTTCTTCAGTAGTATCTATGATGAGGGACTAATGCCAAGTAATCAACATTACTTCTTTTGGGGGGAAAAAAAGCCTCGCAGTATGAACTGATGGTTTATTTTATAGACAAAAGCATCGTCCATATTGTCTCAAAACCCTCGAAACATTTCAGCACAATGTGGTAGGGTATACCAATTGATGAAATGCCAAAGCTCCATAATGGAAAAAGGAGAAAAGGATCAAAATTCTTTTCACCTAAGAAATTGCTATTAGTTCAAGTAGCACTTAACTAGTGAAATGAGTATGCCCTGGACCAGAAATTTCATCTTTGGCAGCTGCAATACCTAAGACCTACTTGCCGTCCTTTCGTTCCTGCTTATTCGGAAAGTCTCATTTTCAAGGGGGAGATGATTCAATTTGGATTAAATTCTACTTCTTTTTTATTATTATTATAAAATGAGGTATTGGGTGGATCACATCGGGTGTTCTCCTACTTGCAAATTCCTCATTATTTAAAGTAATGTCAGTTTAGCTTACTGACAGTGCCTTTTGTGATCTGCTACCCAGTTTAAAGTGCCTGAGTACATTTTTACAGCACAGAACAGAGAGGAAGTGAATGTGGGCACAAGGCTGAAGAGGCAAGAGAGACAAGGTTGGCATATGATAATGACCCGTCTAGTTATATTCTCAGGGATACAGTGTAAAGGGATTAACGTGTCACTGTACAAGAAGAAATGAGGCAGAGATTCTTCTGAGTCGAGGGAGGCATTGCAGCACCTAATACACAACTGAGGGAAGGTTTCAGGTGACACTTTTTATAAGGAAAAAGTTGGGTCGTATATATATACATCTTCTGTCTACTTCCACTCTAGTGAAGCATAATGAGTTCTGAAAGACAGGCTGTGGCCCCATTTATTGTACAGCTAGACTATATGATGCTGGGTCAATAACCTCCGCTCCAAGCCTACCACTAAGAAGGAGGAATTCTTTTATTAGCCATCCAGTGGATGGCTTATTTGCAGTGTTGCCTTAGCAAGTAAAAATAGGAACACTGAGTTAAATTTGAATTTCAGATGAAAAACAATTCAAAGTACAGTATGTCCCATGCAATATACTAAAATACTCATTGCTTATCAGAAATCCTAATTTAACTGAATCCCCAATATTTTACCTAGCAATTCCTCCTCAGGAGAGCAGAAGTACCTTAAATAGGCATAGATTTTCTCCTGATGTTGAGGTATGCCTTAACACAAAATGAGCAACAAATACCAGCAAAATCCCCAAACCAGAGGTCTTTAACTAGAAGGAAATATTGTCAGTGATAGCCTTTTGATCTTTTTAATGCCCCATATGTGGATTGGTTATGTACATACACCAAGACTTCCAAATAACCCACCTGAGCTTTTGTCTTGGAAAATCTCTTTTGTGGAAATCAGGAGACATATTCAAAGACACTTATTGCAACATTGTTTGTGAAGGTTAAAAAAAAATGGCATAACTGATTTGTCCATCAGCAGGAAAATAAATACAAACACATGGTCTATTCTTTGATTTTGAGCACAGGGAAATGTGGTTTATATATGGACTCTGGATGCAGACATCCTGATTTCAAACACCAGGTCTACCATGTATTAATAACTACCTATGTAGTGGTTAGTACATTGTACAAGTTACTCCTCTGTGCTCCTTTTATATTGTACATAAAATAATATTATAAAATGTGTATATAATGTTTATAATACAACAAATTATAATTTAAAATATAAAAATAAGTCTCTACAATGTAGAGGATTATACAGAGTCTCTACAAGGTAGGAGGACACAATGAATTAATACACATGAAATATTTAAACAGTAATTGATACCTAGTTTACTAGGAAACCTGGCTTCCCTGGTTGCTCAGCTGATCAAGAATCCACCTACAGTGCAGGAGACCCCAGTTCAATTCCTGGGTCAGGAAGACCCACTGGAGAAGGGATAGGCTACCCACTCCAGTATTCTTGGGCTTCCCTGGTGGCTCGATCAGTAAAGAATCTGCCTGCAATGCAGGAGACCTGGGTTCAACCCCTGGGTTGGGAAGATCCCCTGGAAAAGGGAAAAGCTAACCACTCTAGTATTCGACTGTATAGTCCATGGGGTTGCAAAGAATGGGACACAAGTGAGTTACTTTTACTTTACTAGGAAACCTGGAAAGATTCAGTTAATACTAGTTTTTATCAAAATGAAGTATTATATAATAGCAAAATAAATTAAAAATAGGGACAATTGTTAATAGCATCTGTGAAGCAAAACAGGCATATATTATCTGATGCTTATATGTAGTGAATATGTAAAACCGTATATTAAATGATATTAATATAACATTATGATGCCAATGTCTCTGAGAAAAGAGTTGTAGGAAATAGAATAAAGTCATTTTTAAATTTGTAATTATTTTATTTAGAAAAGGAGGGAAAAATCACAAAATGGCACTCACAAGTGGCAAAATGGTAATTCTTGATTTATGTATATTTGTTACTATGTCCCCTGTAGTTTGCTATATTTGTTCAGACAAATTCAAAAGTAGGTGGTGTATAGAGACAAAGACTTGTAGCCTACAGACGTTCTTTGGTAAAATCTTGCTTTTCGTGTGAAATCTGCTGAATTCATGTGCCAGTGTCGTACTGATGAACTATATAAAAATATGTAAAAACTTAACATTTATTGAAAGTCTAATATATGCTGCTGCTGCTGCTAAGTCGCTTCAGTTGTGTCCGACTCTGTGCGACCCCATAGAAGGCAGTCTACCAGGCTCCTCCATCCATGGGATTTGCCAGGCAAGAGTACTGGAGTGGGGTGCCATTGCCTTCTCCGCTAATATATGCTGGGTACATTTTAAATACAACCATCAGGTAACGTGGAATTCACTCTTCCTTGATGAGGCTAAAAGAGAGTGCCTTGCTGATCAGCACCTTGCTCATCAGGCTAGGAAGTTGCAGTGCTGGGAATCGGGCCTACGTCTGTCTCGTCTTGTTCAGTCGCTCAGTCACGACCAGCTCTTTTGAGACACCATGGACCGTACCCACCAGTCTCCTCTTTCCGTGGGATTTCCCAGGCAAGAATACTGGAGTAGGTTGCCATTTCCTTCTCTCGGGGATCTTCCCCTCCCAGGGATTGAACCTGTGTCTCTGGCATTGGCCGGTGGATTCTTTTCCAGAGACACCACGGGAAAGCCCATGTCTGCTTTACTTCTGACTTAACTCTCTTTTTGTTTCACTCAGTGTGACCCAGTTTTACACATATCTTTTTTTCCCAGTGATAATAGGTTGGTGATCTACTTTCAGAAATTTTATTCTCTTATATTTAGAACTTTGTTGAAACTGTACATATTCTGTATGATAATTTTTTTTCTTCACTTCAATCCAAGGTATTGGCATATTTTTTTTTTTGTTTTTAAATGACCTGTCAGGGTAAGAAACATAATTTGAAACATACAGGGGGTGGGTAATTCAGCTTAGCCTAGAATTTGGGATCAGGATCTTTCTGGCATATAGTATTTCTGAGGAAATTATCATATGAACTACTATTTTTAAATAGAAAAAAAAATGTATGCTATAGATATATTTTCACCAGGTGGTGTTAGCTTTAGTCCTTAGGGTTTGTTTCTGAAGTAGATGTTTCCGATGTTGCAGAACGGTGTTCTGGTTAACAAAGACTCTGTTAGTTTGTGACATGACTTTCATATGCACTGCATGCCTCCATAAAATGCAAAGAATGTGGCTTATTCACGAAGGCTGGATGAAGAACTTTAAATATATTTGACTTATTTCAATATGTACACAGCTTCCATTTCTCATCACATACAAAGCACATCACCATAAAATTTAATGTTGACAATAAAATAAATTTATCATATTTCACAAAAAATTCTAAATAAACTTCATATGGACTGTGATAGGAGATGATAACATATAGCTAAATCTGTAGTTTTTAAGAGGAGAGAAATTACTTATATAATCATTTGAAACTGAAGGTTAAAAAAATGACAGAAATGTTCAATCCCTTGGCTAGTTTTGAATGCTGGAGATAAGTGGAAATTTAATAATGTAACAAGCAATAGATAATGTTTGCTGACATGCATTACTTCCAAATACTTTCCAAAAAGCTTATTAACAGTGAGTTAAACTTTTAGAACAGGATAAGTTCCAAAAAGAACTGAAAATGCAGTAAATTTTAACATAGCCTAATGTTTCATATTTTTAAAAGAGTCAAATTCTCTCTTCACATAAAATTATTGGAGATATTCTTGAGATATTTCTTCTTATAAGGAAGAAATGTATGATTAAATATAATAACGAATGAGAACAAAATAAGATTGTGTAAAAAGTGAAAGACTGATTATGTTATGTTTTGTAGAGTTAATTTTTTTTGAATAAGTAAAAATTCTGTATCATATCAGACACACAGAATATAATAGTTGAAGATTAGAAGAACTCACCTGCCAGTGCAGGAGATGTAAGAGACACGAGTTCTGTCCCTCATGGGATAGAAGATCCTCTTGGGATCCTCTTGGGAAGATCCTCTGTAAGAGGGCGTGGAAACCCACTCCAGTATTCTTGCCTGGAGAATTCCATGGACAGAAGAACCTCGCAAATTACAGTACACGGAGTCACAAAGGGTCTGACATGACTGAAACGACTTGAAAAAAGTGAAAGTGAAAGTCGCTCAGTCGTGTCTGACTCTTTGTGACCCCACGGACCCTACAGTCCATGGAATTCTCCAGGCCAGATTACTGGAGTGGGGGTAGCCCTTCCCTTCTCCAGGGGATCTTCTCAACCCAGGGATCGAACCCAGGTCTCCCACATTGCAGGTGGATTCTTCAGCATGCAGGTAAATAAAACCATTCAGTAACAGGTTTTTTTTAAGAAAATTATTAAAATTCATATTTAGTTTCTGTGTTATTGTAACTGAAAGAAAGGGATTAAATTTCATTTTGATAAATTACTTATATACATTTTGTGTGTACATGTCCTTGCACGCTCAGTCGAGTTTGACTCTTGGTGACCCCACGGACTGTAGCCCCCCAGGCTCCTTTATCCAGGGGATTCTCCAGGCAAGGATACTGTTGTGGGCTGCCATTCTCTTCTCCAGGAGATCTTCCCGACCCAGGAATTGAACCCAGCTCTCCTATATTGGATTTCCCTGGTGGCTCAGACGGTAAAGCATCTTGCTCACAATGTGGAAGACCTGGGTTCAGTCCCTGGGTTGGGAAGATCCTCTGGAGAAGGAAATGGCAACCCACTCCAGTACTCTTGCCTGGAAAATCCCATGGACAGAGAAGCGTGGTGGGCTACAGTCCACAGGGTCACAAAGAGTCGGACATGACTGAGTGACTTCATTCCTATATTGCAGGTAGATTCTTCACCATCTGAGCCATGAGGGAAGCCTTACTTATATACAACTTATAAAGCTCAATATCAAAATATTAAAGAGATTGAATAAGAAAGATAAAATATGTATATTCTTTGATGTGAAGAAAATTGACATTTATCCATCAATATATTTCATTTCTTCTGTCAAGAAAAAAAATTCTTATAATTCATTTGAAGTAGAAGGGCACTCAATGATAGAACTTTTCATTTATCTATTTATTATATCCTTTAAAAGTGAAATTGTGAGTAGTTACCCCCCAACAGGACATGAAAATAAAGAAAAGAGCACCTGAGCAGGAATTAACTAATTGTTGGGCACGATTGTCCTCCCTTTTTAAATTCCTGTTATCATGCACTTTTAAATTTTGATTTGAAGTAGAAGTAAATAAGGAAAAATTAAATTTTCCATTGTTAGTTTTTATAAACTATTATAAAGTGACACATATTTATTTATTTTTTAATTTTATTAATTAAAATTTTCCACCTCAGGTGTACGTGAGTTCCCAATCTTGAACCCCCTCCTCCACCTCCCACCCCATATCAACTCTCTGGATCATCCCCGTGCACCAGTCCCAAGCATCCTGTATCCTGTATCGAACATAGACTGACGATTCGTTTCTTACATGATAGTATACATGTTTCAGTGCCATTCTCCCAAATCTTCCCACCTTCTCCCTCATTTAAATGACATTTAAATATGATTACTATTTTATTTTTGTGAGAACTCATTAACCGCCATTAGTTTTCGTATCTACCTGATTATCTTTTGCTTTTGTAATGTTTATTATGGTCAGAGTATAGTAGAGATCATTACATATTAGTGATATATCNCATTTAAATGACATTTAAATATGATTACTATTTTATTTTTGTGAGAACTCATTAACCGCCATTAGTTTTCGTATCTACCTGATTATCTTTTGCTTTTGTAATGTTTATTATGGTCAGAGTATAGTAGAGATCATTACATATTAGTGATATATCTGCCTTCATATCCATAAGTGGCTATATATCTAAGAGAAAATAACAGATCATTGAAATAGATTTTTATTATATGAATAATACATTTAATACTGGGTTACATGTACAATATCCTTCTCTATTTAAATCAAATATAAAGCATCTAAATAATATTGTCTAAAGAAAATGGTCCTTACACCTTAATGACCAATACCAAAGGAAATTGATTTGTAAGTAGGAAACATTACATAGCACATATATTTATGCTTTAAATTTATGTTAAATCAAAATGATTCAGTTTTTGCAGAAACTTTTTGATAGTCTGTTTTATTAGAAATTATGAACAAAAAATGGAAAAGTGAAAGTTAATATAGGGAAAATAAAATAATCACATGATCAAAAATTGTCACACAATCTTGGTGAGCTTCACAAATTTAGAATCCTAAATAGTAAATTCTGTAAGGATAGGCTTCTGTCTTCTAATTACTTTTTAAATCACCTTTAAAATTAAAGGTGAGGTTAAATTTAATGTGAGACTGGACAGACAGTAGACACTCAGTAAATGTTTATGAATGAATGAAGGAAATATACAAATCAGAAGTCAGCTTTTCTAGTCTTATATATGTTCAAATACACACACATAAACTAGTTTTAAGTTTATAGAGTACACAGGATAATACTTTTTAACATCTTCATATACTTACTGGTAGAATAGTCTTATACAATTTTGAGCATTTTTAATAATTATCTTTGTGAGAAACTGTTTTAGATGTACTGATTGTCCTGCATTTAAATTTCTTGAGCCTACTTAAAATAAGGATCAATTTTATAAAACTTATAGATCTGTCTTAAATGTGTGAAACTGTGCAATATATGCCTAATTTGGAGGGTTCTTTCATAGATGTTCTGTGATAATGCAGTATCATTTAGTGTAATGAAATCATAGTGTGGCTAGTAAGTAATCTATCTAATTACAATTCTAAATCAGTTTCATTGATGAAATATATCTGTACTTCTTATCCCTGTTCTTAGGCGGTGATTGTCCATTGCCATTCTTTTACTAGCTTTGTGAATTATTGAGTTTGGCTAATTAAATTCTGTGTTGTGAGGTGTACATTGGTATGGGGAACAGTGCGTCTTTTTTTTTTTTTGGTAGAGATAATTTCTTGATTATTTGTTTAGTGCCTGCTTAACAAATACTCAATTCACAAGCATCACAAAATTTTGTTTGCTTTCAGAAACAAGCATTCAACACAAGAACATAACCTAGAAATAAATTTCCCTCAAAGAGCCGATTCATATTCGTGACAGTATCCAACTGACCTCTGATTTACTGTCTGTTGCTTTTAATGGAATACAAATTTATTACTGAAAGATCAGAGACCACAGTAACAACTACATTCATTATTGTGTTAATAACCCAACAGTGTGATTTGTAAGGAAAAGTGGAAGATCAGTGGAAAAAATTCCTGGATAATGACTCTTCACCATAGTCAAGAGTATAATTTAGTATCTTTATGTTAATTTCAGGAATTCCAAAGGCAGAACTTTAAACATTTAAACATTAACTTTTCTTAATTTGATCTTTTGTGATTCTCTAAAATACATAATATCCAGATCACAAATTCAGGGGATTTTTTTCTTTTTTGTAAAAAAGCCTTCTCTGTATTTTTATTCCTAATATTTTCTCACAGGGGTGTAGGGAAAAACCAGGGGAAAATTAGAAGGGGCTGATATGTTATAGGCTCTCTGATCAGTAGGCCCTTGTACGTAATGGGTGACACAGCTCCCATTTTCTAACAGTTTTAGTTTAGGAGTCGATTCCCCTTTTAAGCTTGTTTTTGATCTAAGGACCCGGTGGTTGTGCCTCACAAGACCTGCAAACACAAAATAAATAGGAAACATCGAAATGAAGAAATACAAGTAAATATTGCTATTTGGTATAAAGACGGTATTAAATTTACACCTTTAACCTTTTCCTCAAGGAGAAACGTTTAGAAAGGGTCATTTAGTTCAGCTGTGCTGAGGGTGTTTTCTGAGTTAGCCAGATAACTGTAGGGTTCTCAACATCCATTTTATTTCTGTCTTACATCCATTTTATGTTAAATGAACAATATTTTCAACTGCACTAATACATCAAAGTTATTGATTCTTTCAAAGTGAATTGCATAAATGTTTCACTTCAAAGCATTTTAATACATACATAATACTTCTCAGTCTCCACTCCATGAATAACTAGTGATCTTTATGCTGCTGCTTGTTCCAATATTGCTTTCACTTGGCAATTAGGTCCAATTCCAGAGAGGTCTACTGTGAGCGTGTAGGGCCCAATCTTTGGCAAGTATACACACAATTAAAGTCAGGGCTACCTCCCTGTCATCCGAGGTACAGAGAGATGCATTAAAACTAACAAAGCGATAAAAGGGACCTGAAATTGAAGCAGTTTAAGAAATGACAGTTTAATGAAAGCAGTGTAAAAATACTATCACTGTGATGGAAAACATCTGTTCTCCTCGAATCTTGAGTGATGGAAGTTTGTGAGGCTCTTGAGGAATGTGTTGCCAGCCTATGGTTATATCAACAGCAGGTCAGGCATGGCCTGTCTCTTTTAATATCATAGTTATGACTGTCCAAACATATACCATCCCAGCCAATGCTTTGTCTTCAGCATTGCAATAGGTTGCCTTAAAGCTCCTTTCTTTTCACAGCTTGTTGGGCTTTTTCATCAGAGTGTGGAAGTAATACTACTGAACAATAAAGAGAAAGAAGATAATGTATATCATTGAGAGTTGTTTGTAACGCAAAACGTTCATAAATATAATTCTAGATAGTATAATAATCAAAAGGATATTTTCGATTTCAGATCTTTGTTTTAAAATTATGGTTGTAGTCAACAGTTCATGATTTGTTTTTACTCAAGTAGTTTTTGCTCCTCCCACCACCAAATCATTTATTCCAGAGCGCAAAAATGTATGACAGCAGGTAAATATTTTTAACAGTGGTGCATTGAAGACCATCACTGTGCGAGAAGAGTTAAAGTGCTTTCCGTGGCATTTGAATTACTATGACAGACTTTCACGAGAGGACAACGGTTTATTTCTATTCCAAATTGATGATATGCAAGTGGATTAGTCTCATGCCCCAAATTTGAAAGAAATTAGAACCTAATTTTTTCATTTAAAAATCATTCTTTTCTTCCCCTTATTTCTTATTCATCAGGTAATTTTTGAAATGAAATTTTACAGGTAAAAAATCTAAACTATGATATAAATAATTTTCTTGGAGATAAAAAAAATGAATCATTTTTCAGCAAAAGTAGTTAAATCAGATGTTATTCAGACATGCTAACTGATTAGTTATATATGAGTTTAAAACAACGAAAATTTAAGTTCATCTCTGTATTTATTCCACTGATGGAAATGTTTCCCCATCCCGCACGCAAGGACTTATCAGGTCTGTCATGGCAATTTTAGTCATTTGTTCAGTCTTGTCTACTGCTTCTGTAGAATCCCACTCCATTAAGTGTTCATGAATTGAGGGGTGGGGCGGGTGAGGACAGAATCATTCATATAGCTACTGTGTGCAAAATCTGACTTCCTTATTTGTGTCTATCAGTACCTTGTTCTCTTGTTTTTTCAGCAGATCTTGAAACAGTGGTTATTTGGAGATGTCTTAATATTTTTGTGTAGTAGAAATGTTTTTTGTATAGCTTGTATGCTTCTCTGTGTGTGTGCCTGGTCACTGAGTCGTGCCCAACTCTTTGCAACTCTATGGACTGTAGCCCACCAGTCTTCTCTGTCCATGCAATTTTTAAAAAATACTGGAGTGGATTGCCGTTTCTTTCTCCAAAGGATCTTCCCAACCCAGGGATCAAAGCAGCATTTCCTGCATTGCACAGCGTTTCTTGCATTGCAGGAGAATTCTTTACCCACTGAGCCATTAAGGAAGCACAATATACTTATGATGAGTGGAATAATCCAAATGTGAAACCAGGGCAGAATTGTTATCAACAATTTTTAGTTCATGTCTGTAATCCTGCCCAACCATATATTTTCCAAAACAAATCAATTGTGAGGAAAAAGTTACCCTTCATATTTAGGAAAGAAAATTTCTGTGGAGGGAGAAAAGTATATAATAATTTTTGACAAACACAATTAAGAATAGATTTTATACAGCACTCTTCCACTTCCAATGATATTTAAAATTTTAAGATATATCTCGAAGAAAAATTTAGCTAGGTGTTAAATATCTTTAACAATACCGTTTAATATCTGACCTTTAGGTGAGGCAGCTTATAGGATTTGTCAATTCAAGCACAATGGATTTTCTGAAAGCATGTCAAATAGTAATAGAGTATTATCTAACGTATAAATCAGCTATCCGTTTTACAAAGCTATATTTAAACCTAAATAGAAGTCAATAAAAACCTAGGAATTGGTTGATAAATGATCTTCTGTGGATGCCATATCTGTAGAACAATATTAAATATAAAAAACGATAGTTAATATATCCTGAAATCCTATTATCCCATCTCTGCCTCAGTTATATTAACATTTCCATCAGAATTATTCTTCCATATTTCATTTCTCTTGCATCTCTAAGTAAAAAAAAAAATTTGCTTCTTTCCTCTCCTAGTAAAATGATGTTCAACAGTCTGTCACTTGACCCTTACTCTTTAGCATTCCTTTTTACATAATTAAGGATACATAATTTCAAGTTAGCTCAATATACTGTTTTTCATTCTAAGAAAACTGTAGTTTAGACTTAGAATGTTACTAAGATGTTAGCCTTTTCTGTGATAACCTCTCTTTAAATCTTCTTTCGATTAACTCAAAAATAGAGAAGTGTTTTATACAAATCCCCCATCTTCACACACAGAAAGCCTGGGGNTATACTTATGATGAGTGGAATAATCCAAATGTGAAACCAGGGCAGAATTGTTATCAACAATTTTTAGTTCATGTCTGTAATCCTGCCCAACCATATATTTTCCAAAACAAATCAATTGTGAGGAAAAAGTTACCCTTCATATTTAGGAAAGAAAATTTCTGTGGAGGGAGAAAAGTATATAATAATTTTTGACAAACACAATTAAGAATAGATTTTATACAG
Source organism: Neotragus moschatus (assembly GCA_006410615.1). Lineage (NCBI taxonomy): Eukaryota > Metazoa > Chordata > Mammalia > Artiodactyla > Bovidae > Neotragus > Neotragus moschatus. The sequence goes on along the minus strand of SJYA01001053.1, from coordinate 738,947 downwards.
CACTCTTCCACTTCCAATGATATTTAAAATTTTAAGATATATCTCGAAGAAAAATTTAGCTAGGTGTTAAATATCTTTAACAATACCGTTTAATATCTGACCTTTAGGTGAGGCAGCTTATAGGATTTGTCAATTCAAGCACAATGGATTTTCTGAAAGCATGTCAAATAGTAATAGAGTATTATCTAACGTATAAATCAGCTATCCGTTTTACAAAGCTATATTTAAACCTAAATAGAAGTCAATAAAAACCTAGGAATTGGTTGATAAATGATCTTCTGTGGATGCCATATCTGTAGAACAATATTAAATATAAAAAACGATAGTTAATATATCCTGAAATCCTATTATCCCATCTCTGCCTCAGTTATATTAACATTTCCATCAGAATTATTCTTCCATATTTCATTTCTCTTGCATCTCTAAGTAAAAAAAAAAATTTGCTTCTTTCCTCTCCTAGTAAAATGATGTTCAACAGTCTGTCACTTGACCCTTACTCTTTAGCATTCCTTTTTACATAATTAAGGATACATAATTTCAAGTTAGCTCAATATACTGTTTTTCATTCTAAGAAAACTGTAGTTTAGACTTAGAATGTTACTAAGATGTTAGCCTTTTCTGTGATAACCTCTCTTTAAATCTTCTTTCGATTAACTCAAAAATAGAGAAGTGTTTTATACAAATCCCCCATCTTCACACACAGAAAGCCTGGGGCAGAGTGTGTAGTTTTACTTCAGGACACCTGGCTTAGAATCCTTGCTAAGCGTTGGTGCAGGACCTACTATTCAGTAGTCTCATCTGTTTCATTTTTTTTTTTTCCTGTACTTTCACTTTGGGCTTCCTAGGTGACTCAGTGATAATCCGCCTGCCAACGAAGGAGACACAAGAGACGTGGATTCGATCCCTGGCTTGGGAAGATCCCCTGGAGGAGGATGTGACAATCCCATTCCAGCACTCTTGCCTGGATGTAGCCTATTGGTCTACAGTCCATGGGATCGCTGAGTCGGACACTACTAAGCGGCAGAGCACGTGCAGCCACTTTGTCCCTTTTCGTTATTTGCAGAGCTAGGGCAGTCTTAAGGAGGTCAGCATATTCTAAACAACCCTTATGGCATTGTGATTTCACCACCATCAAAATAAAAAACTGAAAGACGTAACAGATGGCAGCTTTAATTTTTACTGTACCATTAATACAGGCAATACAAAGTCTGCTGCTGCTAAGTCGCTTCAGTCGTGTCCTACTCTGTGCGACCCCATAGACAGAAGCCCACCACCCATTCCTGGGATTCTCCAGGCAAGAACACTGGGGTGGGTTGCCATTTCCTTCTCCAGTGCATAAAAGTGAAAAGTGCAAGTGAGGTCACTCAGTCGTGTCCTACTCTTCTCGACCCCATGGACTGCAGCCCACCAGGCTCCTCCACCCATGGGATTTTCCAGGCAGGAGTAGTGGAGTGGGGTGCCATTGCCTTATAAGCAACACAAAGTATCAGTCTGCAAANATAAAAGTGAAAAGTGCAAGTGAGGTCACTCAGTCGTGTCCTACTCTTCTCGACCCCATGGACTGCAGCCCACCAGGCTCCTCCACCCATGGGATTTTCCAGGCAGGAGTAGTGGAGTGGGGTGCCATTGCCTTATAAGCAACACAAAGTATCAGTCTGCAAATCCAGTTTTTCTTTGAACTCTAAAAATTTGGTCATTGTGTGAGGCTTTAGCCATAGCTCTAACAAGGTCAAAGCAATGACCTACTTCTTAAGGTTATTATGGCGGTGACTTTCAGAGTTCTCCCTGAGACTACTAAGTAAGCAATCTTCCTATGCAGTCTTATGCTTAGCCTCCAGGGACCAGATGCCCTGTGGGATACCCGCCTCTTAATCTAGGGAGGTTAAGAGAGTGACAATCACATTGCTTGTTGCTCATCTAGAATCCCTTAGACCCATCAGTTATTCACAGCCAGCAAATGTACAGAGAACACCCTGTGTGAGATCCTAAAACAGAAGTGCCCAGCAGCTTGAGTGAGCTTGCAAAACACTCCCTCGAGCTGAGACGGGAGAGCATGCACAGGGAAGGGAGAGCGTGTTAGGACTCTGGGAGGCGGTGAGAGCGGTTGTGAGGACATTTTAATTAGTTTTTAATACTTTCACGATAATGTTTAAAAACCCCCGTTTTAAAAATAACCTCTAAGTCAAATTTCACAGTAAATAACCCTACCTCTAACACAGCTGGCTGTCCAAAGAAAAGTGGGAATGCAAATTAAATTAAACATGTTTGCTCTTTTGCTCAGTCGTGTCCGACTCTTTGCGACCCCATGGACTGTAGCTGCCAGGCTCCTCTGTCCATGGGATTCTCCAGGCAAGAATGCTGGAGTGGGTTGCCATTTCCTACTCCAAAATTAAACACATAGACTAGAATAATTGCCATTGCAGTTGTACTTTAAACTAGGGTTAACTAACTGAGAAATTATTTTTAATGCCTGCACTTGCTATTGGGGAATAATAACTCTGGTTTTAAATGTATAGAACTTTCTCTGTTTCTTTATATATATTTTTTTAAAAACAAAAATTGTTACGGTGTGTAGTTCTTGATATTGCATTTTCCTTTTCAATAAATTTTTTCATGTTTGCCTATCATAAAAAATAAATATGATCGTTACTTGTACCTTCATTATCTCCTTTAAGCAATAAAATCAAAATATACCTGGAAATCTTAGCTACCAGAAAGAGATATAGTCAGTTTTTGGAATCAGTCCCACATGTTATGGCAGAAAAATGTTGCTCACTACAGACACACTGTATTCCTTAATTTATCTGATTACATCTTCCTGAATAATTACTATCCCCACACTATTTTGCATGTTTAAGTCCCTCAACTAATTATACTCTGTATATGTAGTTACACATTATTTTTGGAATTTTCTTCTGACTTGGAAAATACTACGATTTCTGGTGCTTAAATGTTCTCTGAGAAATCTGGGCTAATCTTCACATCTCTTGGGGTAATAGCTGTTTGTCAAGTCAAAATCTCACATTTTCTTTAACCAATTTAAATCTGTATAAATGTGACTAGCCTTATTCAAAATATAAATCTTAAGTGCAGTCTAAGCCATATGATTTATTTGTTGTTTAGTCTACAGTGAACAAAGCATCTCACAAAAGCTACATAATTAAATATTTTCAACCAGTTTGTTGATACGGGTCTTATACGTTTTTAAAACACAGACCTTACTTTGTAAAACTGTTACATTTCTGAAAACAGTGGTCATGCAAAAGGTGGGATGCACCACTATCAAAATTTGGTTATCTGACCTCCTAGTGATTTTATCTAATCATTTATAAACCTATGATGTTTAATAATATTTAATATCTTTTGTTATTAAATAAAACCACACTCTGGTAAGCATTCTGACAAAAAAATATACTTTGCAATTTAGAGAGTGAGCATAAGAGAGAGAAAATTTTAAGATATAGTTATATTTCCTTTTTTTTGTTGCTCAGTATCAAAGCATTAGACTAAGATCAGGAAAGTATAGAGTTACCTTTTTATCAGAACGTGTCTGTGTATAGTCTGAGCGTAAATCATCTAGAAAGGTAGTCTTTCTTCTGTAGAGAAATGTATTTATTTGTTTCTCTGTTTCTGATAGTATTTCATAAGTGTTAAATATTAAATTTAAGGGCCCCCCCAAAAGATGTTTTTCCTCATTTGGCCTGTTTTAATAAATCAGAGTGGGCCTTTCTAATTGGGAGGGAAAGAGAGTAAGCATGAGACTGGGAACTAAAGTGAAAGTCAGAGGGAAAGAGAGAATAAGTAACTGTGTAGCTAATTTCCATTGAAACTGGGTAGCATTTTGTGTGTGTAATAGAATATAAAAATTATTGTGGTGATATAACTACATGTTCTTTCTGGAAATATTTTTATGAGTAACACAGTTAAAATTATCTGTGGGCAAAAGACCATGCATAACCAACACAATATTGAAGTAGAACAAAGTGGAAAGACTGATATGATGCAGTTCTCAGACTCACTATAAAGCTACAGTAATTAAGACAGTATGTTGTGGTGAAGGAGTAGGCAACTAGACCAGGGGAGTAGAAGAGAGAGCCCAGATTTAGACCTCTATGAATATAATCTGCTGGTCTCTGTCAGAGAAGCAAAAACAGTGCAGTGGAGCAAAGATCGTCTCTTCAACAAATGATGCTGGGATAACTGAATATCCATGTGCAAGATAAAAAAAAAAAGAATCTAGACACTGACTTTACATTCTTCACAAAAATTAACTGAAAGGGAATCAGAGATCTAAATGGAAAATACAAAAAGTATAAAACTCCCACAAGATAGAGTGAAGTCACTCAGCTGTGTCCAACTCTTTGCTACCCCATGGAATGCTCCTCTGTCCATGGGATTCTCCAGGCAAGAATACTGGAGTGGGTTGCCATTTCCTTTTCCAGGGGATTGTCCCAACCCAGGGATTGAACCCGGGACTCCCCCATTGTAGGCCGATGCTTTTACCATCTGAGCCACCAGGGAAGTCTACAAGATAGCATAAGCCTACAAGATAACAAAAGAGAAAACCTAGATAACCTTGAACATGGTGATAGATTTTTAGAAATAATGCCAAAGGCAGAATCTATGAAAGAAAGAACCGATAGCTTGAATTTTACTAACAATTTTAAAGACTTCACAAAACCAATACAATATTGTAAAGTAATTAGCCTCTAATTAAAATAAATAAATTTAAATTAAAAAAAATAAAAATAAAAACTTCTCTGAAAAAGGGAATGTCATTAGAATGAAATGACAAGCTACAAACTGGAAGAAATATTTGCAAAACACTTACCTGATAAAGCTCTGTTATCCAAAATACACAGAAAACTCTTAAAGCTCAATAATGAGGAAACAACATAATTGAAAAATGGGTCAAAGACCCAAGAACCACTAATATAGACTGGAGGGCTTCCCAGGTGGCTCAGTGGTAAAGAGTCTGCCTGCCAGTGCAGGAGCCTCAAGTTTGACCCCTGGGTGGGGAAGATGCCTTAGAGGAGGAAATGGCAACCCACTTTGGTATTCTTACATGGAGGATGAACAGAAGAGTCTGGTGGGCTACGGTTCACAGGGTCACAAAGAGTCGGACTCAATTTAGCAACTGAGTGCATGAGATAGGCCGAATGTGTCCTCTCCAGAATGATATGTTTAAAGCTAACCCTCAATGTGGTGGTATCAGAAGGTGAGGCCTTTGGAAGCTGATTAGGCTTTGAGGGTGAAGTCTTTATGAATGGAATTAGTGCCCTTGTCAAGGGTCCCCAGAGAGCAGCCTCTCCCATTCCACCGTGTGAGGAGACAGGAAGAAGAGAGGTATGAGCCAGCACATGGGCCCTCATTTGACACTGGGTTGTCTAGAACCTTGTTCTTAGACTTTCCAGTCTCCAGAATTATCAGAATACATGCTTGTCGTTTGCACAACCTATAGTTTTTTCCCAGTAGCAACCTGAACAGACTGAGAAACTTCCCCTCAAAAGATCCACAGACGGCAGATGAACATGTGAAAAGATGCCTCACACCATGCTCACCAGGGAGATACGTGTTAACACCACAGTGAAATGCCAGCACACAGCATAAGAGCACCAAACCCAGAGACCCGAGAACACCCAAGGCTGATTTTGTTGGGAAGCAACAGGAACACTCATCCACTATTACCGGGAAGTATCAAGGGGTATTGGAGAAGGCCATGGCACCCCATTCTAGCACTCTTGCCTGGCAAATCCCATGGACAGAGGAGCCTGGTAGGCTGCAGTCCGTGGGGTCATGAAGAGTCAGACACGACTGAGTGACTTCCCTTTCAGTTTCATGCATTGGGGAAGGAAATGGCAACCCACTCCAGTGTTCTTGCCTGGAGAATCCCAGGGACGGGGGAGCCTGGTGGGCTGCCGTCTATGGGGTCGCACAGAGTTGGACATGACTGAAGTGACTCAGCAGCAGCAGCAGATCAAGGGGTATAGCCACCTTGGAAGAGTTTTGTTGTTTCTTGAAAAACTAAAGGTACTGTTATTATAAGATCCAACAATCACTCTCCTTTATATTTACCTAAAGTAGTTTAAAACTTATGTCCACATAAAAATTGCACGTGAATGTTTGTAGTAGCTTGATTCATAATGGCCAAATCCTCAGTTCAGTTCAGTCGCTCAGTCATGTCTGACTCTTTGTGACCCCATGGACTGCAGCACACCAAGTTTCCCTGTCCATCACCAACTCCCGGAGTTTACTCAAACTCATGTCCATCGCGTTGGTGATGACATCCAACCATCTCATCCTCTGTCATCCTCTTCTCGTCCTGCAAGCCACCAAAATGTACTTCAGTATGTGAATAGATAAACTGTGGTACATCTAGACAGTGGAATATTAAATCCAAAAATTAAGCTGTGAAACCGTGAAAAGACATGGAAGAACCTTAAATATGTATTACTAAGTGAAAGAAACTAATCTCTTGAAAAGACTGCATACTGCATGACTCCAAATATATGGCATTCTGGAAAAGGCAAATTGTAGAGACTAAAAAAAAAAAAAAAAAAAAGAAAGGTTGCTAGAGATTGTGTAGGGGCAAAGAAGATAAATAGGCAGAATACAGAGGCAGGATTTAAAGCTGCGAAAATACTCCTGTGGTGGTGGTCTAGCCACTCAGTGGTGTCTGACTCTTTGGGAACCCATGGACTGCAGCCCACCAGGCTCCTCTGTCCATGGGGATTTTCCAGGCAAGAGTACTGGAAAATCCATGCCCTCCTCCAGGGCATCTTCCCAATGCAGGGATTGAAAGTGCATCTCTTGCATCTTTTCATTGCAGGCAGATTCTCTACCGCTGACACTGGGGGGAGGCTCCTAAAAAAGTGATATAAATAGCTCCTATTTTGAAGATGAGGAAACTGAGTCACAGGAAGAATGTCACCCAGCTAGCACATGGCAAAACTTGGATTTGACCCTAAGTATTGTGAGCAATCCATTCTCTTTGCAAAAGTGCCACACTGCTGCTCAGTGTCAATATGAGTGCCTCACTTGAGGCATGTTTGGAATCATTTCTAAAATCCAACATGTTTAGAGTCTCATCGTTTTTCTCTTGGGATAAAAGCCATGATCAGCATCAAACATTATCTAACACTGCTTTTGTATTTATATCTGTGAATTCACAGTTACCTTAGTTCTCTAAGGAAACATTTTTCAGTCATCTAAGTGTTACAAAGGGGCTTCCCTGATAGCTCAGTTGGTAAAGAATCTGCCTGCGATGCAGGAGACCCTGGTTCAATTCCTGTGTCGGGAAGATCTGCTGGAGAAGGGATAGGCTACCCACTCCAGGATTCTTGGGCTTTCCTTGTGGCTCAGCTGGTAAAGAGCCGCCTGCAGTGAGGGAGACCTGGGTTCAACCCCTGGGTTGGGAAGATCCCCTGGAGAAGGAAAGGCTACCCACTCCAGTATTCTGGCCTGGAGAATTCCATGGACTATATAGTCCATAGGGTTGCAAAGAGTCGGATATGACTGAGTGACTTTCACTTTCATTTAGTCTTACAAAAATGTACTTCTAATCATTATTTGATCATATATGTAAAAAGAGATTTGTAGTCATTAATTTTTAATTAAACTAGAGTAGGATAGACTACATATTTTCAAGTGAAAGTAACATAAAAATTACCACATTTTATGATTACAATCTTCCTGAGCTTACTTACATGTAGCATATTAATCATATTTTTGTCTAGTTGCTATTAAATATTTTTTTTACATTTTCATTTCAAAGTAATTATGTAAACACTTTTCTAAAATGATATCAAGCCCGTAAATACTAAATAATGATATATGAAAATATATACTGCTAATGGAAACATAATAAAGCACATACTATATAAAATTTATACCCATTGAAAATAGATAATATTATGAATAAATATCCAAAGTAAAACTATAAGAATGAAATTTATGAGGGCCAACTTGTCAGTGTTTTTTGCCATGGTTTGTGTTTTTGAAATCTAAAACTCATCATCAAACCCAAAGTTAGGGAGAATTTTCTTTGGAAGTTTTTGTCTTGCATTTTATGTACAAGCCTATAGTCTATTCTAATTTAATTTTTGTGAAAGGTGTAAGATCACTGTGTTCCTTTTGCATGTGGAAATTCAAACGTTGCTTCACCATTTGTTGTGAAGATTATCATTTCTTCCTTGCACCTCTGTTGAAAATCTGTTGACTTCCTTTGTATGTATCTTTTTTTGGGTCTTTGATTACACTCCATTGATCTGTGTGTCTTTTCTTTAGACATATCACACCATCTTGATTACTGTACCTTTAGAATTACTCTTGAAATCAGATCAAGAGCTTCATTTTTTTCTTCTTTTTCAGTGTTGTGTTGGCTCTGTAAGCATTCTGCCTTTCCATATAAGCTTTAAATTTACTTTGTCATTGCTATAAAATAGCTTAATGAGACTTTGGAATTACATTGGATCAATAGATCAAGATTTGACATTCCTAACAATACTGAGTCTTCCAATTCATGAACTGATATCTTGAAGAATATATATTTGTCTTTCATTAAATTTTGACATCAAAATGTGCATGTACGTTATAAAAATCAACATTTGTTGAAGAACTTTAATTTTAAAATAAACTATTTTTTGTATTTTAAGGTAATAATTGAGTAGCTTAAATGTTACCAAAATTTTTCCCTTTTATTAATTTTAGGGATATATATTCTTGATATTCATATAATTTTCAAGTTGATTTTTAGAGTTTTAAGATATTTTTATTCACAACTCTTGCCTATTACCCAATAAATATTTTAAAGTTAAAATGAAATTTGTTAAAAATAGATTTAGCTGGTTAGTTGTAAGATACTGTGTATCATGGAATATCTCATTGAAGTGTTATTCTACAAAAGTGACATGAAAATCAGTCTGTTTCAGCCAGTGATTATTTTAGATCACACTTTGCTGATTCAAACCAATTGAGTCAGAGTGAGACCATTGAATAAATTACTTCTATTGATAGCATCCATTATATGATTCAGGCCAAAAAGTGATTAAAATATCTCTAGTAACACCATAATTTTCATATATAATTCTTGCTAAATGTCAAAATTATTATTGTTCCTTAAACTAAGCAAAGCATGAGGCATCCTTAATCTTTAGAAACTAACATTACCAAAGAAACCTCTTTTCATAAAGACTCTCACTTTTAATATTCTCCAGATTATAATCTTAACACATGGCTACAGCTAAAACTTTCTTTTTTCCATAATCAGAGTATTTGAAAATCCATTTTTAACTTAAATAGATCAATCTTAATGATTAGAACTTTGATCAATGATCTATGAAGTGTGTACCAGCTTGTAAAGTACAATTTATCTTAAATTAAAATGCTCCCTTATTTGACAAGACAATACAGTGTTCTATGTCGTGCCATGAATTATATGGGTATACTTGTCAGTATAAATTTTCTGGCAACGGTAATAAAGAATGCTATCATTCATTTTATTGCTGGAGAGAATCATCGTTTCTTATTCATACTAATGCAGTGTTTCCATTACTTCTTACAAAAGCCTTGGCAGTACTTCAAAATGAGTATTATTACAAAATATTCTATTACAGCACGGTAAATATATGACTTTCTCTTCTATTATGTTCACAACTGTCCAAAGAGGACTTTACTCTGATTATACTGCTCTACCGTCAATTGAGAAAAACTGACGTTCAGATCTTTGCCTTACTGAAAGGATGAATGGCTTTATTCCTGGCAGTCCTCTGGTACACCAGGGTGCATTGTCCCATTGCAGGCTTTCTTACTGACTTCCTTGCTTTCGCTTTAGCTCTTGAATGTAGAACTTTTTGGGGAAGGTATCCAGAGGAGCCCTTGACATACTGTGATACATTTGGAAATTAAAAGTAATAATTAACATGTATCACATATTTTAGTGAAAATAAAAGTCTGAAACTCATTAACTTCTATTGAGGTATGTTGATGTACATACAGTGTCATTTTGTCAGGTGTGTGCAGCAGAGTGAATCACAGTTGTTACAGGTTACACTCCATTTATAGTCTTTATAAAGTGTTGACTGTATTCTGTGCTGTACAACATATCCTTACAGTTTATTTATTTTACACGTTACAGCAGTATGTGAGGATGCAGCTCCTACCCCACGCCCCTATCTTGCCTGCCTCTCTAACACTCTCCACTGGCAATCACTAGTTTGTTCTCTGTGTCTGTGAGTCTGCTTTTTACCCTATTTATTATTTATATTGGAAGTATAGTAGATTTACAGTGTTGTGTTAGTTCCAGGTGTACAACGAAGTGGTTCAGTTAAATATATATAGATATCTGGTTTTTCCAGATTCTTTTTTCTATAGGTTATTATAAAATACTGAGTAGAGCTCCTTGTGCTGTCTAGTAGGTCCCTGTTGATTATTTAGCTTGTCTATAGTAGTGTGTGTATGGCAATCCCAAACACCTAATGTATCCCCTCCCACTTTCCCTTTTGGTAACCATAAGTTTCTTTTCTATGTTTGTGGGTCTATTTCTGCTTTGTGTATTAGTTCATTTTTTAAATAATTCACATGAAAGCAGGGTCATATGTTCCTTCTGTTTCTCTGTTTGGCTTGCTTCATTTAGTATGATAGTCTCTGGGTTCATCTGTGTTGCTACGAAGAGCATTCTTTTTTTTTTTTATGGCTGAACAATATTCCATTATTTAAAATGCCATATCTTTATCCACTCGTGTGTTGATGCACACTTAGTTTGTTTCCGTATCCTGACTGTTATAAACAATGTCGCTGTGAACATTGGGGTGTATCTTTTCAAATCAGTGTTTTCAGGTTCTTTTAACATCCAAGAATGGAATTGCTGGATGATATGACAGTCCTGTTTTTAGTGTTTTGAAAAGCCTCCATACTGTTTTCCATAGTGGTTGCAAAAATTTACATTACCATCAATAGTAGTTCACTTTCTCCACATTCTTGCCATCATTTGTTATGAACTTATTAATTTTTAATTACCAACAAGAATGAGTAATAAAAGTAGCTTTACTTATTGAAGAGTTTATGTTCTCTTGCTAACAGTAATGAGTATTGCTCAGCACATGCTTGACAGTGCTCACAAACGTATAATATTCTATGAACATTGGAATAATAGGTTCAAAATTTTTCTTAAATCTCATTAAAATATTACTAATTATGAAAAATAAAGATCAAAAAATGGTCTCTGCTTATATTAGCATTACATCTAACTGCTTTAAAGTACATATTTTTGATAGAATAAAACTTTACAGTACTAATATTATATAGCATTATTATCCATACTGAGTTTTCAATGGATCTATCAAAACTTTTATAACAGGAAACACAATTTTGTGTGTGTGTGTGTGTGTTAGAATATACAGTGACAAATGTAAACAGAGGTTAAGAAAGTATTTGAATGTTTACTTTAAAAAATATTCCGTTATATTGATCGTCTACTTTGTAACATGCAGAAGGATAAAATGATAACTAAAAGATTCAATAGCATCTTAGAGATCGTGATTTACTTTTCTTATTTTGAGTTTTCATACTCAACCTTGCTTATTTCCAAGTTTTCCTGTTTATCACTCTGATTACATTTTCTTGATCTTCAAGGTAATGGTTAGTTATCTGATTCACCTCCCCCAGTAATTAATCTTTTAAAACTCTGTACACACTGCAGAGTGTTGCTTTCATTTTCTGAATAGGAGACAAAAGTAGATATTCATGGAGTTCCATTTGAATCATTCCAAAATGTAGTCCTTACCAGTTTGACAATCCCCAATCTTGAGTTATTTCCATCGTCAACTTTCTCCATTCTCCATTTTTAATTTATACTTTTTCCTCTTCCTTTTTTTTTTAATGAAATTAAACAGTTTGTTACATAAACAGAAAAACAAGATCAGCGTGGTGTCAGCTCCTCGCGTCCCTAGTCCCACAGAATGACACTAAACTGGATGGTCCAGAAGACAGGAGACATGAGCAGTGGGTCATTTTAACATTGACCAGTCAGTGTTAGATTATAGCCAAGCAGCTTTACACCCCAGAGAGAGATGGGACATGAAGGGAAGGGAAGTCAAAGGGAACTACGCTGTGGCGGCTGTCCGCAAGACAGAGAACGTCTGCAAGATAGGGAGGCGGCTGGTACATTGTTCCCACCATGTTCCAAAGACGATCCTCAAACAGTATGTCAAGACTTGGATCAATCTGTAGTAAGCCTTGCCTATGTCTGGCTTATGTGGAAACGTGCAGATTGCCAGGGCTCCCCAGTGGATCTGTTCTGCTATATTCACACAGGCCATCTGCTCTTCATTTTTCATTGCAGTCCAAAGTTGGGCTTTCATTGTTACCTGCTTCTGCCCAGGGCTGCTTCTCCAGCGATTCCCAGAACTAAAAGCACCCTCCAATCTCAAACCATTATTTCTTTTGTTCCTAAAGATACACAGTGGTCACATCTAAGGGTAAATTAATCTAACAAAAGTCTATTTAATGGCAGCCCACTCCAGTACTCTTGCCTGGAAAATCCCATGGACAGAGGAGCCTGGTAGGCTAAAGTCCATGGGGTTGCAAAGAGTCGGACACGACTGAGCGACTTCAATTCTTCACTTATTGTTTTTGGATTAAAGTAATGCAGCATCCATGTTTTTTTAGGATTTCACAATCTAGCTTCAAATCTTTTCTAATTACTTCCAAACAACCGTGTTATTCCAGTTAATCTGATTTGAGTCACCAGTTCCTGAGGATTTGTTATAATTTGGCACTTTTATTTATACCATTCCCCCTGCATACAGCAATTTTGCATGTCAGTAGTCTTTCCAGCAACAAAAATCTTTACAAATGATTCCTTCTTTACCATACTTTCTTTGAACATTAACTAAACTTTCCTAGTTTTGACTTCCAAGTGTCTAGTTATATCTTTTATGATATATATTACTGCTAACTTGTCTTATTGATATTTTCACATACAAAACTTATATCTCTACTGCATGAAATATAGGGATTATGTTACTTTTTTTTTCTATTATAACATAGGTTATACTTGATAAAAATATGTTCAGAGAATTCCAAATGATTTACCATTGTTCCAAATTCAGGCAATATTTGCTACATTTGCTATTTAAGCATATGATTTCATGATCAAGAGAACAGTTAATATTAGATAACTAACATACAGAGAAATGCTATATATGAACTCAACTGTATATTTTAACCATACTTGCTTTATAATTGCTTATTTACCCTTAATTGCATCTCTTTTCTTCATTCAAAATTGGTAAGAGGCAAAGTATCAGCTTTATTACTTATTTGGATTCCTCATTTGTTATGGTTTGAAAGTAGAACATTCATGAACCAAGGACATCCTTATACGTGTAACTAGTATATTACTGACTGTTTCTTTACCCCTAATGAGGAATTCTAACTCTCATTTAGGTTCTCTGGAGCCTATATCATTTGTTAAAGGATAATCTCAGAAAGTTTACATGAAGGATCATGGAGAGCTAGGTAGCGATTAAGGAATACATAGGGAATTGGCTACATGATTGACTTATTACTCCTCTGGGTGACTAGGAATCTGTTATGAAGAGGAACCTCTTAGGAGCCACGTGTACTGCACTTCAGAATGGTTCCTCTGAAAGCTGAGATGTGTACNTTTTTTTTTTTTATGGCTGAACAATATTCCATTATTTAAAATGCCATATCTTTATCCACTCGTGTGTTGATGCACACTTAGTTTGTTTCCGTATCCTGACTGTTATAAACAATGTCGCTGTGAACATTGGGGTGTATCTTTTCAAATCAGTGTTTTCAGGTTCTTTTAACATCCAAGAATGGAATTGCTGGATGATATGACAGTCCTGTTTTTAGTGTTTTGAAAAGCCTCCATACTGTTTTCCATAGTGGTTGCAAAAATTTACATTACCATCAATAGTAGTTCACTTTCTCCACATTCTTGCCATCATTTGTTATGAACTTATTAATTTTTAATTACCAACAAGAATGAGTAATAAAAGTAGCTTTACTTATTGAAGAGTTTATGTTCTCTTGCTAACAGTAATGAGTATTGCTCAGCACATGCTTGACAGTGCTCACAAACGTATAATATTCTATGAACATTGGAATAATAGGTTCAAAATTTTTCTTAAATCTCATTAAAATATTACTAATTATGAAAAATAAAGATCAAAAAATGGTCTCTGCTTATATTAGCATTACATCTAACTGCTTTAAAGTACATATTTTTGATAGAATAAAACTTTACAGTACTAATATTATATAGCATTATTATCCATACTGAGTTTTCAATGGATCTATCAAAACTTTTATAACAGGAAACACAATTTTGTGTGTGTGTGTGTGTGTTAGAATATACAGTGACAAATGTAAACAGAGGTTAAGAAAGTATTTGAATGTTTACTTTAAAAAATATTCCGTTATATTGATCGTCTACTTTGTAACATGCAGAAGGATAAAATGATAACTAAAAGATTCAATAGCATCTTAGAGATCGTGATTTACTTTTCTTATTTTGAGTTTTCATACTCAACCTTGCTTATTTCCAAGTTTTCCTGTTTATCACTCTGATTACATTTTCTTGATCTTCAAGGTAATGGTTAGTTATCTGATTCACCTCCCCCAGTAATTAATCTTTTAAAACTCTGTACACACTGCAGAGTGTTGCTTTCATTTTCTGAATAGGAGACAAAAGTAGATATTCATGGAGTTCCATTTGAATCATTCCAAAATGTAGTCCTTACCAGTTTGACAATCCCCAATCTTGAGTTATTTCCATCGTCAACTTTCTCCATTCTCCATTTTTAATTTATACTTTTTCCTCTTCCTTTTTTTTTTAATGAAATTAAACAGTTTGTTACATAAACAGAAAAACAAGATCAGCGTGGTGTCAGCTCCTCGCGTCCCTAGTCCCACAGAATGACACTAAACTGGATGGTCCAGAAGACAGGAGACATGAGCAGTGGGTCATTTTAACATTGACCAGTCAGTGTTAGATTATAGCCAAGCAGCTTTACACCCCAGAGAGAGATGGGACATGAAGGGAAGGGAAGTCAAAGGGAACTACGCTGTGGCAGCTGTCCGCAAGACAGAGAACGTCTGCAAGATAGGGAGGCGGCTGGTACATTGTTCCCACCATGTTCCAAAGACGATCCTCAAACAGTATGTCAAGACTTGGATCAATCTGTAGTAAGCCTTGCCTATGTCTGGCTTATGTGGAAACGTGCAGATTGCCAGGGCTCCCCAGTGGATCTGTTCTGCTATATTCACACAGGCCATCTGCTCTTCATTTTTCATTGCAGTCCAAAGTTGGGCTTTCATTGTTACCTGCTTCTGCCCAGGGCTGCTTCTCCAGCGATTCCCAGAACTAAAAGCACCCTCCAATCTCAAACCATTATTTCTTTTGTTCCTAAAGATACACAGTGGTCACATCTAAGGGTAAATTAATCTAACAAAAGTCTATTTAATGGCAGCCCACTCCAGTACTCTTGCCTGGAAAATCCCATGGACAGAGGAGCCTGGTAGGCTAAAGTCCATGGGGTTGCAAAGAGTCGGACACGACTGAGCGACTTCAATTCTTCACTTATTGTTTTTGGATTAAAGTAATGCAGCATCCATGTTTTTTTAGGATTTCACAATCTAGCTTCAAATCTTTTCTAATTACTTCCAAACAACCGTGTTATTCCAGTTAATCTGATTTGAGTCACCAGTTCCTGAGGATTTGTTATAATTTGGCACTTTTATTTATACCATTCCCCCTGCATACAGCAATTTTGCATGTCAGTAGTCTTTCCAGCAACAAAAATCTTTACAAATGATTCCTTCTTTACCATACTTTCTTTGAACATTAACTAAACTTTCCTAGTTTTGACTTCCAAGTGTCTAGTTATATCTTTTATGATATATATTACTGCTAACTTGTCTTATTGATATTTTCACATACAAAACTTATATCTCTACTGCATGAAATATAGGGATTATGTTACTTTTTTTTTCTATTATAACATAGGTTATACTTGATAAAAATATGTTCAGAGAATTCCAAATGATTTACCATTGTTCCAAATTCAGGCAATATTTGCTACATTTGCTATTTAAGCATATGATTTCATGATCAAGAGAACAGTTAATATTAGATAACTAACATACAGAGAAATGCTATATATGAACTCAACTGTATATTTTAACCATACTTGCTTTATAATTGCTTATTTACCCTTAATTGCATCTCTTTTCTTCATTCAAAATTGGTAAGAGGCAAAGTATCAGCTTTATTACTTATTTGGATTCCTCATTTGTTATGGTTTGAAAGTAGAACATTCATGAACCAAGGACATCCTTATACGTGTAACTAGTATATTACTGACTGTTTCTTTACCCCTAATGAGGAATTCTAACTCTCATTTAGGTTCTCTGGAGCCTATATCATTTGTTAAAGGATAATCTCAGAAAGTTTACATGAAGGATCATGGAGAGCTAGGTAGCGATTAAGGAATACATAGGGAATTGGCTACATGATTGACTTATTACTCCTCTGGGTGACTAGGAATCTGTTATGAAGAGGAACCTCTTAGGAGCCACGTGTACTGCACTTCAGAATGGTTCCTCTGAAAGCTGAGATGTGTACACTGGGGGATATTAATAATTTCTAAATTCTAGGGAAAGCTGGACAAGCTTTCACAAATTCCATGGCCCAGAGGCAGAAAGTTGAGTGCACACAGGGTGTCTGCAATCACAGAATTTATTCATGGTTGCTTTAGCTAAAGTCAGTTGTGACCCAAGATAATGTGCAGTGGTTTCCGATCATGGTGCAATACCACAAGTGCTTCTGGGTAGTTTTGGGAAGCTCCAAACAACCTTTAGCATGTGTTTCCAAAATGTATCAGTTATCTGGTAGTATCCGACTTCATGAAGCTTCTACTTTACCTTCACAGTCTGTTACCACTCTGATTCATGGGCACTGCTGGGTTTATAAAAGAAAAAGTCATTGCAGTTCTGCTCTGTGGTGAAAATTCTCTTTGTTAGGCACCTCATCTGTTAGTTTATTGATAAATTCATGAAGAACATTTGCCTGGAAATTTCCATGTTTTCACTAAGTGTAATAAAACTTGCAACAAATCACTGTGTCCAACAACAAGAGCAAAAGACTTGTGCTTCCTGGTGTCTACCAAAATATTGAAACTGTTTTGTGTCCCTATAGAATTGAAAGATTCGCGCCTCGTCTTCCTTAGTGTTGCTTTTCCTTCATGTGGCTATCAAAAACTGACTGTTTTATGATGTCATGAATGTCAGTTCCAAGAGAGAAAGAATTCTTTTTGTTCACTGCTACATCACCAACATGTAGAGAAGTACATGGTGTATACACTATTTTGAATGAATGAGTGAATAATTGTCTTACATAATTTTTAAATAGCTCCTTTATATTTTTTCCTTACAAGTATCTTTATCCCCTGAGATCCATATGGACAAGAATGAGGAGGTATGAAAGAAGGGGTTATACCAAGACACAAGTGTAAGTAATACATATCACAGTATTTAAGCTCTGAAACTCACCATCTCTGGCATTAAAATGTAGAGATCCTTGCATAAGAAAATTTATCATACATGGCTGTGACAATAATTGGCCATATATGCCATGTCTGTTTAAATTCCGGTTGGCATGAACCAAATCTGATACATTTAAAACACATTTATTTTTTGCCATGGTTGTGGTTTTGCTACTTTATATTTTAAAAAAAAGAGAGAGAAAAAAAGCTACCTTTGAAGAAAAAATTCAAGTCCTCTCTGTGAAAATTCTTTTGTTCATTATAAATGGAATCATACATTTTGTGGGTTTTAAGAATGATTGCAACCTCTGAAATTTTTAAATTAAAAAATATATGGCACCAAAATTCTGTCTTCCAAGGGCATATCTCTGAGAAGTAACATGATCCAGTACCTAAATTCCAATTTAATGCTTTTTTACTTAATATTTTCACTTAGATTCTCATGGTGGTTGTCTCTAAGTCATGTCCAGTGCCTTGTGATGCCATGAACTGCAGCATGCCAGGATTCGCTGTCCTTAACTATCTCCCAGCATTTTCTCAAATTCATGTTCACTGAGTCGGTGAGGCCATCCAATCAGATCCTCTGCTGCTGGCTTCTCTTCCTGCCTTCAATCTTTCCCAGCATTAGGGTCTTTTCCAGTGAGTAGGCTCTTCACAACAGGTGGCCAAAGTACTGGGGCTTCAGCTTCCTCATCAGTCCTTCCAATGAGTATTCAGGTTTGATTTCCTTTGGGACTAACCACTTTGATTCCCTTGCTGCCCAAGGGACTCTCAGGAGTATTCTCTGCACCACAATTTGACAGCATCAACTCTTCAGCATTCATCCTTTTAGGGTCCAACTCTTACATCTGTGCACAACTGCTGGAAAAACTATACTTTGACTGTATGGATCTTTGTTGGCAAAGTGATGTCTCTGCTTTTTAATATGCTAAGTTTGTCATAGTTTTTTTTTTTTTTTTTTCCCAAAGAGCAGGAATCTTTTAACTTTGTGACTGCAGTCACTGTCCTCACAAGAAAATAAAATATACCACTGTTTCCATTGTTTCCCCATCAATTTACTAGGAAGTGATGGGGCTAGATGCCATTACCTTAATTTTCTGAATGTTGAGTTTTAAGCCAGCTTTTTCACTCTCCTCTTTCATCAACAGGCTCATTAGTTCCCCTTCACTTTCTGCCATAAGGGTGGTGTCATCTGAAGTTGTTTCTATTTCTCCCAGCATTCATTCCAGCTTGTGCTTCATCCAGACCAGTGTTTCTCATGATGTACTTGGCATATATGTTAACAGGGTGAAAATATACAGCCTTGATGTGCTCTCTTCCCTATTTGGAACCAGTCTGCTCTTCCATGTTAGGTTCTAATTGTTGGTTCTTGACCTGAATATAGGTTTCTCAGTAAACAGGTAAGGTGGTCTGACATTTCCGTCTCTTCAGGAATTTTCCGCAACTTGTTTTATTCCACACAGTCAAAAGCTTTAGCAGAGTCAATAAAGCAAAAGTAGACTTTTTAAAAAATTTCCTTACTCGTTTTATGATCCAACAACTGTTGGTAGTTTGATCTCTGGTTCTTCTCCTTTTCTAAACCCAGTTTGTACATCTAGATGTTATTGGTTCACATACTCTTGAAGCCTCGTTAGAAGGATTTTGAGCATTATGATGCTGGGATGTAAAACGAGCAGTCGTATGGTAGTTTGGACATTCTTCATCATTGCCTTCCTTGAGGATTGGAGTGAAAACTGACCTTTTCCAAAATGTAAACAATGGGGAAGTTTTATTAAATATGGAATATCAGTTGATAAATCTATAGTGATAATCTAAAAACTAACTTAACAATAAAAATTAGGAGAAAGTGGATTCCATATACTGAGAGAACAATGATATAAAATACTATTGCTGCTTTAGAAGCTTAGCTTTTCTTTCAAATATTTCTATCCTTAGGAATTCTGTAAAAATTAATGTTAAAATTGTAGAAATTAAGAACAGATTCGTGCTTTCCAGAGAGTAGAGACAAGGTAGAAAATATATGGGTGTGGCTGTAAAAGGACAATAGAAAAAATCTTGGTACTGATGGAAGTTCTGTGTCTTGACTGTAATGTAAAAATCCCAGTTCTAAGAATGTATGTATTTTGTAAGAAATTGCCATTGTTGCAACTGAGCAAAGGATGCATGGGGCTTCCCAGGAGATTCAGCAGCAAAGAATCTGCCTGCCAATTCTGGATACTCAGGTTCAACCTCGGATGGGGAAGATCCCCTGGAGAAGGAAATGGCAACCCACTCCAGTATTTTTGCCTGGGAAATCCCCTGGAGAGTGGAGCCTAGTGGGCTATAGTCCATAGGGTCACAGAGAGTCAGGTACAACTCAGTAACTAAACAACAGCAACGAAGGATACATAGGATCTTTATTAATTTTGTATAGTTTCATGTGAATTCTGCAACTTCATGTGAATTGCAATTAGCTCAATTGATTTAAATTGTGAACCTATTAAATACAGGGACAACTTAGTTAGGGTTTTGTCATTTTGAGAGCATGCTATAATAGACATAAAAATGAAATTGGTATTCAGAGTGTTAAGTTTCTATGTGTTTAACATGTTTGGGGGAAAATATTGAATTTATTTATGGAAGTTAAGATAGTTTATAGTGACAGTATACTTGTTGGGATAGCATAATAGGAAGCCTGATTCTTTTATTGCTAGTTTGGTATTTCCTATTTTTTCAATTACCTATAGATTTAAGGTAAACTTTGTAATCCTCATGTTAGTCTTTCTATATCATTTCTTAGGCCAGTGTATATTTCAGTGATTTTAATATGCATATAAATAACAGTATAATTTCATTACATTCTTCTCTTCTACTATAAAGCCAGGGTAAATAAAACCAGAAAAATTATGATAATATTTCTGTGATATACCTATGTTGCATATTAACTAATATTAAAATGTTACTCCTGGCATTTTTGTAACACTATTTGACCATAGACCATCCTCCTGGCCTAACTGACCTGTTTGCAAAATGTGGGTGTGGGGTTGGATGAAATCTATCACCTCTTTTTAATCTAAATGCAGTGGCTTTCTAAGTTAGCTTCTTGTGTAAATTTTCAGATGCAAAGGGTTCTGGAATAGAGTGCAAGCTTTCAAAGTGCATGAGACGTGTCAGACTCTAGTGGGTGAGAAATGCTCTTGGAGGAGATTTTGTTAGAGAGACTGAGAGTCACATGTTTAAACCCGCTTGCATACCATCATGCTGTAATTATCTGAATTGTAGGCTATCAGTGATATCTCGGCAGCAATTACTGTGGGCTATGACATGATATTTACATTCACGGAGAATTAGGAGGCATATCCTAGCACTGCATAGCTAACCCTTTTATTTGTGTATTTATCTGTTTAATTTTTGTGTCCAGATATAAAGGTGGAAATGTTACTTACCATTTGACTATGTTTTGTGTTAAAGAGTGAACATTTTCATCATTATTTGCAGAGGAAGAAAAAAACATAGAGAACAAATTCTTTATTCAGAATCTAGAAATATGTTCTGAAGTGGGAGGGGAAAGAGGCATGTTTTGAAGCGAAGAGATGTACAAGAAGTTTTGACAAAAAGGATTCTCGTTCATATGCCTAAAGGGTTAGGTCCCTTTGCCACTTTGTTCATTAAAAATGATTCTGAAAGTCTGCTCAGTCTCCAGCCACTTCAGATTAGCTCTTTTCCAATGTCAAGGACTCACCTGCTGAAATGACTTTTTCTTTACTCATGAATTTTTTTCTCTCTTTTCAGTGTCTCTCATATCCAGAGTACCTTTAGTTCTTGAGAAAGGAAGCTTCATACACTGTTACTACAGTATTCATGCTCTCCGGTTTAACCATTTTAAGACTCACAAGATCAAACCTTCTTCCTCAGGTTTAGATATTGATTATTTTTTTCCTGTCAAGAATGCTACTTATTCCAGATATACCACTGTTAGAATAACTTCCTCTCTAGACAATGATAATCTACAAGACATAGAGATCAATATCAATTATCTCAATTCGGATGTGAATAATAAATCAATCAGCCCTGAAACAAACAAAATCTGTCTAAGCTTTTAAAGGTAATAAAAAGATAGAAGAAACTGTGAATGCAAAATGTAAGGGAATTACCTCTTGCTAACTCAGAATACTTTTTTTTTTCCTTGATTCTTTGTGTGTCTGTGTGTTCGGATGTGCAGATCATCAGAAATGTCTCAAAAGGCAAAACAGCTACAATCACAGAAATACTAGATTACTGGTGAGAAAGAAAACAATTGATATCTTTTAAATAGCTTAAAATGGTAAAGATGGTAATATAATTAAGCATTTTAAACAAAGAGTGATGGTGACTGTCTGCATGTTTAGTCATGTCCAATTATTTGCAGCCCTTTGGACTGCAGCCCACCAGGCTCCTCTGTCCATGGGACTCTCCAGGCAAGAATACTGGAGTGGGTTGCCATTTCCTCCTCCAGGGGATCTTCCCAACCCAGGGTTCTGTATTTTGCAGCTCCTGTATTACAGGTAGACTCTTTACCGACTTAGCCATCGTAGAAGCCCTTGACAAAGAGACTTCTTGTTTCATTTTATTTATGAACAACCACATTTTAAGAGAATGCCTGACTCTGTGAGGTAAGATTGTCCAAAGTGTGAGCAATCATCTCGTTTTGTCCAAATGTATTTTATTTTAAAGTATTTAGTATTCTGTCATTAAACATATTTCCAAGTTTATAGACATCACTTTATTAATCTGGTTAAAATTAAATTTGAAACAGTAAAACACAAAAACACAAAGTGACAATGACATGAAAAATTTTCTTGAATTAAAAAGAAAAAACAGGTACTTGTATTTACGACACTGAAATGGGGCAAGCTTGCAAAACCAGCTTTATTCAAGGTCTTATGCAATTAAATCTAGGTTGTATTTGATGTCAAATATTACAAATTCAGTTTGCCTTGAAATGCAGCCCTATTTACCAACTGTTTATTGAGTTAAACATAAAAATATTAAACACTTTTCCTCTACGACTATTAAAAGTGGTAATAAAATCTGAGAAAGCATCCTGTTATCATGAACTTTGAGAGCACCTACTTGTGGAACAGATTAATTATAGAAGACAAGAGGCAATATTTTCCGGATGTGAAGCTGCAGGTAGTCTAACCATATTCACAGCTGAAAATTAATATTATCTAGAACTCNATTACAGGTAGACTCTTTACCGACTTAGCCATCGTAGAAGCCCTTGACAAAGAGACTTCTTGTTTCATTTTATTTATGAACAACCACATTTTAAGAGAATGCCTGACTCTGTGAGGTAAGATTGTCCAAAGTGTGAGCAATCATCTCGTTTTGTCCAAATGTATTTTATTTTAAAGTATTTAGTATTCTGTCATTAAACATATTTCCAAGTTTATAGACATCACTTTATTAATCTGGTTAAAATTAAATTTGAAACAGTAAAACACAAAAACACAAAGTGACAATGACATGAAAAATTTTCTTGAATTAAAAAGAAAAAACAGGTACTTGTATTTACGACACTGAAATGGGGCAAGCTTGCAAAACCAGCTTTATTCAAGGTCTTATGCAATTAAATCTAGGTTGTATTTGATGTCAAATATTACAAATTCAGTTTGCCTTGAAATGCAGCCCTATTTACCAACTGTTTATTGAGTTAAACATAAAAATATTAAACACTTTTCCTCTACGACTATTAAAAGTGGTAATAAAATCTGAGAAAGCATCCTGTTATCATGAACTTTGAGAGCACCTACTTGTGGAACAGATTAATTATAGAAGACAAGAGGCAATATTTTCCGGATGTGAAGCTGCAGGTAGTCTAACCATATTCACAGCTGAAAATTAATATTATCTAGAACTCATACTGATGTAATCATATTGAACTTGCTACTTCAAGTATGGGGTAAATAATTTGCACAGATAGAGGAAACAAAAAATCATCAGTCACTGCAGAATTTAGGATCTTAAAAAAAAATAAGACATTTGCTGAGTTGAAAAAAAGTTTGAATGTTTTATATTCTTTGAACAAAGGTAAACTTTAACATAGCTTCTTAAGTCTTTTGGACCACTATCAGAATTCTTCAGTTTAATCAAATTCCCACCACCTGACAAAGTGCCGTGGTAACTAATCAGACCAAGCATATCTGCTATGAACATCCTCAGTACAAGCAAGAGGTAGTGCCAGTGATCAGCTACTCATTTTTTTTTTCCTCATATGCTTTCTTTAATCTCCCTTCTAATGCAACCCTTTGAATAAATGTGTTGTTATGACCAAGAATGGCTATGGCACACGGCACCCTATATTTTCATGCATGCTTCTTTGAACTATGAATGGAAACTTACTTTGCAACAATCACCTAAGTAGCCAACTAATCAGGTGCTCCTCAGACTTTCAAGTTATTTGATGTTGAAATAGAAACACTCATCCGATAGTCAATGGAATAATAAACACAGAGAGGTTGTACTTCAATGTTTGTTGGTCCAAAAGACTCGCTATTGAGTTTATAATCTCTCATGAATGTCATGAAAGAGAACCTAAATATTTAAATGATCTAAAAATAGAATTGGTGCTACCCTGGTGGCTCAGTGGTAAAGGATCTGCCTGCCAAAGCCTGTCTGCCTAACTCAGGTTAGGAAGATCCCCTGGAGAAGGAGATGAAAACACACTCCAGTATTGTTGCCCGGGAAATCCCGTGGACAGAGGAGCCTGGCAGGCTATATAGCCCATGGAGTCACAAAGAGTCAGACATGACTTAGCAACTAAATAACAACAAAAATAGAATTATTTGTCCTGCAAATAAAAAATGAAAAGTTTGTGTGCTTCTGACAAGCCCTAGGGTGTATTCTGCTAATATCACCCTGACTGTAGATCTGAGGATGGGTGCATTCCGTGAGCTACCTAGCATGTCCTCACTCGTTCTCCCCTGATTTTCCACAGATGCTGTCTCTGACACCTGGGCCTTTTGCTGTGGTTCAGGAAGAGTCAGGGAGAATGACTACCAAATGGGGACTTGAAAATAACATTGGCTTTAAACTACTACCTGTGTTCTTTCAAGTCTAATGTCTTCTTTCATGTCCTAATGTTACCATTGCCACAGAGGAAAAAGCAAAGTACCTGTGTGCGCATCCAAAACATGACTTCAAGGCAAATAACTAAGAATTAAATAGATCAATGAAAGGAAAGACACCTTGGACAAGGTCACTTAGATTTGATTAAATATGTTAAATTGCTTAATGCTATTTTGTGAATTTAACTTATCAAAGCCATTCCTTTGATCATCACACTTAAAAAGTAAAAAATATGCCATGAATACTTCTAACAAAATAACATTAAATCAGAAGGCACAAAAACTTTTAAGTCTAATTGGTCACTAGTAAACCTTGTTCTCTCCTGTAAATAATGCACATTCTCCAAACTCCCACCCAGCTCCTACGTGCAAGACACTTCTGTGCTCTTTAGTTGCAATACAAGGGAATGAAATGATCATATTAGAAGAGTAGAAATAGTCATTCCCTACTTTCCAAAGGCTACAGTTCAACTCACAGTTATGAATTTCCCCTTTTCTTTCCATTCGCAAGTTAATGGCTTAGTTTCCACCCCAGTGATGTAGCACCTATATGCATTTCTAACATATAACCTTATCTTTGTTTCTACTCACTTTTAATTAGATCTCTATACCACTGTCATCATGGTCTTTCATGGATATAAGTGCTATCTAGTTTAAAAATCATAATGACTTACTTTAACCTCAAAGCCCTTTGAGTGGCTGGGGGGCTTTTCATGGTTGATTCCTGTTTACATGGATCAGTTATGCATCAGTCAGCGCTCCTCTGGAAATTTCAGGAGTCACTTATATTAAACATTTAAACATTGTCCTGTAAAAGTTGGCTTAAAACTCAAAACATTCAAAAAACTAAAATCATAGCACCTGGTCCCATCACTTCATGGCAAGTAGAGGGGAAAACAGTGGAAACAGTGGCAGACTTTATTTTGGGGGGCTCCAGAATCACTGCAGATGGTGACTGCAGCCNGGAATCGCTACAGCTTTTTGCTTGCAGTCAAAGGCCGCCCGCGGTTATTGGACATGCCCAGCTCTGACAGCGTTTTTAATCTTCTGCACATGATAACAGAGCAGCAATGGCAGCCCAAGTGGTTTCACCGCAGGGATTGAACTGAAAAGTCAGAAGACTTAGGACAAATGTAATACAGGTGGGGTTTACTTCCACCACCAGCCCTTGTCACCAAGACGAATCAGGCTTGTTCTGGTCTCCCGACACCTTTCAACCTTTCACCGCCACTCCCTCTGATGAGTGACAGGGTCTTCCTTCATGAAGACATGTTCCACTCTGAGGACTTCCACACGACTTTTTTCCAGCCCTACTCAGTACGCTAACTCCTCAAGATGCATACACAGACAGACATGGACATACACATACATGCTTTTCTTGTAAGCCACTGTATTTGTTTTCAGTATGGAATTATAAAGAAATCATTTTAGAGATATTTCTGCTTCAGTAAAAATATGAATCATGGTTTATTTGTGATAGAATTGTGTAGATAAAAGCAGAAATGACAGGAGATTTTGCAGACTTGAGTTACAATAGTCTTTATGCTTAAATCTTGCAATTGCAATAAAAAATAAAGCAAGCACTTACAAAACATTTAGTCCTCAACATACGGTTATAGATTTCTGAGTATTTATTAAATTGATTAACTTCGAGTCTATACATGTGAATCAGAAAAATATTTTAAAAGGAGTATTGACGGGTCATTGAATAAATGGGTTAAAATCTTAAAGGGAATGATGAAACTAAAGTGGTTTCTGGTTTTTAACCAGCATAATAATATATTGCAGAGTTTGGAAAATTTCAGTATCTCTTATGAGTGTTTATAGATTGCCTCTTTTCAAAACTGCTTCATGCTTCTGATAAATGCAAGGATGGATTATAGCAACTCAGTGCTGAGTACAGTGCTTTGCTCAATGCTTATTTATTGACTAAAATGTGTTGATTTATTTTAAATAAAACAAGTATTTTTCATTCAAAATTAACACATGCTACAGAAAAAAACTAGTTTAAGGATAAATTGTATTCAGGTTTATTCTATCTGTTTCATTAGAAATAAAGCCAATAGCAAACATCACATTATAATCTGTCCCCTTTCAAAATGTATGAGTTTACATTATTGTATTTTTAACTTAGCATTTATTACTTCATACATCATCTTAAATATGATGTTTCCTTTCCATATGTAATACTTATAAAACCACCTATGAGCCATATACTTTTATTTAGATGGCTAAGGCTTGAAAATTAAGGTCTTGAGTTCAGTTTTATAATTAAGACATAAAAAATGAAAAAGTGTTTTTTTCCTCAATGACCTACTTCAAGAAAAATCATAAAAATGTACTGACAAACATAGGTACTCAATCTCAGACTTTATAAAATTTAAAATATACATGATTTTCTCAGACCATTAAACAAAATTAATATTTTCATTCATTATGGAGCAGAGTCAAACGAAACATTGATTGTCTAATAATCTTTAACCAATCAGTCTCTTCATTCTGGTTGTTCTGTGTGTGGGGCGTGTGTGTGTCTCCACTTAAGGACTATAAGAACAAATTTCTACTAATTCAGGAAAAGTTTGGTTCTCTCTAGATTTTTATTTATGTTTATTTGTCTTAAGGGGGCAGCAAAGGCACACAAAGCCTCTGATAGTATGCCATTCATCTGCTGTGTCCTAGGACTAAGATTAAATGCAAACATTTGTGTGATAACAGAAGTTAAGAACAATGTAGTGATGTTTCTCATTTCAGATCTGTATGAAAACAAAGTCTAGTATTTTCGTAGGCTGTATGACACCTTGCAGGGGATATTTATTAAAGAGGCACAATTTACCCATTCATTGAAGTATTTCCTTCATTTACTTGTAGCTTAGCTGGGCAGGTATAAGACAGTTGTTGCTATTGTGAACTATGATTAATTAAGAATTTTTATAAGCATAATTCATGCGAGGTCTTCCCTGGCGGCTCAGAAGGTAAAAAATCTCCCTGCAATGTAGGTTACCTGGGCTTCATGCCTGGGTCAGGAAGATCCCCTAGAGAAGCGAATGGCTAACTCACTCCAGCCTTTTTGCCTAGAAAAACCCAAGGACAGAGGAGCCTGGTGGGTTACAAAAGTTGGGCGCAACTGAGTGACTAACACTTTGACAGCACTCACAACTCACCTGAACTTTCTTTCTTTAGTCATAGCTAAGCCCAGGGATGTAAGGTATTAAAAATAGATGCAAATTTCATACCTGATTTGCTAAGAAGTACCAAGTTCTATGGTGGCCCAGAAGGTAAAGGATCCCCCTGCAGTGTAGGAGACCTAGGTTCGATCCCTGTGTCAGGAAGATCCCCAGAAGGGCATGGCAACCCACTCCAGTGTTCTTGCCTGGAGAATCTCATGGAGAGCGGAACCTGGAGAGCTACTGTCTGTGGGTTGTCTAAGAGTTGGACATGACTGAGCGACTAACACACACACACAGACACAGACACACACACACAGACACACACAGACACACAGACACAGACACACAGACACAGACACACACAGACACAGACACACACAGACACACACACAAGACACACACACACACACACACACACACACACGGTTCTATGGGGATTCCCAGGTGACCAGGTGGTAAAGAATCTGCCTGCCAATGCAGGAGACACTGGATCAATCCCTGGATTGAGAAGATTCCCTGGAGTAGGACATGGCAACCCACTCCAGTATTCTTGCTCGGAAATCCCATGAACAGAGGAGCCTGGCGGGCTATAGTTCACAGTGTCACAGAGTCAGACACAACTGAGCAGGAGCATAGTGTTCTATACCGACATGTTGATGCATTAAATGACTTAAATACAGTTCAGTTGGTCTAACACAATTTAACTTTTTAATAACTTTCAGATTTTACGACTAGATAGCAGCAGTCATGAAGCAATCCATACCATTTCAAAAACAAGAACTTTACCTTTGGGAAATGACTCAATTCTCTTCAAATAGCTATTTATTTATTTACTGGATAGCTATTTATAGTAGCCTATACAGTAGTTCTAAACATGCATTATGATGAATGCACATTTAAATGGAGGTTGTAGACTTTTCCAGTCAACTCAAATGCAATGCTTCAAAGTGGACAAAATTGATGTAAATGCCTTGAGAATTCGTGTAATGTATGTATATGTGTATATCTGTATTTATATGTGCAAAATATTGAGTAAAAGCTTGAGGGTCATACCAGTACTTCAATCAGATAATTAATTTATGTATCTATGTATTTCTAGCAAGCCTAATGTTCTGGCTTCTAAACTTTCAGTCATTTAGAAGCAATGAATTAAAAGTTGTAGACAGGTACACAGGAAAACACGAAGTGATCTCATTTATATTATGTGTGGAGTCAAAGAAACTATAAAAAAAAAAAATCACAGTAGAGACTTGAACACATTTTTGACCAAACAGTGTAAGAAACAACTTTTAAAGCTAAAAAATTATCGACTAAAAGCATAATACAGCACAGTCTTGTGCAATAATTGAAGTTAAACATGATGTCATTGTCTAGAAAAGCTAAGATTATCTTTGAGTTATTGCTTAATAAAGCAAGAAATAAATATCCAGACACTTTTTAATAGTTCAAAATTATAAATGACTGAATTTTAATAACACATAAAAAATTGTGTTTGTAATATCCACGTTAGTATATTATATATCCATTAATTATGTTATTTTTCTATACTAGCTAAAAATATGCATTAGATTAAAGTGCAGGTTATATTCAATATGATACTTCTTTTGGTAAAATATATTTTATATTTAGCAATTCATTAGAACAAAAATATTTTATTGATTAAAGAAATATCTGTCCTGAGACTATATGCAGATGCTTTAAAGAACAGAATTTGAGCTGCAATTTCATAACATGGTATTAATTTAAAAAATAGTAGAACTTAAGATCCATTGATACATTCTGGCTTATCAAGTACATGTTGCTCATTCTTTCTTTTGTGTTTTCAACAAACATCTGTTGAATACCCACTATGTACTTATGTACCGTAATAGGTCATGGGGATGTTCTACTGAGAAACGCAGTCCTCTGTTGTTGTTCATTGGCTAAGTTGTGTCTGATTCTCAGAAACTCCATGGACTCCTGCACACCAGGCTCCCCTGCCTTTGACTCTCTCCTGGAGTTTGCTCAGATTCATGTCCATTGAGTTGATGACACTAACATCCCATGCTCCACCACCCCCTTCTTTTGCTTTCAGTCTTTCTCAGTATTAGAGTCTTTTCCAATGAGTTGGCTCTTTGCCACAAGTGGCCAAAGTATCAAAGCTTCAGCTGCAACATCAGTCCTCTAAGTGCTTATAATTATCGATAAAGACAAATAGGCTGACTTATCATTGCATCAGGGTGGGAATGTACTGTCCAACAGGTATTGCATGGAGCAGTAGCCCTGCAGAGGAGAAGCGAGGAGAACCACGTGAATCATGAAAAACTAGCTTCCCGTGTTTAGTTCCAGGGGAGAAGCTGGGAACGATGACTAGGAGTTACGGATATGAAGGAGAGCAGGAAAAGGGGAAGGGAAACTCTCATGAGAGTCCACAGAGGGGCGCGGTGTGAATGGAGAAGAAGGGACAGTTTGCATCTCTTAATCAAACAGGGGAAGCGGGAAGAGGGAAGAGAAACGGCATGGCAAGAGCCCTGTAAACTCTAACACTACCTTTGGGTTTTAACTAAAGGCAAATCGGTGGCCATAAATCTTTAAGCCGTCAAATGGCATGATTTCATTTGGAATGCGGATTTCTGAATCTCGCTGTGGTGTACAAAATAGATGGAAAGGGGACATGCATGGAACATGGGCACTTGTTGCAGTGATGGAAGTGTTGCCGTTATTTAGGTCAGAATACAAGTGCCTATAGCAATCCCACTCTACTCTTCTTGCCTGAAGAATTCCATGGATAGACGAGGCTGGTGGGCTACAGCTCATGGGCTACAGAGTCAGACAGAACTAAGTGACTAACACACACACACACACACACACACACACACACACACACATGCCTAGACTGGAATTATCACAGTGGAGGATTTCCAAAACCGAGGACGTACATGTAATAAAAGAATTGAGACATTGAATATTCCTTGGGGAAAATGACTAAACTGAGTTTCAGTACTGGTAAAGGCAGGTACCAATGATGGGATTCACTGACCCCAGCCTGTTGGATACTAGCTGAATAGCCTCCTAGATTTCTTTCCTTCTTTACTTTTCAAAATCCAACTCTGGCTCTTTTTAATGCTACAGAACAGAGGTTAAGTCAGGGGTTCTTTTTTCCAGCTGATGTTGCCTTCACAGGGTGATTCAGGGAAGCCAGCTGGCCAGATGCAGGCCTCTTTGCACTCCTTAGCCTGTAATAACAGAAAGCTGCAGAATTCTCAGCTGAGCACATAGAGTGAACTTGCCCAAAAGGTGTCACTGGTCACGTGCACACACTGTTTGTGGCAAGCTTCCCGTTCTTCAGCTACAGATGATGGATAGTCTTCCTAACTGGCTTCGTACAGATGGCAGCAGCCTGGCAGGAAGACCTGGGGAAGAGTATATAGAGTATTAGCACTTCCTGAGTTTCAGTTTTAAGGTTTGTTAAAATGTACTAACTGACCCTAAAGTAATAGGGTTTATATAGGGTTTCTGCTCTATAGAGACATCGGGGCTGGGGGAATGTCTTTCAAATACTGCTGCAGGTCCATTAAACTGGCTTAGCGGCACATTACCACTTTCTGTATATTTGAAAGAGTAGAGGACCATTTATTTGAAGATGAGTTGTGTCATTATGTTATTGCTGTGACTTTTTTTTGGGGGGGTGTCTGTTATCTTTTAAACCTGTACTGAGAATGGATGCTTAAAGTTTGAAGAAATATCACTTTATTTTCTATTAAGTTAAAGAAATAGGAATAATAAGAATGCAGAATTCTTAGTGAGGAAAACAAATTAATAGTTAAATGGGTCAATTTTAAAATGTACTTTGCAGTCACCATTAACAGAGTAAATCGTTTCTTAGATGTTTTTATTCAGCAATATATAAACATTGCCTTTCACCTTATACTGTACATAACTGGTGGCACATGGNTGAATATTCTCATTCTGTAGAGCAGAATGGAAACTAAAACCTAGAGAGATTCAATGATGTTGACAAGTTGGCGAAGCTGCTGAGGGTAGGTAAGTCTATCCAGCCCAGTTGGATTCCAGGGCCCAAATTCCAGACCCCTGCATCCGAGATGTGTATAAGAGACAGTAATAATAGAGTGTTACTTCACTTGTTAATAATCCAGCAAAGAGAATGTGACTTAGTGATCAATGGCAGTTACATTAGAATTGCAACATATGGTAAATTGAATCTTTTTGCACAGTGGCATTTAGTTGCTTGGGACCACGTACCAAATTAATGGGCCCATCAGGTAAATTCAGCACCTTTACTGCTTTAATTGATCCTAACGTCGGTAATTATGTTATCTATAAAGTCAGTTTGTCCTTTTTCCATTATTTGTGATATGCACTTGCACATCAGGCATACACCAGGCCCAATGCAGTTGCAACAGATAGTGTTGGAGCCTGATCCAAATGCAGCGCACAGCCTGAAAGAGGAATGACCTGGAGGTTTTGGTACTGCGCTGAAAGGCTGTCTTATTGCTTCTGCTTTAGTTGTCGTAGAGATGAAATAAACATACAGCATTGCATTAATCTTTTAAAACTTCTAATAACTGGAGAATTTTCTAAAGAAAGAGCTAAAGAGGTTTTCTTTTGGATTGATTTGTTTTAAACTCGTTCAGACTGTCCTGAGTCTTCAGTATCCCAAGGTCTGTCTCAGTAAACGCAAAGCTGTTGAATAATTAACCGTGGCTGAAGTTTCTTGATTACGCCTTGAAAGGAAAAGCAGTCTTTTCAATTGTCCCTTCCTCAGCGGTTCTCAACTCTGGCAGCACATTTGGATTAACTGTGGAGATAAAAACAAAGAACAACTTTCAGACTCTACCCCTCTAATTGGTCAGGCAGAGGTATTCTTATAATCTCTCCAGATGATTCTGATACACAGTGAGAGTTAGGAACCATAACTCTAAATAAGGCCTTACTATAACACAACAGGAAAAGATGAAATAAATTCAATTTATAATGTTGTGTATGACCATATTGACAGTAAAGTAGACTTAGGAAAAGGCATACAATTTGCCGACGTTTGAAAACACAGATACAAATTGAGCAAGATGAGCAGTTAGCAAAATACTGTTGAATAGTATTATGAGTTTTGACAAAGTTTCAATTTTACAACAGAAAAAACAAAAGAAAGTAAAATGATGGCATTTGGATCACTGTAGAGGCAGCTGAGACAAGGAAGTTAAAAAAAAAAAAAAACCACCCACATTCTAGTCCTTGGTGTTTACATACTCAACTGACCAAGAGAAATATTCTCTGCTTGGAACTGGCAAATAATACTGATACTCAGTGAGTGCTTTTCTTGTCGGTCATATTCCACAGATTTATGTCTTTGCTTCTTAGAACAATTTTAAGAAATGAGTAATATGAATGAGAGTTGGACTGTGAAGAAAGCTGAGCGCCGAAGAATTGATGCTTTTGAACTGTGGTGTTGGGGCAGACTCTTGAGAGTCCCTTGGACTGCAAGGAGATCCAACCAGTCCATTCTGAAGGAGATCAGCCCTGGGATTTCTTTGGAAGGACTGATGCTGAAGCTGAAACTCCAGTACTTTGACCACCTGATGTGAAGAGCTGACTCATTTGAAAAGACCCTGATGCTGGGAAAGATTGAAGATGGGAGGAGAAGGGGGCAACAAAAGATAAGATGGCTGGATGGCATCACCAACTCAATGGATATGAGTTTGAGCAAGCTTCAGGAGTTGGTGATGGACAGGGAGCCCTGGCATGCTGCAGTCCATGGGGTAGACAAAAAGTCAGACATGACTGAGCGACTGAACTGAACTGAATATGAATATTCTCATTCTGTAGAGCAGAATGGAAACTAAAACCTAGAGAGATTCAATGATGTTGACAAGTTGGCGAAGCTGCTGAGGGTAGGTAAGTCTATCCAGCCCAGTTGGATTCCAGGGCCCAAATTCCAGACCCCTGCATCCGCCTCTGAGTTATATGATGAGTGATCCAGATAAATTGCACTGTGATCAAATGGCCAAGGCCTGGATATGATGTGATCTAGGAGAAGGAACTGACTTCCCTCTCTGTGTTGCAAATCTGTGTCAGCTTTTCTGTGTACATCTGGCACTGATCTTACCTTATATCAAACCCATAGTGAGAGAGCCTCCAAGGCCATGTGCCCTTGCAGAGAACCCTGGTGGTCGGAAGGAATAAAGACAGATGATCAAAAGATAGGCATCGAAAAACCTGTGCCCTTTGGTTTCCACTTTGTAGAAAATANGAAGAATTGATGCTTTTGAACTGTGGTGTTGGAGAAGACTCTTGAGAGTCCCTTGGACTGCAAGGAGATCCAACCAGTCCATTCTGAAGGAGATCAGCCCTGGGATTTCTTTGGAAGGACTGATGCTGAAGCTGAAACTCCAGTACTTTGACCACCTGATGTGAAGAGCTGACTCATTTGAAAAGACCCTGATGCTGGGAAAGATTGAAGATGGGAGGAGAAGGGGGCAACAAAAGATAAGATGGCTGGATGGCATCACCAACTCAATGGATATGAGTTTGAGCAAGCTTCAGGAGTTGGTGATGGACAGGGAGCCCTGGCATGCTGCAGTCCATGGGGTAGACAAAAAGTCAGACATGACTGAGCGACTGAACTGAACTGAATATGAATATTCTCATTCTGTAGAGCAGAATGGAAACTAAAACCTAGAGAGATTCAATGATGTTGACAAGTTGGCGAAGCTGCTGAGGGTAGGTAAGTCTATCCAGCCCAGTTGGATTCCAGGGCCCAAATTCCAGACCCCTGCATCCGCCTCTGAGTTATATGATGAGTGATCCAGATAAATTGCACTGTGATCAAATGGCCAAGGCCTGGATATGATGTGATCTAGGAGAAGGAACTGACTTCCCTCTCTGTGTTGCAAATCTGTGTCAGCTTTTCTGTGTACATCTGGCACTGATCTTACCTTATATCAAACCCATAGTGAGAGAGCCTCCAAGGCCATGTGCCCTTGCAGAGAACCCTGGTGGTCGGAAGGAATAAAGACAGATGATCAAAAGATAGGCATCGAAAAACCTGTGCCCTTTGGTTTCCACTTTGTAGAAAATAGAAAATTTTATTTGATATTTGCCTAATTAGACTAGATGATAATACATTTTCCTGTGAGAATAATTGGTACTGTAAGAATTCAGAATCACAGTGAAATTAAGTTTTCATAACTGTGGGCTTCCCAGTGGAGCTAGTGGTAAAGAATCCACTTGTCAATGCAGGAGAAACAGTTTGATCACTGGGTTAGGGACCCCTGGGGTAGGAAATGGCACCCTACTGCAATATTCTTGCCTGGAAATTTTCATGGGCAGAGGAGCCTTGGGCTACAATGCTACAGTCCACAGGGCCACAAAGAATCGGACATGACTGAGTGACTGAACACAAGTCTTACGTAATTGTCATTATGAAGGGTGAAATAATAGTGACAAGGAAACAAACATTTACTTTTTTAAACAGCTTTTTTCTGTCCTTTAGTTTATGTATGCCAAAATATAAACAAGATTTAATCTCTGAATTCTATCCACTTGAAATTAGGGAGAGAGTTCAAAGTCATACATGCATTCAGGCCAAAGAATATGTAAAGCATTCACTAGACTTCATGGCAACAGTTATAATGTGAATAGTAAACTTAGTTATATAACAAAAGGAGACTTGATGCAGGCATTCTTTCCATTTTGTGTTTTTATAAAGATACATAATAAAGAAGTGTGGACTTAGATCACGAGTGAAGTTGAGTTTTGGTAAGGACATCTAGTCTGAGTGTTACATGGGTCTAAAGGAAGTTGAACTTAACGGTAAATGGCTAGAAATACTAAATAAGACCATTTCCCTGGTGACTCAAATAAAACGGAGGAGAGAGACATGGACAGAAGAGAAACAAACAGAAAGAGAAGCAGAGAGAGAAAAAGGATCCAGAGAGAAATGAGTCGGAGTCTGCCCATGCAGCTGACTTCCACGGGAACTGCTGAACAGGATGATGCAGAAAGAGCCAGAACCGGGAAACCAGGCGAGCCTGTGACTCCGAAAGCTGCAGAGAGTGGCAGGGATGTCACAGCTGCTGACAGCTCTCCTGACTTGCACAGCAGGATTAGAAGAACCCATGGGAAAAAGCTAGAGTGCTTTCATTGGACTCTGAGATTCTGGGATGAAAAGTGTGATAGCTTTGAATGGAAGAGTTGTTTGAGTTTCTCAGGATATCAGATGGTGTTATAATCAAGAAAATCTATGTAAAACAGATGTATATACTTTAGGGAGGATATCAGATTCAGTTCCTATGAATGCAGTAAATAGAAACAGGCTGATTTTTTTTTCCCTTCTGTGTTTTTTTGAATTAACCACGCTATTTTCCACTTACAAGACTTGTTTTATTTCTCTAAGCTCTTTACCACATTATATCAAAAGAGGATTATACAGTGTAATGAAAAGTAAATTTCCTAAGTGCTTGTAAGGTTTGATCTTTTTTAATATTTGTTAAATCAACCACTATAATATGTTGATGAATAAATAGAAACAGCAGTATTTATTAAAATATAACTGCTTCATTTATTATCATTTCTCTGTAACATCGTCTTATGGATTAACTTCAAAGACAATAAGTTGTGTTCAAAAGTTTAAATAAAGTTAAATGGATCGTTAAAGCTGCTTTGTTATTTGTTGTTCAGTCACTAAG
The DNA here is from genome assembly GCA_006410615.1 of Neotragus moschatus. NCBI lineage: Eukaryota > Metazoa > Chordata > Mammalia > Artiodactyla > Bovidae > Neotragus > Neotragus moschatus. The sequence continues at coordinate 702,435 of SJYA01001053.1, read as the reverse complement.
TCATGTCTGACTCTTTGTGACCCATGAACTGCAGCATGCCAGGCTGCCTTGTACTTCATTATCTCTTGGAGTTTACTCGAATTCATGTCCATTGAGTCAGTGATGCCATCCAACCATCTCATCCTCTGTTATCCCCTTCTCCTCCTGCCCTCAATCTTTCCCAGCATCAGGGTCTTTTCCAGTGAGTCAGCACTTCACATCAGGTGCCCAAAGTATTGGAGTTTCAGCTTCAGCACCAGCCTTTGCAGTGAATATTCAGGGTTCCAAAGCTGCTTTACACAGTACATTAAAACCCTACAGTTAAAAATGTAAAATAATATCTGACATGGAACAATATTCATGATATATTTTGTTTAAAATTATAAGTTGGAAGCAATTTTCTTTAAAAATACACATATATAATTGATGAGAGAGATCTCTCAAAAACTATACTATAATGTTAATGTTGTCTCTGGATGATCAAGTTATGATTTTATGGGAGATTTTTCTTCTTTTTATGTATCAGCAATTTCTAAATTATTTGCAGTAAAGGTTTAACATGAGAAAAAGTTTTAGGTTTTAAATGATGTCAGATGGATGATTAAATTCCCTTTAGAGGAGGGATATAAAGTTAGCAATGGATACAAGGAACTTTGTAAATGATGTGGGTTGGTGTGTTTATCTCCTTTGAGGCTTAAATTACCACATTACTCCAAAGTTTATATATTTGTAAATGGATACATAAAAAGTATGAAATATGCTTTTAAAAGCAGAACTATTTTTTTAACAGTCATACTTTAATCTCTTCCCTGTGATTTTCTGCCGGTATGATGAAAGCAGATCACTGTCCTTGGGTCTGTGCACAATAGAGCATTTTCCAGACTGTAGAGATGGATTTCAAGCTACCTCTGACCAGTACTTATCTTAAATGTGAGTTGCATTATTCTTAGCTCCAAAAATCCTTTGATCTTTTTTAACAATGGGATGAGGAAGCTAACAATATCTCCATTCAAAATCTTTTTTGGAAAAATTACCTTGACTAATACTGTCCTTTTCATTTACCTGCAAAAGCAAACCTAAAAGTATTTTGGTAAGCAGATATCTTTTAAAAATTAGTTAACATTTATTTATCACAAAGCAATTCTCATAAAGAGTTACAGTTATTTTCTTTTATTAAGGAAAGTCAAAATCATCTATTAAATCAAAAATTGATTTATTTGGATGAAGTATAAGGATGAAGTATTTGATTTATTAGGATGAGGTAATTGTAAATAAAATCTGTCTTCAAAAAAGGTGGCAACAACAAAAAACTGTTGCACCATGTGAAACTTTGATGTTTCCTGACAATGTCTGTAGAGCATTAAAAAGTAAAAAGAGTAATTCTAGCCAATCTTGTCTGTCCATGGAGACTCAACTAAGTTTTTAAAAAATTGGTGCAAAAATCACCAATGTAGTCCAAACAGTCAATCCTCTAGCCCCATGAGGATACAACCTAAGTGTGCCTATTTGAAGATCAAAGGTAGGCTAAGACAGTTTGCAACTTTGATCTTCACATGACTGTGGAGTTTCAAGTAGCACTAGTGGGTCTAGTTTTTTCATCACCACTCTACTTTCCCCACAAACCTGTGTTATCTGTTGAGCTGCAAGGGAAGAGATGCATGGTTGGGAAGAAGATGAAAATTATGTGAGAAGCCCAGGGCAAGGACAGCTCTGGGGGAAACACATGTTTTACTATATACATAAGTGATTTTCCAACATAGACATGGGATATTCTAAAATGCTTGTGCTCAGTTGAAGAGCATTCAAAATACAGATTTTCACTTTGAAAGTAAGTTTTAAGATGCAGCAAATAAATTCAAAACGAAAACATTAATTGGAATGTTCTTAGTGCAAATTTGTTCTACATTAATAATCATAGATATCTAGATTAGCAACCAAAGTCTTTTTCAGCACATCAGTTCAGTTCAGTTCAGTCGTTCAGTCGTGTCCGACTCTTTGCAACCCCATGAATCGCACCAAGCCAGGCCTCCCTGTCTATCACCAACTCTTGAAGTTTACTCAAACTCATGTCCACTGATTTGGTGAGGCCATCCAGCCATCGCAGCCTCTGTCATCCCCTTCTCCTCCTGCCCCCAATCCCTCCCAGCATCAGTCTTTTCCAATGAGTCAACTCTTTGCGTGAGGTGGACAAAGTATTGGAGTTTCAGCTTTAGCATCAGTCCTTCCAATGAACACTCAGGACTGATCTCCTCTAGAATAGACTGGTTGGATCTCCTTGCAGTCCAAGGGACTCTCAAAAGTCTTCTCCAACACCACAGTTCAAAAGCATCAATTCTTTGGTGCTCAGCTTTCTTCACAGTCCAACTATCACATCAATACATGACCACTGGAAGAACCATAGTCTTGACTAGATGGACCCTTGTTGGCAAAGTAATGTCTTTGCTTTTTAATATGCTCTCTAGGTTGGTCATAACTTTCCTTCCAAGGAATAAGTGTCTTTTAATTTTATGGCTGCAGTCACTATCTGCAGTGATTTTGGAGCCCAAAAAAGATAAAGTCTGACACTGTTTCCATTGTTTCCCCATGTATTTTCCATGAAGTGATGGGACCATATGCCATGATCTTTGTGTTCTGAATGGTGAGCTTTAAGCCAACTCTTTCACTCTCCACTTTCACTTTCATCAAGAGACTTTTTCGTTCCTCTTCACTTTCTGCCATAAGGGTGGTGTCATCTGCATATCTGAGGTTATTGATATTTCTCTGGGCAATCTTGATTCCAGCTTGTGTTTGTTCCAGCCTAGCGTTTCTCATGATGTACTCTGCATAGAAGTTAAATAAGCAGGGTGACAATATACAGCCTTGACGGACTCCTTTTCCTATTTGGAACCAGTCCGTTGTTCCATGTCCGGTTCTAACTGTTGCTTCCTGACCTGCCTATAGGTTTCTCTAGAGGCAGGTGAGGTGGTCTGGTATTCCCATCTCTTTCAGAATTTTCCTCAGTTTATTGTGATCCACACATAATACATACCAGTTAGTGATTACATGTTATCCCACAAAATGTATAGAAAACAATTATTTTGTAAATCCTGTTTTGCCAGCAAAATAGGGACTCTCTCTTATCAGACATTTTTTAGGCATTTTCTTCTTGCACTGAGATGTACTGTTATTCATACCTTGGGAGATCACGCTCACTTTGCTTCCCACAATTTATTACATTATGGTGCAGATTACCATCGTACAGAGCATAGGCGGTCCTTCTGGAAGAATTTTGAAACTGAAATGACCTCAGTTTGTACTTTCATATCTGCAATGAACTACTGTCTTAGTTTGTTAATGTCAAAACTTTTACATTTTAGTCTTTTCCATTTTATGTTTCCTTCTATTTTCTTTCAAAGTGATTTTCAGACTGAAAAAAGGCAAAACTAGTGAGGTCACTATGGAAATGATGACCAAATCAAGTAAGCAAGATTTAAGTTACCTTTTCACTACTTCAAGTAAATATTAGATAAATTCCACCTTGTTTTTATGATGCAGTTTTATAGAGAAGGCTGATAAATCACCCAGTCAAGTTTACTAAGTTTTAGAAAAATGAGGAAGATAAATTTAGGGGAGGAAAGAGCTGATATACTCTTGATTTATTAAAATATAGGCCACTCTCTTGGTCTCAGTGCTAAAAAGTATTTGAACATATATTGTTTTGGAAATTTAAAAGAAAAAGAATCACTGTTCTGTGAGAGACATCATAGATTCAATGTGAATAGTGTTTTCAGGATTTCCTCATCAAAAACATATTCAGAACTCAATAACTCATTTGGAAAAGTCTTCCATACTCCTCTTGTGATTAGCAAGGGAAAATGAGTTGAATGACATTCATAATAATTTGAAGTAGTTTACTAGTATTCTGATAATTAGTTTCATTTCACTCTGAAAGTGAGTTTTGAGGGAAATGTATCTTCTGGCTATGTATATAATTTGATCTATTCAAAATTACATTAACTATTAGGGAGAAAAAAGATAGATTTCATGTTACTAAATTTGGATAGGATATGAAAAAAAATTTTTTTTCGTTGATAGTTTGGATGATGGGACCAGAATCAAAAGAATTTGATCAGCTGAAGTTACATGCTTTTCATCTTGCCAGATGAAGTTTAATTGAGATAAGTATAAAATGCTATATTCAACAAATAAGCAAATAAAACATGTAAAAAACAGATGATCATGGATAATAGCAGGTATACAGAAGTCTGTGATAGATCTGCCAAAATTTGCTTTCAGGTAACCAGTATGTAGCTGGAATAAATCTGGGCCGAGTTGTGGCCATCTAAAGTTTCTCCCAGATAAGTTGTAGACCCTCCCTATCCCTGACTATAGCAGCTCCACTTTAAATGGGTCTTTTCTGTTCTCCCTCAAAATTCGCTCTTCTAATACTTTGTTATTCAACCCCTGGTTTTCTACACGAGAGTCTCTTACCTCCTTTGTTTCAGCTTGAGTATCACTATATATCACCATCTGAGAATGTATTTCCCAACAAGTATATGACCCAGTCCTAGATCCATATCTCCTATTTTTTAAAAAGTAAAGCCTGCCATTTTCTACTTATTCATGGCATTTGTCATTTCTAACATATTTTTATCTGTCCACTCTGGAGGACGATTTCCATAACTATTTGTTGAAAGAATGCTGGTTAAGTCTTCTGAGCTGAAATTCTCATATAGATTTTTTGGAAAACTCATTTTGCCATTGTAAGCTCTAAATCGACTAGACTACTTATGGGGTTTCTTATTTTTATATGTTCACTTCTGACTGTACTTGGGCCTCAAAGTCATAGCTTCCTGTAAATGGGAGAGAAGAAAATTTCATGGAAGTACATTTTATCTATTGCTTTCCCAGTAATAGTTTCCTCTTCTGGTTATTGATTTTCCTAAAATTTATGTTTTAAACCCATTTTTTCTACTGATGCTTGCTTGAGTTTACACTTAAACAAGAAAAGGAGTTTAGGACCAATCCATTGCAACATACTGGAAATTTTGTTAAAGTCGCTCAGTCCTGTCCAGCTCTTTGTGACCCCATGGACTTGTACAGTCCATGGAATTCCCTAGGCCAAAATTCTGGAGTGGGTAGCCTTTTCCGTTCTCCAGGGTATCTTTCCAACCCAGGAATAGAACTCAGGTCTCCTGCATTGCAGGCGGATTCTTTCCCAACTGAGGTATCAGGGAAGCCTGGAAAAATTGTTAAGTGTTATTATTAAAAACTTATGTGAGAATTGCTGTGAGTTCAGGGTATCATGTTGGAAGAGTTATATCTACACTGCTAACTATTATAATTATTTTTATAATTCTGATGTTAACAGTAATAATTTATTAGCAAGAGAGATCTTTATGACCATATCTGAGTAGCATTGGATCTCTTTCTTTGAAATTTAAGTAATGAATCATAGAGGTTCATGAATATGAAATAAATATTGATGTAAGATAGAACTGGAGTGTTTTCATATTCATGTAGCAATTTTACTTCTTTATCATGAAGTGGTGTGCTGTAGAATATTCAAAATACTTCAGGTATATGTCCTTTTAAATAGGCGTTGCATGTATGTATGGCTGAAGAAAGTAGTTGCTAAAATCTAGGCGCAAAATTGAGAACCAGCTTTATAGAGAATGAGAACCATATTGTCTTTTTCCTCCTGTTGGATTTTATAAGATTTTTCATATTTTCTTATTAGATTAGATTTAATCTAATCTAATCTTATTAGATTTATTCATATTTTCTTATTAGATTAATTAGTTTCTCTACTACTTGTCCCACATGGAGGCATAGAAGTTGGGCAAGCACTTCTCATTTCATGCATTACAGATGTAGTAACTGAAACTCATCCATGGTCTTTCAATACCAAATTTCAGAGAAGAAACTGATTAGTTCACTTGGGTTTGATTAATCACTTTGAGGAATCTAGAGGAATAAATATGGATATCAACTCAAGGGTTTATTCTGAATCAAATTAGATATCCTAAATGCCCAAATACTCCAAACCCTAAACTCTCTGCTTCAAAGGCATAGTGATATTAATGTCTCAACTGCATAATCTTCAAAGTAGTGTCTTAAAAGGATTCCCATTGTTTGTTTCATTTCTACAGCTTCTCTGAAAAATGAATAAATCTGTCCTTAGATAGCAGTCTTGTTAACAGGATAAAATCAAGATAAACAGTGAAGATCAAATATGCCAGAATGATCCCTTGACCCATCCTACTCCTAATACCTCTCTGCAAGAAAAGAAAGTGAAAGTGAAGTAGCTCAGTCGTGTCCAACCCCGTGGACTGTAGCCTACCAGGCTCTTCCCTCCATGGGATTCTCCAGGCAAGAATACTGGAGTGGGTTGCCATTTCCTTCTCCAGGAGATCTTCCCAGCTCAAGAACTGAACCCGGGTCTCCCACATTGCAGGCAGATGCTTTAACCTCTGAGCCATCAGGGATTCCCTAATACCTCTCTAGGGACTAGAAAGTCCAAAAACAGAATCAGTATGCTTCAGTGCCAAGATGTATCGACTCATAAAAGCTGCCTTCACCTTATACTCCAGGGTATATTTTATTCAGTGGTGCCACAGGGCAGTAATGGTGAGTTAACGTGGTTTCATGAACTATAGCAATGGAAGAAATGATAGATTTGTGCAGTGCTCCATTTGTGTGGGGGGCTTACCTGGTGGCTCAGCTGGTAAAGAATCCGCCTGCAATGCAGGAGAGCTGGGTTTGATCCCTGGGTTGGGAAGATCCCCTGGAGAAGGGAAAGGCTACCCACTCCAGTATTCTTGGGCTTCCCTTGTGGCTCAGCTGGTAAAGAATCCACCCACAATGCAGGAGACCTAGGTTTGATCCGTGGGTTGGGAAGATACCCCGGAGAAGGGAAAAGCAACCCATTCCAGTATTCTTGCTTGGAGAATTCCATGGACTGTATAGTCCATGGGGTCGCAAAGAGTCACCTGATTGACTTTCACTTTCACTTTATTTCCATATGGATGTGAGCTCTTGGAAATAATACAGTTCTGTTATCCAGAACTCAAATCCTTTTGATGATGGCCTCAGTTCTGGATCTTTGTTCAACTTAAAAGCCACCGCAGTGAAACCTTTTCTTGTATCTTGCAACTAGCAAGAAGGGGTTAAAAGCATGGCAATGACTGAGACTGAATCTTCTGGTGACTGTGATGGGTCAAATGAATGACAGATTTGATTTGATTCTTTAAAATTCATGTAACTCTTGCTTTGGCAAATAGGTTGGACTCAGTTAGATACAAGAGCTGGTTCTTTTGGTGTGATATTCTAGGCTTTCTGGATGATATCTCAGGTAACCCCTAGGGTTTTCCTCAATCATTTCCATGGTTTATACAAACCACCAGGCACTGTCATCCCTTAGTTTCCAGACAGCTATGGACACATGCAGCAATATGCTGGAATTAGTTCCTACTGGCTCTAGAGCACGCTGGTAAATGTTTAGGGATTTTGTGAGCCTGTTGTTAAGCTGTTGGGTTCCTGAAATTGTTTATGGTGGGTATATGTGTATCACTAATATCAAATCAGGGCCTAATTATCTATTTTCCAGAGAGCTGGTTTACCATAAGCACACAAGTACATGGAGAGCTTCCACACACTAACTGGGTGCAGCTTGACTGAGGTGAAAGAGACGGTGACTCTCCTGTCCTCCCCTCCCTTGGCGTGCACAGTGCTCTGACCACTTTACTTAGAGTCGTCCCTCATCTTCAGTCTCCGTATTTCTTTTCTTTTCTTTCTCTTGCTTTCTTTGCCCCATCCGCCTTGCTGCCTCCTCCCCTTTCCTCCCCTCCCCTCCCCTCCCCTCCTCATCACTTCCTTTCTCTTCTTTCCTCTTCTCTTTTATTAACTTCACTTGGCTGTCTTTAGTGGTGTTGGATGGACTATTGCTACCAAGATAATATTTTTATCACTTTTTCCAAGGTCTTCCTGCTTTGTCTCTAGGGTTTTGGACTTCCTGGTGATAAATTATTCCCCTGCCCTTAAGACAATAGAAAGTGTCACACGTAACATCCTTAGATATAAAAGTCATCGAGACTACTTTGTATTGGAGTTGTGTTACATTTTGTATATGCCATATACCCACATAGCAGATCAGCAATTGTCAGATTACCGAATTTACCTAGGTTCTCTAATAATTCAGATGTCTTAATAAAATGACTTAGTCATTTTGACCCCCTATTGTGGGTCACACAAATTCTAAATCTCCACTTTTCTCAATTTTTTTTTATTATTATACCATATATCAGAGGAACAGGCACTCTATGGTGGCAGTTTCTTTTCCTGTGTGTACTTTGCCCCTCAACCCATAGCAACATATACATTTATTCTCTCTTCTAATACCCCTGTTATGGTAAAAGGTATGTCCTCTAACCTAAAGCCAGCTCTTCTGTTTATATTCTTATAGGTGCCTCTGTTGTAATCACCTAAATTTCTGCAAATTTTATGAAGAGGGAGTCCCTTCTTATCTCTTCTCAGATTAAGGATTCTTTTAGTCCTGATTCTGTAATCACATTGGCTTTCTCCAAAGGTATCATAATGTTATATTTCATTGATAGTACTTTTTCCAAAGGTACATTTTCAGATTCTGAAATCAACACAGATTTCATAATAAGAGTGTATCACAAGTGAATTGTAGTATTTTATCTTTCTTAATGTTTCATAAATGAGTGGCAAATCTTAAAATTTAAGACAATGCATGAAAACGCTATTTCTGGCAAAGCCCTTGCTTGTGTCCGCTTTTCTCCTCACTTTCATTTCCTATTTATCCTTCATATTAGAGCTTGACTATCTTTCTCCCAAGCAACTTAAATACCTAGATAGTAACTATGAGTTAGAGTGAACTAATTAAATATGCAAAGCAGATTGTAGCATATAATAAGAGCATGGCATTCTGGAGAGGACTGAAAAGCACACAGCAGAACTGGATTTAGTCTGGACTATAAGACTTGCTGACTGTGCCAACCTGAATGAGTCCCATCACCCTGGAGAAGCTGGCTAGTTCAACCTTCTCATTTTTTAAAGGGCAAGAAAGACTAGATGACTCACCAAGGACATCCAGCTACTTTGGGATGATGAGCAGAACCTTATATCAGAAACAGGCAAACTTTCTATGAAGGATCAGACAGTAAATATTTTTAGGTTTTGTGGGTCATCCAGTCTCTGTCACATGTACTCAACAGATGAAAAGTAGATTTAAGGCAATCAGACAATGTGTAAATGAATGGACCTGGCTCTATTCCAATAACACTTCCTCTACTAAAATTAGTGGCATGTTGAATTTGAACCGCAGAGTATAGTTTGCCAACCCCTGCTGAACAGCACAGGGCAGAGAGCCAGTTGTACAGACAATAGCGAGTTTTCTGGATGACATTAAAGAGGACTGGGGATGTAGTAACCGCAAGGCAAGGAAGGAGGGAAGTAGGGTAAGAAAATACGGCACATGTGGTTCGATATTGCGTGGCTATCCTAAAAAGCATACTTTACTTTTTCAGATTAGAGTACAATACATAAATTCACAATCTTACCTAAGTCAGTAATAAAAAGGGCTTAGTGTTTGTGATTTAATACCTTGCATACTGAAACTTTCTGACTTGAATAGAACCTCTTCTCATTTTAAGAGAAAAAACAAAACAAGCAACAAACAAAACATTTTTCCCAATCGTTTCAAAGTGCAGAAAGCCAGGCAAAGTTAAAAAAAAAAAAAAAAAAAAGATGCTTCAAAAATAGCTAGAACTGCTTCGTAGGGAAAAACTAAGATAAATTCTTATTTTACAGAGGCTAACTTTACACATCAGTGTCACACAGGGAAACTTCTTTGCTCCCACATGCCAGTTGAGTGGGACAGGTAGGAGTAAGTTATTCTAACTGAATAACAGTCACAGGAATGGGATCAGAGTTGTTCCATTGTCTGTGAAGATAACAAATAGAGTTAACAACCCTTAGTTATTTTTTTCCATAAACGGCTTATAGAAACTTGGCCCTGGGCCTTGACCCCCTTGAGATGTAAAGCGACAGAATAAAAGTTAAGCCAGCAAAAAACTCCGTGATGAAGTTTTCAGGCATACGTGACCCACAAACACTAAAGCCTCCGAAATCGTCTTGGAGAATACGAGGCACAGCCGTTGTTTCACAGCAAAATGAAAACAGATCACACTGGCGAGGCTGTGTTGATGTTCTGTGTTATAGGTTGTGTCAAAGACACTCTACGGGGGAGGCTGTCTACCTGCGGAAGGTCATGGAGTTAAACTGTCCACCATGCTGACTCGGCGCACTGGCATTTATCACGGCGCTCAGGTTTTTTCTACCGCAGACGGAACCTTCTCAGGCGTGAGAAGGAACCTGGCGTTTTCTGCTACCTGCGGGCTTCTGCTTTTTGAAGCCAGGAAGGGCATCTGTAAAAGTTGGCTGCCTGCATGGCAGACCATGCAAAATGCCAAGGAGAGTGATTTATGTCCCATTTGCTGAGACTAAAGAGGAAATGCAACCAGATCTTAGTAATGAAAGGTCAGGGCAGTGANCGTTTTCTGCTACCTGCGGGCTTCTGCTTTTTGAAGCCAGGAAGGGCATCTGTAAAAGTTGGCTGCCTGCATGGCAGACCATGCAAAATGCCAAGGAGAGTGATTTATGTCCCATTTGCTGAGACTAAAGAGGAAATGCAACCAGATCTTAGTAATGAAAGGTCAGGGCAGTGACACATTTTTATTACAATCTTTTAAAAATAACAGGGCAAGAGACAAGAAGCTCTCTCCACAATTCGCAGGTTTCCACTTCATGTGGCACTTGTACCTCTAAGTCCTAAATTTGATAGCCATGTACATGCAATACGCTCCCCCTCCCAAAAAAAAAACATTTATATCATTGTTTTGATTTGTTTCTCCAGGGTTAAAGGGTAGACTACGTTTATTTTCTTCAACCTTTTCCCATTTTGTTAAGTGATAGACTGTTTTTAATTAGGTGACTGAAATACATATAGTATGAATAATCACCGAAATTAAGAATTGAAAGTTGGGTTGGAAAGAAACATGAAGATAATTCAATAATTNCTAAATTTGATAGCCATGTACATGCAATACGCTCCCCCTCCCAAAAAAAAAACATTTATATCATTGTTTTGATTTGTTTCTCCAGGGTTAAAGGGTAGACTACGTTTATTTTCTTCAACCTTTTCCCATTTTGTTAAGTGATAGACTGTTTTTAATTAGGTGACTGAAATACATATAGTATGAATAATCACCGAAATTAAGAATTGAAAGTTGGGTTGGAAAGAAACATGAAGATAATTCAATAATTAAATCCCTTTTTGATAGAGGTGTGAACTCGTTTCTTGAATGTTGCTTTTAATTTTTATAATGTTTGCTAACATACAAGTTGGAAGCACATCCGGGATGGCTACTAATGAGCCCGCTTTTACCTAGTTTTGAGTCTGAAGGACAATCTAGTTTCTTCATTGTCCTTGTGCTCTGAAAGTATTTCTTGACACCAACTTTGAATAGCACAGTGTGAGGCTCTATGGAAGGCAGAATGAATGAAACATAGACCCTGTCCTTTTAAGAAAAAAAAAAAGTCTAAAGTATTGCTAATTCTCTCAAAAGTCACCCATCAGTTGTATCCATTTGAGTAATTTATGCGTTTATCATTATTCTACTTTCGCAGTTTCTGAACACATTTACAAGAGAAAAGGATAAAGGGAATTATTGTCATTGTGGCATGCGGTCTAATGGATGAGATCACGTATATTATTGTACACATGAATGCCTTGTAATTCTTAAGTGGGTAATCTCTAGCTGGAATAACAGAGGAAGAAAGGAAACAATGATATCTAGACTCACTATACACACACACACACACACACACACACACAAATATATAAATATATTTGCCCTGAATAGGTGGAATAAAAAACCAGAATTGTCATGATGTGATCTAGCTGTAAACAACTGAATGATCAAAATCCAGTTTAACTTCAATTTAGGTGTAACATGCCCATTTAAAATCATTAGATAAAAACAGAAGGTTTTGTTGCATTAATTATGTTTGATTATTAAGCTTGCTGCACGTCTCATTACTTTGGTTAAAGTACAGCCAACACATATGCTCTTACAAACGTCGTCTTCTTTTTTTTTTTCCAGGAAAAAGAAGATACAAAGAAAACAAATATTGAGGTGAAAATAACAACAAAATAGCTCACATGTATTTTACAATTCCAATCTTGCTTATTTGACAATTTTATAATTAAATTTCAGCAAGCACAATTACAAAAGCAAGCAAACACACCCACCCAATTCTTGCAAACTGTCCTATAAGCAGAATAGTTTTAAAGCTGTTAAGTATTATATGTTTTTTTTTTTTTTCTTATTCTGGATGAAGAAAAGCTGTTGTTTTTCACTGAAAAACATTTTTGAGATAGATGCAAATTCACAGGAAGAGAATGAATGTAAAGTTATAAATCAAAGAAGTATTTTTATATAATGATGGAAACAGCAAGTCATTTACTCTTCCTGGGCTCATATTTAAGCTGAGAAGATTGGATTATCCTAAGGTTTCATCCAGCTCAAGCATTATGTGTTTTAGGATTTACTGCACTAGCTTCTCTTGCTTTTGCTTTTTTTTTTTTTCCCTGTTAACTCACTCAACGTTTACTGAAATGGAAGTTGTACCTCTGAACGAAAAATATTTCCCTTGTTAACAGCAATAGTGGGTCTAAGAATGCCCAGAGATTTCTGGCAGAGCTCTAAGCTAAAAATTAGGAAGAAATAATTGCAAGTCGGAGAAAAATATATTGATATGTAAGAGAAGAGAAGAAGGGATCATTAGGAGAGCCACGAGGAACACTTTATGAACCTCAAGAAGCACCTTAGAGTAGGAAAAAGAGGAGGATAGATGGACAGGACAGAAAGAAAAAGAAATCTGTTTACATCTTAACCCAAGACTTTTTTTTTTTTTTTCAAAATTGGAAAAGGAAAGAAAAAATGGTTTTTAAATCCCCAAAGCAATATAGCATTCATATTTTCTCTGTGTGTATGCTTCTTTTAGCACATTTGGGGAGATAAATATCTACCTGATTAAAAAAAAATCAATTTTATATTGGAAAAATATTTAGGTTTTATAGGGAAAACCTAAGTTAGCTCTTGAATAAAAAAAAAATAGAAATAAAGGGATTACCTGTTTCAGCTCTAATGAAAGATACCATTCCTATCCTTCAAACGAGGAAGACTGGACAAAGTTAAAGTTTTTCACTTTTCATTAGAGTATTGAAGTCACAAGCCAAACTCCCACCCTGAATTCTAGAGGGACAAGTAAATCCAGACAAATCTATAATACATGTATCTGGAGCAGAGGCAGAAGGCGCTGTAAACTGGTAGGAACACTTAGATGATAATTTTGACGAATTGCTGGACGCTTCATGAGGACACCCTGAGAGTGTCAAACTTCCAGGCATTGGTTCTGACACCACAGTACACTTAACTGGATTTCAGTAAATAGGTAAACGGACAGCGTCTGACGCCAGGCAACACTGTCCTTTTGTAGTCAAAGGTTGCAGGCCAGCAAATGGAGAAGGTACAGTATTGCATTCAGTATCCTACAGTTAAGAGTTATATCAGTGTTTGTGTAAATCAATATTTAAACTGAGAATTTAAATTCTGTTTCTTTTAGATAAACCAAAGGTATCGTTAGCCTTTTTTTCCCCTCAGCATTCCTTTGTTCATTCCAGGTTCTCCTTTTCATCACACCATATTTTGATTAATTTTTCTTCTGTTAGTTTTGAAGCCGTGCATCTTTCTTATTAGTCTTTTTCTGCTCCTTCTCCACTTGTCCTCCTCTCTTGTCTTACTCTCCCCTCTTCCCCTACTCGTCCTTATCTCCCCCTTCTCAGCCTCCTCTTTCTTCTACTTAATATTTTTACAAGTGTTCATGTTTTCCACATGTTTACACTTCTCTTAAATTAAGACTTCAGGTTTTAGAGACATTTTAAGTTCACAGCAAAATTAAGAGTAAGGTAGAGATATTTTCCATATACTCTGTATCCCCATATATACATAATCTCATCCCCTCCTGAAGTAGCAGTTTTGCTACAGTTGATGAACCTACAAACATCGTAATCATCTAGAGTCCTTAGTTAATAATAAGATTTGTTTTTGTCACAGATTCTACGAGTTTGGACAAATGAACAGAGGTGTATCCATCGTTATGGTATCTTAAAGTGTGTTTTTACCACCGTAAAAATCCTCTGTCCTCCACAGATTATTCCTTACTTCCTCAAACCCTGATAGCCACTTATCTTTAATGCTATCTGTATAGTTTTGCTTTTCTATACTTTACATTTTGTTTTTAAAGTTGCTCAGTTGTGTCCGACTCTTTACGACCCCGTGGATTGTACAGTCCGTGGAATTCTCCAGGCCAGAATATTGGAGTGGGTAGCCTTTTCCTTCTCCAGGGAATCTTCCCGACCCAGGAACTGAGCTGAGGTCTCCTGCCTTGCAGGGGGATTGTTTACCACCTGAGCTATCAAGGAAGCCAAAAATCTGACACTTGTAGTTTGTTTACTCCTGCCGCTTAAGAGAGAGAGAAACAAATGTCTGACACTTGCAGCCTATTTCCTCATTTGGAGGCCTCTAGTGTGCTTGCCTAGAGAATCCCAGGGACATGGGAGCCTGGTGGGCTGCCATCTGTGGGGTCGCACAGAGTCGGACATGACTGAAGTGACTTAGCAGCCTTCCTGCCTATTACCCTCTCATTCCCCCCTTTTCTTTCAAGAGAACTGTGTTGCCTAGGGAAAGGGGCGTAAATTGGTGAGGCAACATATTCTCGCCCTAAATTGGTGAGGCAACAAATTCTCCTAACTCTCATATTGAGGGTTTCTGATCCAGGGGCCCCACGTGGTGGTTGGAGGCAATAGCTGGAGGAGTAGTTGGAGGAAGCTGCTGCAGTGGCAGAAGTTTAAGTGACCATTTGTAATTTACAAGCCTTCATACGGCTAGAAACAAATCCAGCCACACAGTTACAGATGCAGGGAAGATTCACATGGTATGTAGCCTTTTCAGATTAGTTTCTTTTATTTAGTCAAGTAATATGCATTTAAGCTCCCTCCATGTCTTTTCATGGCTTGACATTCTTTTTCGCACTGAATAATGTTCCATTGTCTGGATGGACCTTGAGTTTATTTATCCATTCACCTACGAAAGTAAATCCTGGTTACCTCCAAGTTTTGGCAATTATGAATAAGACTATTATAAACACCTACATACAGGTTTTTATGTGGCCACAACTTTTCAAGTAAATACCAAGAGGAATGATTACTGGATCATAGAGTGAAAATGTTTAGTTTTGCAAGAAACCGCCAAACATTCTCCAGTGTACTTGTACCATTTTGCATTTATACCAGCAGTGAATGAGATTTCTTTTTGATCTGAACTGTCACCAGAGTTTGGTCTTGTATATGTTCTGGAGTGTTCAGGTATGTAGTAGTATCTCTATTTGCATTTTTCTGATGACATAATGTGTGACATCTTTTCATATGCTTATTTGCCATCTGTAAGTCTTCTTTGGTGAAGTATGTATTACGGTCTTTAGCTGGATTGTTTGCTTACTGATTGTTCCCACAGAGAGCTTTTTCCTTGTGAGTTCCAGCCTTCCAAGTGTTCTGTTTTCTTTCATCTCATTTAATGTGCAGATTTATATTTTTTTCAGTATTTGCGGAATCTGCATAAATACGAGGAGACTTTGTTTAATTCAGTTCAGTCTCTCGGTCGTGTCTGACTGTTTGTGACCCCATGGACTGCGGCATGCCAGGCCTCGCTGTCCATCAACAAATCCCGGAGCTTGCTCAAATTCATCTCCATTGAGTCAGTGATGCCACCCAACCTTCTCATCCTCTGTTGTCCCCTTCTCCTCCTGCCTTCAACCTTTCCCAGCATCAGGCTCTTTTCCAATGAGTCAGTTCTTTGCTTCAGGTGGCCAAAGTATTGGAGCTTCAGCCTCAGCATCAGTCCTTCCAATGAATATTCAGGATGAATTTCCTTCAGAATGGACTGGTTGGATCTCCTTGCAGTCCAAGGGACTCGCAAGAGTCTTCTCCAACACCACAGTTCAAAAGCATCAATTCTTTGGTGCTCAGCTTTCTTTATGGTCCACCTCTCACATCCATACATGACTACTGGAAAAACGATAGCCTTGACTAGAGGGACCTTTGTTGGCAAAGTAATGTGTCTGCTTTTGAATATGCTGTCTTGGTTGGTCACAGCTTTTCTTCCAAGGAGCAAGAGTCTTTTAATTTCAAGGCTGCAGTCACCATCTGCAGTGATTTTGGAGACCAAGAAACTAAAGGCTGTCACTGTTTACATTGTTTCCCCATCTATGTACCATGAAGTGATGGGACCAGATGCCAAAATCTTTGTTTTTTAATGTTGAGTTTTAAGCCATATTTTTCACTCTCCTCTTTCACTTTCATCAAGATGCTCTTTAGTTCCTCTTTGCTTTCTGCCATAAGGGTGATGTCATCTGCATATCTGAGGTTGTTCATATTTCTCCTGGCAATCTTGATTCCAGCTTATGCTTCATTCAGCCCAGCATTTTGCATGATGTAGGAAAACATTGGTAGTCAAGAGATACTGGAGTAGCATGCAAGTCTGACCTTGAAGGACTTTGACTTTGCTAACCATTACCAAATGATCAAGAATCCATCATCAGGGCTTATCAAATAATACCACTTTAAATCTGAAACACTTCTATACTAGTACGGTATAAAACAAGTAGTGATGATTTAACTTAAATTGATAATGTTTCCAACCTGAAAATATGCCTTTAATTCTAAGATAGGGAACAAGGGAGACAGGTGCAGAATGGAAAGGAAAAATTTATGAGGTAGAAAAAGGGAGAAGTGGATGAGTCAAACCTTTGAAAGATGTTTATTTGGAAATAATTGTTCTTGTGACATCTTGCTCTTTTCTAGATTGTTTGCTGAATGTCATTCCTTAACTTTGAAATGGTAATTGTTTGAATACTTGCTATTTATAGTTATCCAATACCTCTTAATCTTTAAATCCTCAAAACTTTAATCTGAAACATATGGCCTACTATTCCTAGCTAAGGATAAATTTTTAAAAAGTAGAGGGATGGTATGGGGAGGGAGGTGGGAGAGGGGTTCAGGATGGGGAACACGTGTATACTTGTGGTGGATTCATGTTGATGTATGGCAAAACCAGCACAATATTGTAAAGTAATTAACCTCCGATTAAAATAAATATATTAAAAAAAATGAAAGGTTGGAGAAATATTGCTCTTAAAGTAGGAAAGTTAAAATTTGAGTATGTAGTAGGGATTTCTTTTTCCTACAGTAAATACTTCATTAATACCAATGAGAAAGCATTGTTACTGTTCAAGAAAATAAAACAATTATTTTATGTTTATTATTCATATAATCTCATTATTTATATAATCTCATTCTTCATATGCAAAGAACTTCCTTATAGAGTTCTATTTAAACCTATTTGTCAGTTCTTTAGGGAAATAGCTCTATTCCAGTGGAAAAGCATTTAATAGCATGTTAAGTATTTAAGTCAAGTTTTACTTTAGTCTTTATATACATGGCCACAACTTACCAATTATGTACATGAACTGATTAAATGATTTGTGATATGTAATCCTTTTTGCATATAAAAATGGCATATATTTTTCTGTATTTATTTATTTTACTTCTAGTAAGATTACAGTCTTCTCTCAATCCATTTTGTATGGCGCATGTAGGGCAATTAAAAAGAATTGAGGTGGTATCTAAATTATCACTTCATATTGATGGAAACACAGTTGCCTCGATCATATTAATTAACTTTTTTTTCTTAATAACAACAACTACTTCCACTTAAAGGACTGATTTTCAATAAGATGCTTTAACATAGGATGTCAGTATTGCTTAGTGGAATATATTTAAACTTTGGTCACCAAACCAAAATTTCAAGAAGTATTTTTTATATTTTTGAGATGAGATTTTTGTGGAGTACCAGGAAAGGAAATAATTTGTCATATCTTCGCTAGTCATGTGAGTAAATTCTCTCAGAGAAATCAGAATAATCTTTAAGGATTCAACATGGAAAATGACTGGAAAGACATTTTAGACACATGGACCATCATTTGGGTGTCAGATTAACCAGGTATTTATTCGTTATGCCATCCTGGGCATGTTACCCATGCTCTCTGGGTCTCCGTTTTTTCAACCTACGGTGTAGGGATAATAACGACTGCTTGGTGGAGTGCTCTGAAATTGCTGCAAGATGATGTAGGTAAAGTCCTGATGCTGATAGCTCCTGATATAATCAATAAATGAAGTTGTCTTCTCTGCAGTGATTAAAAGGCAAAAGTTTCTTTCTTGTAAGGCAAGATAAAGAGCCTCAAATGATTCTGAATCAATCTATTTTTACTATTCCCATGTAATTGTGAACAAGCCTTTATTTTAATAATGAAGCTTGTACGAATGTAACCAGTTTTGAGCAGGTTCAAAATAGTACACAGTTGCACACACACATGCTGCTGCTGCTAAGTCGCTTCAGTCGTGTCCCACTCTGTGTGACCCCATAGACGGCAGCCCACCAGGCTCCCCCGTCCCTGGGATCCTACAGGCAAGAACACTGGAGTGGGTGGCCATTTCCTTCTCCAATGCATGAAAGTGAAAAGTGAAAGTGAAGTCGCTCAGTCATGTCCGACTCTTAGCGACCCTATGGACTGCAGCCTACCAGGCTCCTCCGTCCATGGGAGTTTCCAGGCAGGAGTACTGGAGTGGGGTGCCACTGCCTTCTCCACACATGCTCATACACAAACACAATTGTTCCAGTCATTGCTCTTCATTGTGTTTCATGGCATCTCCATTTTAGTAGGTTTCATATGTTTATAAGTTCAGTTATAATAATCACTATGCTTTAAAATGCTAAAGTCAAAGTTGACTTAAAGCTCATCTCTGCTCTCATCTATGTATCTGTGGCCATCCCTACTCTTTCCTCTTTTCCCATTGCAGAATCTTTTTTTTTTTTTTTTTTTAATTTGAGGTTGATCGCTTTACAGTGTTGTGGTGATCTCTGCCATCAGTTCAGTTCAGTTGCTCAGTTGTGGCCGACTCTTTGTGACCCCATGAATCGCAGCACGCCAGGCCTCCCTGTCCATCACCAACTCCCGGAGTTCACGCAGACTCACGCCCATCGAGTCCGTGATGCCATCCAGCCATCTCATCCTCTGTCGTCCCCTTCTCTTCCTGCCCCCAACCCCTCCCAGCATCAGAGTCTTTCCCAGTGAGTCAACTCTTCTCATGAGGTGGCCAAAGTATTGGAGTTTCAGCCTCAGCATTAGTCCTTCCAGTGAACACCCAGAACTGATCCCCTTTAGGATAGACAGGTTGGATCTCCTTGCTGTCCAAGGGACTCTAAAGAGTCTTCTCCAACACCACAGTTCAAAAGCATCAATTCTTTGGTGCTCAGCTTTCTTCACAGTCCAGCTCTCACACCCACACATGACCACTGGTCTCTGCCATACATCAGTGCAAATCTGTCATAATTATATTCCTTCGCTCTTGAGCCTCCTTGCCATTCCACTGCTCCAGGTTGTTGCAGAGTGCCTGGCTGGGCTCCCTGTGTTATGCAGCAGCTTCTGCTATTCCTCTGGTTCACACATGATCATTCATAGATGTCAGTGCTACGTCCTCAATTTGTCCTGGCCTCTCCTTTATCCGCTGTGTCCACCAGGCTGTCTACA
The DNA here is from genome assembly GCA_006410615.1 of Neotragus moschatus. Classification (NCBI taxonomy): domain Eukaryota; kingdom Metazoa; phylum Chordata; class Mammalia; order Artiodactyla; family Bovidae; genus Neotragus; species Neotragus moschatus. Next base: position 682,683 of record SJYA01001053.1, on the reverse strand, counting down.
TGTGCGTCTCCATTTCTTCTCTGGAAATGAGTTCTTCAGTACTGTGGAATTTTCCAGGCAAGGGTATAGGAGTGGGTTGCCGTTTCCTTCTCCAGGGGATCTTCCAGACCCAGGGATCAAACCCAGCTCTCCCACACTGCAGGCAGATGCTTGACGCTCTGAGCCACCAGGGAAACCCCCATCAGTACTACTTTTCTAGCTTTCATATACGTGCGTTAATAGGCAATGTTTGTTTTTCTCCTTCTGACTCATTTCCCTCTGTATGACCGCTCTAGGTTCATCCACCTCACAACTGCTGACCCAAATCTGCTCCTTGTTAGGACTGAGTATCATTCCATTGTATATATGTATCACGATTTGTTTATCCACCCATCTGTCCATGTACATCTAGACTGCTTCCATGCCATTGCAGAATCTTGGTATGAAAAGATGTGTGTGATTCAGTGGATAGAGTCTGCTCTGGGATCTCCATATTCCTCCCCATAGAGGTTCTAGCTCAGCCCCTCTCAAAGGGTAGCCAATGTCTTCTGTAAGCGTTATAATGTATGGGCACTTTTTAAAAAATTATCTATCACAAATGACTGTAGGATACCACTGGTATTTGTCAGAGAAATGCATGATATACAGTTAAATTTTCCTGTGTAACTGTCATAATTATAAATATATATTGGTAGTACTTTAACACAAAATAACTTTGAAAAATATTAAAAGAAGATGAATAAAAGTCCTGATAATTTAGGAAGTTATTATAGAATGGGAAATTTAAATGTTAGAAAAATATTATTTATTGATAAATTATTTTGTGTATCTTTCCCCCTCAATGTATAATTTTATTTCTCGATATATTGGTACTGACTCAATAATGTCACCTTTGTTTAATATGTATTCACTGTTATTAATGATACATTTTAGGTATAGACCACAGCATCCCTTAAATTTTTTGCCAGTAATATTCACAAAACAAACTAGAATGATGAGTATTTGAAGGTTTAAGAGTAAAAGGAAAACTAATAACCCGTATGGCTGTAGGCAGTCTCTGTTCATTATCATTCAGATGCTAGCACTCTCTTGTCTTTTATATATTTCTGAATCCAGAAACAAAACAAAAAACAAACAAACAAAAAAAACCCAACTCAAAATTTAGTCCCTTAAAGCAGTAATTTACTTTGTCTTCAGTTATTTTGACCAGGAGTTTGAGTAGAAAACACTGAGATGGCTCATGTCCAATCCATGGGCTGAAACTAGAAAGGCGCAAATGACCAGGAAACAGTCAAACGGCTGATTCAGTCAGGGCCACTTATCAGGAATAGGACTCTGGTCTTTGCTGAGTATCTTGTTTCTTCCCCATATAGCGTCTCCGGGGGAGCGGGGGGGGGGGGGTTAAGACTCAAGGTGGATTCTTGATTCATTTGCCTGACGCCTCTGCTGGGATGACTTGAACAACTTCGGCAAGTCATCTCTGTATTGCTGTGCCTTCTCTCCGATGTGTCTAGCTTAGTCTCTCTTATAGCAAGGCCAGCCTGTGATCGTTAACCTTCTTATGTTGGATTGACATCCCCAGAGCCACTCCAAGAAGCCGAGGGAGGACTTAGATTTTTCAGTGTCACCTCTGCTGTATTCTATGGGTTACAGAGGACTAACCCCATCGAGTGGAGAAGGGACCTACACAGGGCATGAGAAACAGAAGAAATCATTCATTTAGGCTGGAGGCAAGGTGGGGCGGGGCATCTTTGAAATCAGCTTCCACACCATACCTTCTGTTAGCCTGTCTTGTGGGGTCAGTGAATCAGTTCTTTGGAGGACCTTGCCCAGCCTCCTTCCTATACAGTTCACAGATTTGGAAGACTTGGCTTCTAAACATGTTCCACTACTTACCGAACTCTATCAACAGTATGCTTTTTAGCATCTTGCTCTTTATAAATTCCCACTTTCTGGTAGGTGTCATCTCAGGAAGGATGCCAATGGAATTGTCCCTAGGTATTCTCTGAGAATTACTCCTTGGAAGGAAAGTTATGACCAACCTAGACAGCATATTAAAAAGCAGAGACATTATTTTGTCAACAAAGGTCCATCGAGTCAAGGCTATGGTTTTTCCAGTGGTCATGTATGGATGTGAGAGTTGGACTATAAAGAAGGCTGAGCACAGAAGAACTGATGATTTTGAAATTATAGTGTTGGAGAAGACTCTTGAGAGTCCCTTGGATCGGAAGGAGATCCAACCAGTCCATTCTAAAGGAGATCAGTCCTGGGTGTTCATTGGAAGGACTGATGGTGAAACTGAAGCTCCAATACTTTGGCCACCTGATGCGAAGAACTGACTCATTTGAAAAGACCCTGATGCTGGGAAATATTGAGGGCAAGAGGAGAAGGGGATGACAGAGGATGAGATGGTTGGATGGCATCATCGACTTGATGGACGTGAGTCTGAGTGAACTCCGGAAGTTGGTGATGGACAGGGAGGCCTGTGTGCTGCAGTTCATGGGGTCGCAAAGAGTCAGACTCGACTGAGCGACTGAACTGAACTGATTCTCTGAGCTGCCCAGTTAACCAGAGGAAACTCAAGCATCTTTCTCTCACCAAATTGTGAAGTATGTCAGCGTAAGAGCCGTTCCCTCGTTCTCTCTCCCTCTATGATCTCTCTTCAGTTTTGTTTTGTTTTTTCCTCCTTTACACCCAGTATCCAGTCCAGCTAGACCCAATGGCAGAACAGATATCTATTTAAGGCAACATTTAATCTCTGGAAATTATTCTCATAACCTCTCGTTTGCCTTCTAGAACATAAACACCCCTCTACTTTTCTTAGTTGCAAAGAAAGGAATTTTCATTCCTAAAACACATAGTACTTTCCAGCAGATTTACCAGCAGATTCGAGAAGACCTCTTCTCTTCATCTTCTGACTGTAGTGTTTTAGTCGACAGTTGTGAGCAGGAGGAGGTTGTGACACGGCCAGTTCTTCTGCCTCTTAGTAAGACTTGAAAGAGAGTTTATGCCTCTTTACAAGTTAGAAGTGGCTTTCTTTGCAAAGTACATAATTGATGTCCCTGGTTTTCTTTTACCTGAATGCTCTAGTAGCAATTCCAGGAAACAAAAATTTCCCAATCAATATTGTCTTAGACAAACCACATGACCTTTTGTCTGCAGGTTCCTGATTTATGAACGTGTTCTGATTGATTATTCATTCTTGGGGAAAGGTATAAAAAGTTTGTTCCGACTATATGATTATATAGATAGAGAAGAGGATGCAAATCAATTTTGAGGGAATAGCAGCCACGCATATCTAATTAGGTAAAAAGACACACTGATGGAAAATCAGAGTTAGTGTATGGGCCTCCAGCAAATGATTTTTTCTCCTTAAAGAAAAAGTGATTTAAGTAATTTGAACATACAAACAGAAAATGATATAAAGGAAAACAAAATAATTGTTTATATTATACTTTCTTTAGATAAATATAATATCTTCTAATTTTAACTCGTCTTTTTTTTTTTAATCTTGTGTTTTAATGTGCAAATCTTGTGCTAAAACAGAGTAATTTCATCTCATGTAAAAGAATATTTCAAGGACTATCCCCCATTATACTGGGCTATATGCTTCCAGTGTTAAAATGGGAAGCTTCGATTGATATTAGCAGGAATCACTGTGCAGAGAATAAAGACACTCTATTCAATGTATCCAAATTTAGTTTATAGCCGACGGAACAAAATGCATCACTACTGTCAGGAGCAATCAGTTTTAGGATGGGTCAATATGGAATGAGATAATGAATTTTGGCTTAAGTAAAATGGCAAATATTAACTAACAGAAGGCAAAAATACTAGTCATTTCTGTCACATATACTTATATAACAAGCAGAAACAGAAGACGTTTGTGATTATAAATGAATAAGGTGATTTATTGGTTACAACTTTTTTGTTTCCAAGTGACGGAAAATCAATATACTATTGGTTAGGAGTAAGTTTGTGGGATAGGGAAAAGGCAAAATAACAGTTGTCTAAAAGAAAGAAGTTATTTATCTTTCATAGAAACATAAGCATTCAGGAATTGGTATGGATATTGAAGAACCAGCTTCCCTTTAATGTTTTACACGGTCAAGTTCAATGTATGACTTTTTACACTGTGTGTCCACAAGGTGACTGCTCATTATGTCCATATTATATCCACAAAAGGCAGGGAAAAGGAATGGTGTGGTCACACCCAGCTTCAAGGAACCCTGGGAAATCTATCTTTTTGTTTAATGGTAGTTCTGTATACCTCTTCTACTGCTGAGAAAGGCAGGCAGAATAGTTGTTGGGGATTAAGTAGCAGTATCTGCCATGCCTAACAATTTAGATTAGTAACAGTGACATTGGGAAAAATTGGGATGGTTTAAAAGAACCAAGAACAACTGAGCAATAGAGAAATAGACCTTCCCAAGCCATCCAGAATCTCTGTCTCTCATCTCCTCTTGTGTATACTTTTCACGTTTTCTTCTCAGGCTTTCTACTCCATATTGCACCAAATATGACTGATGGCGCTGCTGGAGCTTCTGGAATGTCTAATTCTGTTCCCCACTTTCAGAATTCCCTGACAGTAGTTTTAGTTCAACTTGGGTCAGCCACTGATTCTTGGACTGATTAACTGCGACCAGTGGGATGGAGCAAACTGTATAAAATAGCCATTCCTTGGTTGACCATTGGTGAAGATGGGTTGTTTCCCATAGTGAAGAGGAGATTAGATAAATAGACAAACAGTGAATTCTGGACATCTGTAATTTAATGGGGCTTCCCAGGTGGCTCAGTGGTAAAGAATCCACCTGCCAGTGCAAGAGATACAGGAGATGTGGGCTTGATCTCTGGGTCAGGAAGATCCCCTGGAGGAGGAAACGGCAACTCACTCCAGTCTTCTTGCCTGGAGAGTCCCATGGACAGAGGAACCTCGCAGGCTACAGTCCATTAGGCCGCAAAGAGCCAGATATGACTGAGGATGCCTGCAGGTTATTTTACTTGCATATATAATGATAATTATATTTTAAGTCTCCTGGCGAGTAAACTCAGAAATATTATAGTCTTCAATAGCAAAGATCTTTCGATATTTCTAATTCATAAATAACTTGGTGGTTGATTTTCCACTTTCATTGCTGATTATTTATGATTTTAAATGATTTAGTATTTTAAAGTACTTTACATTGGGCCATTTGAGTATGAAACATCTGGTCTTCAGTCTGATTTGGAAAAAAATACATGAATCTAGGTGATATAAACTAATTTGGCAACATAGATTTATCCCGATAAACTATTTTATTTATTGAAGTAGACCTTGTGTGTATTTGTGATTGTTTCTGAATCATCCAGTAGAAGGGGTTCTACAGACAGCCTGAGTGTGTTTATTATGTCATGGCTAATCACAAGTCTTCTGGAACCTGTGTTTCTTCGCTTCTGTTCTTCTTATAGCCAAGAGTTCTGCTTGTTAATTTCTGGGTCAAAAGTGAATCAGCCTCACACAGTAGGTCAATTTCTTGACTCTGTCAACTTCAAATTGATCTAAGTGAATTGAAGTTGTCACTCTGGGGCTTGATTCTGAAGTTCATGCCAGGAAGAAAAAGAATAACTTCTTCTCCCACATGAGAGAGGCTGCTTTGATTTGTATTGTTTAATGCACTATCTTTATCTCTTTGAGCAGGATGGAGTAAGAATCCCAGTAAACGTACCAGGAATTGACTTCTGTAGCTCATCGTGGTCCATCTTCTCAATATTTTACCCTAGTCAGAAGAAGATATTATGTCTGTAGCTGCAAGTAGGTGGGGCAAACAAGGCTTTAAAGAGATTTCTTTATCACGGAAGCATACAACTGTAATCATTCATATTTGAAACTATATCATATGCTTCTTTTGACCATATATAATGCTTAATTTACTCCTCACAATATACCTGGAGAAGGGAATGGTAACCCACTCCAGTATTCTTGCCTGGAGAATCCCACGGACAGAGGAGCCTGGCGGGCTATAGTCTGTCGGGTTGTAAAGAGGGGGCTGCCACTGAGGGGGCTGCCGGCTGAGCAGGCGTGCACACACAGCACACTCCGTACTTCCCTGGTGGCTCAGATGGTAAAGAATCTGCCTGCAGGTTTGTGGAATAAAAGGATTCACCATCATTTTTGGACGAAGGAGTCAATGAATTAATTGATGTCCCCAGGTCACAAATAGACAAAAGGAGTAGAGCCACAATTTGAACCATGGCTTGAGTAGTTTAAAACCTTACACTCTAATTTACATTGTTTTTCACCAAGTAACAGTGCTTCTCAGCTGTGTAAATTTGTTAATAATATTATTCTAATTTGCTTCTAAAGTAAAGTGACCACATTGTTGTTTTGTGACAATCCTGAATTCTGTCCTCAGTTTCCCCCTGCACATATTTAATATATATATTTTCTTAAGACAATTTATTTGACAAGTGTTTGTGGCCTTAATATTCAAGAAGTACCCAAGGGAATGTGGATGGGGTGATGAAGAAACCGTTTTAGTTGACTTTAGCCCTTGTTCTCCGGAGAAGGCGATGGGACCCCACTCCAGTGTTCTTGCCTGGAAAACCCCATGGATGGAGCCTGGTGGGCTGCAGTCCATGGGGTTGCTAAGAGTCAGACATGACTGAGCGACTTCACTTTCACTTTTCACTTTCATGCATTGGAGAAGGAAATGGCAACCCACTCCAGTATTCTTGCCTGGAGAATCCCAGGGACAGGGGAGCCTGATGGGCTGCCCTCTATGGGGTCGCACAGAGTCGGACACAACTGAAGCAACTTAGCAGCAGCAGCAGCAGACCTTGTTCTCATAGAACTGTTGTGAGATAAATAAGTGATTAGTATCACATTACTTGAACATGTAACTTATTAGATGCCAGAAATACTGTGGTAAACAAGACAGAAAAATAATTCTTGACTTTACGGGGCTTGTAACCTATGAGATTATAGTGAATATGTTAACAGACAGCTGTGGCCAAGATAATTTTAACACATAACTTCACAGTTAGATGAAAAATGCAGGCTTGCAGCGAGACAAGCACTCCATTTCGAGTGGGCTGAGCAAGAGAGGAGACTGTTGGATGACAAGGTCAGAGAGACAGGCAGGGACAGATCGCAATGGCCTTGTGGATGAAGATAGTGTGGTCATTAGTCTGAATGACATGGGGGGCACTGGAAGGTTTTGAGCAGGAAAGGGAAGTAATCTCGTTGATGTTCTTCAAATATCACTGGGCATCTGGGTGAATGTTTTGTAGGAGGTCTAGAGTAGGGCAGGAGAACCAATGAGCAGACTTTTGAAATCCTGTATGGTTAGTGCTGTATGGCAACTTACAGAGTGGAGTTATGAAGAAACCCATAAAAGTCAGCTAACTGTTTTTATAAATATAAAAAGCAACCAGAAACCAAACTGTTAACACTATGGAATATTCAGTTCAGTTCAGTTGCTCAGTCGTGTCCGACTCTTTGCGACCCCATGAATCGCAGCACGCCAGACCTCCCTGTCCATCACCAACTTCCGGAGTTCACTCAGACTCATGTCCATCGAGTCGGTGATGCCATCCAGCCATCTCATCCTCTGTCGTCCCCTTCTCCTCTTGCCCCCAATCCCTCCCAGCATCAGAGTCTGTTCCAATGAGCCAACTCTTCGCATGAGGTGGCCAAAGTATTGGAGTTTCAGCTTTAGTATCAGTCCTTCCAAAGAACA